>CM029123.1:12102618-12470118 GCA_016859345.1 Istiophorus platypterus | reverse complement strand
TACAGATCTACTTCACACAGGTACATACTGCCACCAGTAAAGAGCCATATATTCCTTCTCTAAAGCCCAACACTAACGAAATCTTTCACCTTCTCCTGCCTATTCTGCTTTTATGTTACTAAACTAACTGCATTCCATACAAATGAAATAAATGACAACCTTAATTACTGTCAAAACCTCACTTGAGTACTGTGTGATCAAGTTTAGCTTTAAGCAGTGCAGGTGGTGACTGACTGACTCTGCACTCAGCAGTTCTTGCACATGCTGAACTGCAGCCTCCCCACTGAAGAATGCTGAGGGGCCTGACTGAGAGCTTCAGAGCTCAGCAGATTCGATGTAGCGGATGTGCAATGTACGAATCACAGTAAACTCGGTGATGCTAGTTAGTCTGTGAGCTTGTTAGTCTGTGGCTATGACTGCAGGAATCAGGAGACACTTGCTGATGCAGTTTAGTTAAGTTTCACAAGTTTTAGCACCTTTTAATTCTTTTTGCATTTCAATTCAAATACTTTTGTCATCTTTAGGTTATTGCTTAAATCTCCAGTCGTCATGATACAACATACATATGAGTCGGAAGAGTGTTTATTTCCTTAGAATAAAAAAAACATACGTAGCATCTAAACAATTATCACAGAAAGGTAAGTTAAAACACGCATTGATCTCATAATTTATCAGCTTTATGTAGCTGTCAGCTTAATATTTTGGGAAGATGATGGTTCATATTGTTTAATTACCACTTGATACTAGCATATAATATCATGCACTTGTGATCTGAAAGGTGCGCAACACTCAGTACTCAAAAACTCAATACGTATAGAGGTCTTCACTTGGTATTTACTGAGGGAAAAAATACTCTAGCATCCTTGCCCTAGTTGAATAAGTTATTATATTTATAGTTGTAGGAAATGTACTCACATTTTATTCTTGCGGAAATGTTGTCAGTTAGATGGATCTAGCAACTTTGTAGGACAAAGAAATCCCAGAGAGGCTGAGGAAAACGTCTCAGTTTAGAGGGAAAAACAGAGAGAAAAAAATCAAAATAACAAAAAGATATTTCATCGCTCCATTCTGTATCAGTGTTTCTCTGCAGGTTTCTAAAATCCACCTCCGTTTTTGACTCTATATCTCTGAACACGCACACACACAGGACTCATAGATCCAGTATGTATTTTGTGTGTGTGTGTGTGTGTGTACGTGCTTGCCTGCTCTGTAAGGCCAGTTGAACAACAAGATATCCCCCAGGAATCTCCAAACATGGCATCATGAATTTTTCAACACTGACATCCGCCATCTGCACCTTGGCCACCACAAACACACACACACACACACACACACACACACACACACACACACACACACACACACACACACACACACGCACAAACGCACACATACACACATAAATCCAGCATTCCTCGCACGCATACATGCATCTGCTCTCTTTCAGTCTGTCTCACCTCGCTCTCTTCCTCTCTGTGTGTTTTTGAACACTCTGCATCTGGTCGCAAGAACCCCTGCCAGTACATTTTACACTTACATAATGCATTCTGCTGTCAAAATTTTTAAAAAGAGAGACAGGCAGAGCGGGGAGGAGGAAAAGAAAGATAAAAGAAAAGACAAAGTAAGGGAAAGAGGCAGAGAAAGATATTGATATTCCCGTTTGATTACTTATATTGATAAAGCAACAAACCATTTTTCCTGTTAGCTGAGGTATATTGAATTCAAGAAGAACCTGAACGAGAGCCTGAAAAATCAAGTGAAAGTGTTTGGTATGCAGGACACATCGAGCAACATGCAGAGACGAAAAACAAAACACAGCGACTCTTTACTGTGCCGCTGCTGCCGGATAAATGGCCGGCTATCATGAGGTAAAGAGTTGCGTGGATTTATTTGCCTGGTGTCAATGGAAATGATCAAGAAAAGAAAATACAGAGGCATAAATGAAATAGGACACGAGGAGTAAGACACACACACACACACACACACACACACACACACACTCAGTGTGGTTGTCCTACTGTAAGTATGAGCTCAGTAGGGTTCTGTTTTATTCTGTTGACTTTGAAAAAAAAAGCACATATTAATTCATCTCTGTATGTTTAGAGGATTCATGAATGTGTGTGTTTGAGCTTGTAGTACAGAGAGCGAGAGAGAGAGAGAGAGATAAGATGATATAGTGATTATGGAAGAGGGAGAAGTATTTTATTCACTGCAGTCTGCCTCAGTCCCAATTAGTCGCACAATTGGCTTGTGCCAAGCAGGCTGATTACAGCAAAGTCTAACACAGCCCAGAGGGACTGTATACACACACACACACACACACATACGCATACATACGTAAAATCTGCAAACCCGCGTGATACTGTATATACACTCTTACATATGTATCTGCTCCAAGAATAGCACATACTTTCAGACACACACCAACACATCAACCACCTCACACAAGCATTTTTTGTATAGGCACAGGCATTTACACACAATACTCACACATATCAAGAGACAGACTCATGCCCAGATCTTCCTCATATGGAATATGCACGTGGATGATTCACACACACACACACCTACAGTGTGCCAATATACTTCACACACAGGTACTTTCTCATCACACGCTTATCTTGATATACACCACACTCATCACACACTCACCCACTTGCCCACATTCATGAAAAAACATACTTTACACAGGCAAACACACATATAAGTACAATATATTCATATTTTATACAAGAAATAGAGAAGTGCTCTATGTGCATGATCACAGACTCACAGAAAAATAATTTAAATATATACAGTACAGGCACCGTACACATATAAAGAATATAGAAATGTGAATGGGCTCAGTTGATTCCAGAGCAAGTTCACTGGGATTGCACATGTACCAAACATGGAGCTGACTTTCTCTTATTCACTCTCTCTCTCTTCATTCATGTGTATGTCAAAACAAGACAGTGACTGACGCTGACTTCATTATGCTCAGTTGGACACCAGCCTCATTTCCTGACAATCTGATATTGAGCTCATTAACAGTTGGATCGTAACACAGTTTCACTTGTCTTTACTCTGTTCTCCAGCACATTGCATTTGAAATGAAACAATATGACTATGGGATTTTTAATTTCCTTATGTTAGGACGCTAAAGTTAACTGGAAAGTTCACAATGGTTTAAGATATAAATCTGTTGAACTGCTGACCTCAACCAACGTCACATGTACAGTAGGTTTGCCTGGGTGCTCAAAGTGATCACATTTATTATTATAATAATTGTTTTTCTATATTTTTATATTTCCTCCCTCAGTCTGGTCTATCCAGCCCGGTATCCCTTGTGACCATGTCCGTGTTGGACAATTCTACAACGTTCACTGCCTCAAAGGAAGTAGTGAGGGGAGGAGTAAGGGTGTGGTGGTCCAGGGGGTGGATGGGGGTGCAGTACTGGACTCTTATGCAGTAAACCAAGGTTTGCCTCCTGTCCCAGACCTACAGAATGTTCACATTTTTAGTAATTTGACTTTAGTTGCCTAACCCTAACCATATTTTTTCCATAACCATAATCTTCCCATTACCTTTACTGTTAACAACTTGTAAGATATTACTGAAATAGAGAATATTATGTAGAAATCAGTGTAATTGAAGGTAACCCAGGTTTATACAGGCGCTTCCAACAGTTCAAAGCCTGATCAATTGGACTTAGGTCAGGAAACTGCCTTGGTTTGTCAAGAATGTCACAGTCTTTGTCCATAAAGAACTCCTGGGTTTGCTTCGGCTTTGTATTCAGGATCATTGTCCCACTGCTTTATCCTAAAACTTGTACAGTGTGTATAAAATAGGAATGAAAAGTAGCTACACGCCTACACTGTTCAACCAATATGGACGACAATTAACCTGATAGTTGGCGCTCTAGCCTCGTAGTTTCATTTCAAATCTGATGTACCTGAATACAGAGCCAACACAGAAATATCTTGCTGTCCACAGAAACACGCACACAAATGACACAATTCTTTCCTGCAGCCAGGAGCAGGAAATAAGTTGGATGGAGCTAATTATGGCACAAAGTGTTACTGCACATGTCCCGCTCATAAGGACCTGCTAGCCTTACAGCCAGGAAGTCACACTGATCTCTCAAAAACATACACAGTCACACCCAGACACTTCACTGCATGCACAGGCAGACACACACACACTCCAAAGCAAACACACACCACACACACACACACACACACACACACACACACACACACACACGCAGACGCACATATCCATACACAGTATAGCCAAATGTTTGCACTACAAGGTCAGGAGATCACATGTGTTTGCAGGCGCTCAGGGACCTGTAACACACCACAGGTACATACACATGGCAGTTTTATTCACCCTGTGTGTGTGTCAGCCTGCATGTGTGTGTGTATGATTGTGTTTCTCTGTTTGTGTGTGTTTGTGTTTGCTGATGTGTGAATGGATGTCTATTTATCCAGTCAAACCAGGGCAGAGTTTATCCAGAGTCCCACATCATACGGATAGGGTTTCTCCTTCTGCCATTTCCTATTACTGCATGGATTAGACATTGCAGATCTGCAGAAGTTTTAAAACTGTGTGTATGTGTGCATATAAGTGTGTGTGTGTGTGTGTGTGTGTGTGTGTGTGTGTGTGTGTGGGTGTGTGTGGGGTCATTCAGTGATTAATTTCTTTCCTCATCATCATTTCATACCCATATATTCTTTTATATAACAACCAAACAGAACAAAGCAGAAGACAACAATAGGATACATTTTTTTAACAATCAATCAGAGAAGAAAAGTGATCTGTCGCTATTAACACTGAGCAAAGACGGTATCTGAGGTTAATGCTATGAGTTGAAAGCTCCAGAAAAGCTAGTACAGGGAACCTGATATAAGATTGTTTTTGTCAGTAGGTGAACCTGAACAGAATGGAGCAAGGCAGGAGGAAATAGGACTGAATTCAGGAGTACTGTTTTCAACTTATGATACAAAAAAAGTTAATTGCCATGTAATACAGTTGAAACTTACAGCACATACAATATAACAAAATAACAAAAAATGGGTATTTTCTCTATTTGATTTTCCCCCACACAATCAAACAAAAATCCGACATAGATATATTCTTGAGGTTTCTGAAGAAGTATCCTGTTAATATGCTCATTAAGCTTCTGTTGGTCTTTTTAAATGAGCCGACCGGGCAGCTCCGGTGAGCATGATTTAAAGGCTGAATGATTCTAATAATGTAAAAAATAACAACGCTAAATGTCGGATTTTGGTTATAGAGTGTTGCAGTCAGAGAGCAAGTGACTTTTTCCAGACAACAACCATGAATGAACCCACTGCACAAGAAAAAGAGATGCAAGTTTCTCCAGGAACAGCTGCCTCTACAGACTATGCATGTAAAGCAGCCGTACATGTGGTGTGGTGGCATGATGAACAACTCACTTCTTCCCAGGTCCAAACACACTTTGGCTTCCTCTCACCATCATCAAAATCACTGACTGCAGTAGATGCACTGATGCACTGCGAGGAAGGTTGAGGAGGAGCATGTATATGGAAAATGCCAATTACGAATTTGTGTGCTGAACATCACAGTCTGAGATGATCTCAATGTGCCCCAGCATGGATGTTTAATTTAATAGGACCTCTTTCTCCATCACGCATGATACATTACACAGTCACACATTCAAGAACAGGACAGTATCTTCTTTAAGAGAAAAATGCACGTTCATAAAGCTTTTTGTCAGCTTTCCGCACAAATAAAGACCACATGGCAGCCACCCGGTTTTTACTTTTACTTTGCAGCAGCAGTGCAATACAATGTGGTGTGTGAACGGAGCCATTAAGGTGAAGTGTGTCAAGACACACCAACTATCCAGTATCACCAGTATCACTCTGTAAAGAGATGCCTGCAACGAGGAAGGAACTCGGAGACAGAGTGTGTGTTACATATAGGAAAAGAGAGAAAGAGAGGAATGTAGGCAGCAACTGGGTAACAACCACAGACTCATGCTGTACCTGTGTGCCTTTTTTATTATTTTTGTATTTTTGAAAACTATATAGCAAGAAAGAAAGAAAGAAAGAAAGAAAAGGAAATAAACTGATTGCAGTATTTGAGTGTAGGAAACCCAGACATGGCAGGCTGTGTGTCAGAGACCTCTTGTATCCCTGTAGCTTGAGATTTATGTTGTTCCATGTGGCTCCTTGTTTTCATTCTGGCGTGTGAAAGCCACCCATTTACTTAGTTTGATTTTTCAGTGTTTGAACTGAAAAGAAGAAAAATTGGCACCAGAAAAAAAAAAAAAGTCTTTAAATTCGCACCGGACTTCATTCACAAGTGAAGTGTTTACCCACCCTGTGTGTGTGTGTGTGTGTGAGCGTGTGTGTGTGTGTGTGTGTGTGTGTGTGTGTGTGCGTGTGTGTGCGTGCGCGAGTTTGTTTGCGTGCAGCAGAAATAGTGGGATTGAAATTAACGGTGGAGTTTACCGAGCATTTATGTAGCGTGACTGACAGCGTGCGTGCACGTGCGCGCGCGCGCGCGCCTGTGCAGAATAATTGGAACTTCAATGCCCACAATCCCCACAGACACCCCCCCTCAGCCCCCCCCCCCATCCTCCTCCGCCCACACCCATTCTGCGGCTCACGATTGGCCCGCTCGCCTTATGACACACGGACCCAACGTGGGGCTCCCGGCCGAGGATTGGACGGGAGGAGGCGTCCCGGCGTCCAATCGGCGCGCGGAGGGAGCCCTCAGACGAGGAAGAGCTTTTAAGGTGGAACCGGAGAGTTGGGGGGCATCTCCTCCTCCGCGGTCCAAATTGAGACGTGTGAGCGTGAAGCCCGAGCCCCGCTCACCTTTTGAGTTTCTTTCCGACGTATGAAAGAGCGCGAACCCCGCGTGTCCAGCCGAGCGGCGGAGGAGCCGGTGTGAGCGCGGGTCGCCCGGTCTCCGGCGGCCGCCGCTCTCCGGCCGCGGGGCCCGGGCTGATGGGGAAGTGCCCGGTTGTCTAATTCATCTGTCGCTTGTGTTTTTCATATTCATCCGTCATGTAAACTTCCTTAAAAGTTGGCCAGGTAGGAGGCGGCGAGCGGCGGACCGTCGCGCTGCTCTCACGGCGACTTTGCTCGGTGATGTACGTGTTTTTTAGCTGTTACTCTCTCTGCAGTGTCTAGACACAGCCCCGTCTTGCCTGTGCAGCTTTGACTGGTGGGAAAGTTCACCCCTGCTGGTTCCTGTCATCTGCCCGTCCTAGTTTTTAATGCTCTGGGCTGAGATCAGTGTATTTACTGCACCTGTCCTAACGGCCCTTCCTACTCCTCAGTGTGTCGGATGCTGAAGCTGCAGACTCTCCTCTGTGGATCAGCCTGCATCCTTACTTTTCCTCATCTTATACCATTAGGCCACTTTCCCACGCACCAAAAAACTATAGAGAAGCCGCAGTCTGTGTGCAGGTTTTTTAGCAATCTCTTGGGATAAAGAGGGTGAAACTGGCAAGTAAACATCTTTTCATTTCGTTTCCTGAGGCTTGCTCAGAAAACATTTTTGCATTTAAACCCCTGCCTGATCACAGGAAGGGGCTGATGACAAACGTACTCTGATTACACGTGTTACTGTTTTGTTGTCGGAGCCCATGTGGCCCTCTTTGTTTCCATTATATCATATGAAACCCCAAACAGCACAAACAACGTGTGTCTTAAACCCACCGGCTGGATTCTGTCTAGTTTTGTACCCTCTTAACCAAACTGCACAGGTGTAGGAGCATCCAGCGTCGTGCGCGCAGTGGCTTCGCCTTGTTGCTGCAGGTATTAAAACGAAACGTAAATGAAAACATAATTGATGGATCGGGTAAACCGATTATGAACACGTTATCCCGGGAAGTGATGAAGTTAGCGGGTCTCCTCGTTGTCAGCTCGGGCTGGTGCGACCTGACAAGCCCGCAAGCCACATACCGTGTTGCTGCGGAGGCGAGCTATAGATCAAGCAGCATTACAAGTGCCGTGGGTTAATACGACTGCAATCTTTGAACGTATGCAACTTGTGAACTGTCTTGATGCCCGTGCCTGTCTCTGTGTGTTTGCATGCCTGCCCATCTGTCTCTCTGAACTCCTTTGTGAGGAGTCGGGGGAATAATTACCTGCATAATCCATTCTAGACAATTAGATAATGCTGATTAGTACAGTGGAGTACACGGGGAACGGTGGCGTGGGATGGAGGTGGTGGGGTGGAGCAGGTGGGGGCTGCAGGCGCTCGCACCATTGAATGACAGTGTGAGTCTGGTCGTGTGAAGAGAGGGAGCTGAAGGAGAGATTTTGAATGAAAGAGCAAGATAGAGGAGGAGAGATGAAGAGAGAGGATGTGCAGAAAGCTTTTCGAGTTTCTCGAATGGAAAGGATTCATCCTCTGGAATCTTTTTCCCTCCCTGTATGTGAAGATGCCCTTCCACGGGTCTGAGGACAGGCAGGTGAGGTTACTTAGAAACTCTAAAGTGCTTGTAGGTGTGAAGGTGCTCCGGTGACCTGCTCGGGGTCTGCCTCTCCATCGGCTTGTGCTTGGGGTCGGCTCCGGCTCTCTGTGACCCCGAACGGGATAAATCATGTGAATACGAATCACTTGGATGGATGGATGGATGTTTACAAGTGGAAATTTTTAGCCAGATGGTGGTACTATTTTTGCACTGTTTTTGGCAGCTGTTGGCTTCAGACTCCAGACTTGATTTCCAAGTGTGGAAAGGCTGCAAAGCTCAAGTTATGGAGGAGATGACAAGAGGGTCAAACACTGAAATTAATGCCAACCAATGACAGCTCCTGTTACTGCCCTGTGGGCTGTTTATTTATTCATTCATTTTTTTAGTGCGCTGCATTGACTGCATCTCTTTTAAAGCTGCCTTTAAAGGAACAGTAAATAACTTTTGCTAAACAGGGGCCACTTTGGCCTTGAATGACAAGCATAGGATATAGTATGTTGAATTTCCTTTTTTTTTTTTCCTCTGTGATTCGCTTGAGTCAGTTGCTTTATAGACACCATCATAAGGTGACTTGAAGAATATTGAGTGGAATGGGATAATAAGCAGGAACATGTCTCCTGGTGACGCACATTGCGATTACTTTTTTATTTTACACTGGTGATAAAACCACTGGAATCTTTTTTTCTGTGAAATGTTAGCATGTAGTTTGACAATAGAACCAGTAGAGCCACAAAGACAGTAAACTTACTCTGTAGCATGTTTTACGCAGCAATATATTTAAACTTTTGCTAACATCGGCTCACACCACCATGATGGTCATACCAAACCAAATGAAGCTGTAATGGCAAAACATCTGAGCATATTTAATTGAACAAGGTTGTGTTTTATTACTTATGAATTAAATTTTTCATTTGTAAGAGAATGAACATGCCCATTACTTCTTTTATACATAGTAGAAGTTAACGTTCTTTAGCTTAAAAACAGCATCTTTAAGTGTCTGAGCATATGAAACGGTGTGAAAACAGTAAAATAGTAAATGTAAAAATGTGCAAGCCATTTTGTAAATTCAAATTAATTCATAATGATTAAGTAGAGGCATTAATTAACAAATATCATGATCATTTTATTACCTGTTTCATTTTTACTCATCCTTTGATATTAATTAACTTGCAAGTGTTTTTTCTTAACTAAATTCAAATAATTAATTAATAGATTAAATTAAACCACTAAAAAACCCCTCTACATGTGTGCCTACACACAAATGAATGTGTGGTGCTATGGCAGTTTTATGACACTTTAATCACACTTGCTGGTTTAGCCCACCTGTTAAGTATCAATGACCTCATGCGGTTAATACAAGGCCTCGTCACTGTTGTCATCACAACCTCAAGAGGGTACAGAAATATAGGTATGAAGTGTTTTTCCCTGGAAAAGTCCACTAAATGTTCAAGTCATGCCCCAGTTATGTGAGTACTTCTCCAATATCCAGACAAATGTTAGCATACAAAGTCTATTATCCCAAAATAGCAGAATGGTTATTCACTGTCAGATTAGATATCAGGGGAAAAAATGCTAAAATTAGTCACAATGCACTGTCAAGCAGACTTTGCTGAGTTTTAATGGAGGTAAACCTAAGACTGCATTAGTTTTCCCAAAGAGATCTATAGTGTTTGGTAACGGACTGCATTGGATAATAGGATGTCTGTATATACCTTAATTGAGGCTTTGGGGCTGCCCTCTGGCTAACCCGCTTGTTATCAAATGCAGTTTCTGTCTTACTGGAAACCCTCCATGGATGCCAAGACTGACTGTGTCCGATTCTACAGTGTCAGATTAATGGCTGTTTGATCAAGTTCAAAGGCAGAGCTGCCCCGGATAAACTCATTATAGACCGCGCCAAAAGACGGCTGAGCCAGACTGGTGCGCTGTACATGGAAAGGCTTTAAATACGAGGTCTTAGTTGGTCCTGGTCCATTCTGGGCAGTCCTTTAAACAACATTAGCATTGGAGCCAGCAGTCAAAAGTAGGCAGGCAGACATTTTTATCTTGCTGTAGCCGGGATATTTGTGGGGTGTTACAGTTGTAATCCTCCAGATACTCGACATATTGATTTTGATGACATCTTTGGTGGTAAGTGGACATTGCTGTGGTGTTTCTGCACTGCATTTTATTGCCAGATGTCACTTCACAGTGTGTTGCTCGTACTGTAAGGTGCATCTTCTTGGAGTTCCTGTTGATTAGGTTTATTTAGATGGCACATTTTCTTGTTGGTTGTTGATTTAGGTTGGTAACTACCCAGCTCTTCTTTGAAAGCCACTGTTGCTGTTAAAAGTAAAGTAAAATGAGTGGGGTTTTTTTTGTTTTGGTTTTTTTTTTGTGTCCCCCAAGAAGATGACCCAAGTACAGATGGTGTAAACAGCATGGACAGTATAGAAAGTTAAAAGAGTATTGATATATGATCAAGCAACAGAGGGCAGCAGGAAAAAAACACTAGTAGTAGTAGTAATAATGTCAGAACACATTCTTTATATACTTTTGTATGAGTGCATAGGTTCATTTCCCTTGCAACATGTGACCTAGTGACATGTGACTTGTATCTAGATTGTGTATAGATAAACTGTAGACCCATTGCACATACTTGAATAACTGCAAATGTATAAAGTATCTTAAAATATCAAGGAAAAGCAAGCAGCAAGAATGTTAATTCCTTGATAATAACCGACTAGGATGGTAGTCTTAAGTATTGCAACTGACATATCATTACTGCTTTATATGAGCTGAATTCAGGACAAAACCTAGTACGAATTACCTGATAAATAGACCTAGATTACATTTGCAGATCAGTAACACAATATGGCGATTTTCTACAGAAGCAGCTGCATGGTTGTTAAATAATTGCATTAATGCTGAAAAGCATAAACACAAATTAAGTGCTTCTATTTTTACTCTCCTGTTATGCGTTTCGTAGGCTTTAACTTTCTTTAACCTGCTTAACTTGGAGTCATAGTGAGTACACTTGACAAACATCTGGATGAAATACCTCTCTGACCACTTCCTGAGGAGGGTTGGCAGTCAGTGCAGTAGCATCCTTTGCTGCAACCTGAGTGTGTTTACACCTGGATTTATAAGCGATTAAGCATGATTGGATAGCTATCCAATCATCCAAGACACATTTTAATTCAAGGTGTAAACTGGGTAATCAACTTATCACTCTAACTAACTATTATGAGTGTATGTGCAATTCCCTGTGTGTGTGTGTGTGTGTGTGTGTGTGTGTGTGTGTGTGCGTGTCTGTTCATGCTGCATAACAAATGTGTCCACATAGCTGTCATGAATTTGTGTGCGAGTGTTTGTGTGTGTGAATCCTAATTCATATCAGTTTGAGCGCAAGTCTTCGTGCATGACTGATTGCTTTCTCTGTCTGACCACAGTTGACCACAAAAAGGATCTGTCTCTCTTTGCCTCTCTCCCTGTCTCTCTCTCTCTCTCTCTCTCTCTCTCTCTCTCTCACCCTCCCTCTCCCTCCCTCTCTCTGTGACTGGGTGTCTCTATCTACTCAGTTCCACCTTAAGAGGAGCTTTAGCAGCCTGTCATGTTTGTGTTGAAGCCAACAGGCACAATATATTACAGTCTAGGGCTTGCTGCTGAAAAGCCCGTTGGATCCTCCACTGACCTGCTGTTCTTTCCTGCTTTCCTCTTGCGTTTTTTCCACGTTTAGATTAAAAACAAAGCTCTGACTCTCTCTCTCTCTCTCTCTATCCCTTCTCCCCTCCCTCCCTCCTCCTTCTTCTCCTTCTTTTCCCTCTTCTCCTTCTTTTCTGCGGCAGCAGTCTCTCTTCTCCTTCTTTTCTGCTTCAGCAAGCAAACAAGCGAGGCTTCAGTCTGTCATAGAGAGGGGGAAGAGGAGGAAAAAGCAGAGAAGACGACTATTTGGATAGAGCAGAGTGTGTGTTCATGTTTGTGTCTTTCGCCATTGGACGCCTGGGTGAAAGGGGCACGAGGAGAAGAGTGGGAGGAGGAGGAGGAGACGAAGAGGGGAGCCTGCCTGGATGAAATTCTGTGTCATGTCACTACGTGTGAACCTTGACTGATCACAGGGTGAGGAGAAGGGAGAGAGACATTGAGCGGAAGACGAGGAGGAGAAAGAGAGAGAGAGTGAGTGAGTGAGTGAGAGAGAGAGAGAGACAGTATAGGAGAAACTGAGACTTTGGTTTCACTGGGAAAAGAAGAAGAAGCAGCAGCAGCAGGAGGAGGAGGAGGAGGAGGTGGTAAAGTCTGGTGCTCCGTTTTATCATGACATTGTTGGATAAATGAAGCAACGGATCGAGCGTTCTTCAGTTGTTTGTCAACAGGAATTCGTTTTAGAAGACGGAGAGAGGGAGAGCTGTGAAGGAAAGAAGGCGTGAGACTCTGGAAGAGTAAAGACTGCTGTGTTCAGCCCAGCTAAGGAGCAGGGAACTGGACTTAGTGTGTGAGAGTGTGTGTGTGTGTGTGTTTGGGGGTTTGTGTGTGTGTGTGTGGCTGTAACCGGTGGAGGGCAGAGGAGTGGAGGGCCAGGGGACTAACCTGGCCATCAAACGGACTGGCAGCCTCTCCTCTCCTGGGATCATGTACCCTCAGGGCAGGCATCCGGTAAGTACCTCCTTATGTCTCTTTCTCCTGTCTGTCTTACTCTTTTTCTGTCTGTCTCTCCATATCTCTCCTTGTCAGTCTCTCATGTCCAATCCTTGCTGCTTTTGTATGTCTCAGATTTGCCTTGTTAATTCTATCTACCTCTGCCCTCCTTTTGCTCTCTGTCTCTTCATGCCTCTCCGCTTCCCTTGTGTCTCTCCTCTTTCTACTTCCTCTTGGTCTATCCATACGCGTCTCTGCCTCATGTTCAACGCTTAAGTGTCTCCATGTCTTTGTCTGTCTGTCCTTTTCAGCGTGTCCCCGTTGTCCCTCGTTCTGTTTAGTTATAGAAACTGTGCTGTAACATGAGGAGTGAGATGTGAGGGGAGGGGAGGGGTGAGGTGGTGGTGTTTGGGCTAAGAGATTCCCTGCTATGTAGAAACACACACACACACACATACACACAAAAAAAACATCTCCCTCTCTGTCAGCTGCATCCAGGTGCCTTTGAAATCTTGTTGCTGGTTTAGCTGTGCAGGGTGTAGGTGGCATATAACTGTTATCTGCACTTCTCAGCTTGTGTGTATATATACACATACATTAACACAAATGTATATATGTATGTGTCCGTTGTTGTTTGATAGTCTCTGTGTGTATGTGTAGAGTGTGTTGGACTTTTTGTGTGCATGGTAGCATGTGTTTGACAATAGATCTGTATGTATGTGTGTGTGTGTGTGTGTGTGTGTGTGTGTGTGTGTGTGTGCGTGTGTGTGTGTGTGTGTGTGTGTGTGTGTGTGTGTGTGTGTGTGTTCGTGCAGGTGTGCTTAAGAGTCTCTCCGACTGTCAGCTGTCCTCTCGCTTGGTTCTGTTGCTAAGCAAACGCTTACGCACACATGCACACACTCACATACACACTGACCATTTAATTGATAGTTAAATTCTGCTTAATTCATTTCCATTACCACTAAGAAAGGTCGTGAGTGCACAAGTACTTCCCCTTTAATACCTCCTTAACCTCCCTTCCCTCCTTCAATTTCTCTCTCCATCAGCAGTGAGAATTTGCCGTTAATTTACCTGCCAGAGTAAAATAAACGCTAAAGAAGAGGAGGATGAATGACAGTTCAGGCTCGGTCTGGCTTAGGCCATTTGTTTCACAGAGGCCCAGTCCGGTTTCTATAATCACATTTGGTTGTCAGTCTCTTTGTATCTGCTACAAATGGGTCAGTGGCCACTTTGCCTCACAGTCAGCCAGCCAGCCAGCCAGCCAGCTAGCTATCACACAGAATTATGAATGACATTTTCACAAGAGGAAGGCATGAGGAATCAATTATATGTACAGAGAGAATGCTAATAAGCCAGGCGCTGGAAGAGAGATGCTGAGAGAAACAAGAGAGAAGTGAAAAACAAAGGGAGAAAGTGAAAGATGTAAGAGCTGAGAGAGAGAAAAAAGAGAGCGAAAGAATTCTTTAAAAAGGCTCGGCCGGGGGTGGAAAGAGAAATGAAAATGAATGAGAGATGCAAAGGAAGAATGGAGTGTGAACATTCCTCTGTTCTCTCCTTTAGATGCGAATCAGAGAGCTTCCTGCTGCGATGCTCTGCGTCCGTGATAAAGTTCAATCCCAGATTGAGCCAACTCCAACCGATCGATAGCCTCTATCTCTCTCCTTCCGTCTCCCTTCTGTTTTCCTCCCTCTCTGTCTTTTTTTCTCTCTCCTTCTTCATCTGTAGCCCTCCTCTGCCAGTGGAACTTTATTTCTGGTGTTGCTATGAAATGTGATCTGTGGAGAGGTGTGAGGCTGAAAAGTACAGATGTGTGTATGTGTGTGTCTGGACCATGTGTGTTTGTGGCAACAGAGTCTGTATTTGTGTCTGTTTGTGCATTTTAATGCTCATACACATGTGCATGTGTGTGTTTGTCCCTATATATTCAGATCAGGGTTACTCATAAAATATGCATCTCATCCCGTTTTTTCAGTATATCTGCTTCTCCAAGCACAGCAGGATTATACATTTCCTCTTGCCCTTTTTCATTGTTGAAATACTTTAATTGCCCATATTTCAGGGAAATGGGTATAATAGGTATTTGACACTTAGATTTTTTTTACATTGGTTGTCTTACTGGGTTTAATTACATGTGGTTTAATGTGCACCTTTTAGCCAATGCACTGCACGTCATACTTTGAATTATTGCTGACCATTTCCGAAGCCAAAAGTTGTTATATTTCTGCCAACTTTCAAACCTCACTTGTGAGATCATTCTCGATTGAAGTCTCAACTTGCTACTGAATAACCACAAAGTCACAGCAGAACTTTGATCAAAAAGTAATGGATTATTAATCATGACCAAATTTGAAGTTTCTTCAAGTTAATTTTCATATCACAGTAACATGATCTGAAACTAGAGGCTACTTTGAAACTTGGAAATTCAACATAAAAGTGCATTGTTTCTGTAGGAAAATGGTCCAAAGTCACGTAAGATATTGGCAATTTTTAGTCAGTCTCTTGCAAACTGTTTAGTAGTGCTGTGTAAATACATGACTACACAATACATTACTTAGGTGACTTTCTAGACTTAACTCTGTTCCCTTAGTGGACTCGATGTGTCCTTGCTGGTGTCAGTCAAAGAGGGTTTACTTCCTATAAGCCACAGATGCCCAGAGCTGCCTTGAATGCCTCTCTTTTTAACTTTGGAGGTGATAAGGACATTGTCTGCAGTATAAATAGATTAAATGTACATCCATGGCTTGGGCAGGTGACATGTTTTGTTTTTTTTATGAGAGAAGAAGTCAGACTTTGTTCTCATTGCTCACTGAAAAGAAAGGGTTAAAACTCAGGGCTGATTTGTGCAGCAAGCAGAGCTGTAATTGGTTCCACTGGATTTTTGTGGCAAGCGTTATCAGAACTGTGTGAATGTGTGTGTGTGCGTGTGCGTGTTATGATATGTATGAGGTGTGTAAATGTGTTTTTTGTTTTGTAGTTGTTTAATATGTGTATTTATTTTTTTGTGCGTGTGATTTCTTTGGTTCCCTGTCCCTTTTGTGAGTGTATACATTTTTGTATGAACACTGCGTGCTGCCTTCTTTGTTGAGTTAGATATGTGTAAATGTGTGTGCACATGCACATACATTCTCTATTTGTGGTGTTTGCGCAGTTTTGTTTTTTCTGTGTGCATTAAGTCTTTAATGTAAAGTGTGTAAGTGTATGTATATATAGGTGTGTGTACACAATGTACATGTCTGAATTTGTCCTCGTGCTCCTGTAAAAATGCTTTTGCATGTGTGTGTGCAGCTGTTAAAATCTGGGTAAAGAAGGGGAAGGAGAGCAGTCGTGGTTTGTGTGTGTGTGTATGTGTGTGCAGTGTGTGCCAACAACAATAACAATAAATAATGTCCTAGTTTGACCTCGAGTGTTACTGTGAATGTATAAGCTCTTGATTGGCTGCCACACCCCAGTGTATGTTTGAGAGAGAGAGGATTTACCATGTGTTTTCATGGATAAGAAAGACGTCTGTAACTGTTGACCTGCACACAGGGTTTGGACGAGCTCTTAAATGCACTCATGTGCATAGTTTACATCATTTTAAATACATATCCATGTAAGAGCAAACACCCTGACAAATAAACACACCTTCTCTTCCACATGCAGGTTTCTCTTCTACCCTGTGCAAAGCTGCAGAAAGAGAGAAAGAGTGAGTGCAAAAGAGTGAGAGACAAAATTGGACTCGGCTCCTGTTTATTTTCTGGTTGTTGTTGTTCTAGAGTTGAAACGATTCCGAATTAAAAACAGTACTGTGGATACAAAATCAAAAACCCTCCTGTCATTATTATGACACTGTCTGTGAACATCATTCAGTCACTTTCTGCTTTGGAAATGTATGTTATGACAATAAAACAGCTGTTGAATTATTATCATGAGGAGTGTGCGAATGGGGGCTATGAGAGAAAGAAGGGAAAGGGAAATACCAAAGAAGCAAAGGTGCCTGTGTGCGTGGTAGAGTTTAAGAAACTGTTGGAAAATCATTCCCACCAAAATGTACAATCATCTGTGTGTGTACATGTAGATGGATTCCTTCTCCATTTGCCATGAGTAGGGCAACACTTTATTTTTACGGCCAAGTAAACAAACCAATGCCAAAAATGTGGCCGCAGAAATCACAGATGCACGATTAATGAAGGCAGAGCTACTGTAAGAGTACTTGTTTGTGTCTTAAAGTTGGATTTTGATGTGTTTGTGTATTAATGTACATGAGCTGGAATTTGTGAGTTAATTTTGTAGTTGCAGTGGCAAGCAGGACATGCTTAACTTCTTCAACATTGTGTATGTACATGCCGATGTCTTTTTTGTTTTTTTTTGTGGGACATGCAACTGCATGCTATTTGCTTCTGCACAAAGTGGGCCTGTCTTTTTTTGGCATCCGGCTGTGTTGGGCAGTTTGTTTTTCCTCCAACATTTGTGGCTATAATGAAAGCCATGTACGGTAAACAGCACAACAGATTGCTGTCACCTCCTGGAGATGACATTCTCCCCTCCTTTCCTTTGTCCTCATCTTGTTTACATTTAATTTGATTCCGCATTTCAAAGGACACCCCATAAAATGGCAAAAAGTCAAGTAACAACAATACAGCTGTAGTGAGACGACCCACAGAACGGGAAAAAAAGTCTTATAAGCAGCCGGCAACTTCTACTCAGACATCAGCGGCCACCCAGATTAAGTCTGCTCTCTGATTAAAAAACAGGCCATTTTCTATCCCCAAATCCTGTGTTCTGTGTTCCTTTCTTTGTCATTAAAGGAAATGATCAGAGCGAGGCTTGGATGGAGTCCAGAGACTCTTTTGGCTGCCAATCTTTGCCTGATTTGTAATCCATCGCTGGCTTAGTGGCTGACTGGTGCAGCATTAACTGAATAGCTCTCTGATTGACTGACTGACTTCTTACTGACTGGTCAAGTAGTGGACTGACTGTCAGATTGGCTGACCGACTGTTGGCCTGTTAATTGACTAAAAACTGAAGGTGAATGACTAGCTGGCTAGCTGGCAGGGTGACTAACTGTTCACAGGCTCTTAGCACAATGAGAAGGCCACTAACTCTAAATGAACTTCTGTTGTTGGGGGGCTGACAGGGCCGCGCTCTCTCAGTTATCAGGACCTTTGAGAGGTTTGCCAAAAAACGGGTGACAAAATGCAGACAAAACCGTGTATGACCGATGGAGAAAGGAAAGCTTGTAAGTTAGATTTCAGTTCTTCCCTGCAGCCTGTCTTCAGCCTTTCTTCCACACACAGTCCAAACCCATGAGCTGTTGCTCATGTATATTGTTGCTCACATCAGCAGACACATACACCCACACCCACACCCACATACACACACACACAAACACATACAAAAGGGGCAATGACACTCCTCTGCCACACTTGGTATTTCTCATCTATTCACATGACTTTTTCCTAAATATTTCACCACCCAATTATTATTTCATGTGCTGTTTGAGTGTGTCTTTGCTTGTCTCAGACACACACAGGAAAAGGGAAGAACAAAGGGGGTGAGAAGGAGAAGTTAAGAATGAAAGGAGAGAAAATGGAGGGAGGAATGACATGGACAAGTAAGAAAACGTGCACAGAGGAGAAAAAATGTTTGGGGATGTTTTATTTGAATGAATGCATCCATGCATAGGCATGCCTGCTTATACCGTGTGAATACTAATGTGTTGGTGAAAAGTGTGCCTGGGGCTAAACAGATAGACAGAGAAGACAAGGGGACAGATAGAATCATTTCTTTCCCAATCACTCCCAGTCCTGCATCTGTTTCACAGTTGCTGTCTGTCTCAAGCAGCCGCTGCCACTGGTGGAGAGACAGGCAGCTGGTCGAACAGAAGACTTCGATGTGATGGAAAAACAGAGAGACAAAGTCACTGACCGACAGATAGAACCGGACTGACGTAATGTTCAGGCAGAAAGTGCGAAAAAACACCCTTGATGAGAACTATGCAGGGTATCTTTAAATGTGATCCTTAATTTCAAATAATCACTGTACAATAAATATTCTTTTCTCCACGCGACTGATTGTAGCCATCGCTGTGGCTTATATCTAGTGTCGTTTTATCAAACACGCTCGCACGTTATCTCTTCAATTTTGGTAAATCTTAGTCTTACAGGCGGACAGAAAGACAGACAGGTTGGTCAACTACCAGAAAGACAGACACAATTAGACAGATACTAACAGAAAGGCAGACAGGTGATGTTGTGGCCACTGGGTTCTGCCTCCTTTCTGTTACGTGATACAGTGAAATAGGCTTCATCTGCCACTCCTCCCATCACCCCCACCCCCCAGCAGATAATCCTTCCTAATTCTCTGCTTGCCCGTGCCAGCTCCTCCAAATTGTGATTGACTGCTGTCCCACATGGTGTATGTATATGTGTGTGTGTGTGTGTGTGTGTGTGTTTGCGCTGTCCACCTCCTAGATTAACCGGATCAGTTTTGGGTTTCAGGATCCCCTACGCTGACCGCACACACACGCACACACACACACACACGCGTGTATATATATGCACATGAAAACACAGGAGGCAGTAGGCTGTTTTTGGCCCTCCGTGACGCGCTATTGGACCCCTAACAGTCTGGGCTGCCATCTGTCACAACACAGGAGAGACCAAACACACACACACACACACACACACTCACTCCAACGACAAATGTTTGTTCTGGTGTAAATACGGCATGACTTGCTGATAACTCCATCTTTGTAAACATGGCAGAAGGATGCACATTTATCCTCTTAGATAACTTATAGCTCATCTTAACTCTTAACTGCTGATGTGCCCTTGAGCAAGACACGTCTGTTATTACCACTATTAAACATAAACTAATTTGAAACCAGCCTTCCATACTAGTCTCTTTATCCTGACGGGCAGCGTTCGGCACAGACAGGGAATATTTCTCCTTTTTGCTGGAGGACCTTATAACTCAAAAAAAAAATAAATAAAATTTTTCATTTCCTTTTTGCTCATAAGACATTTTATTGCTCCGGGGTCCATGAAACTCATTCAAAAAGGTGCAACTGCCAAATAAATAGAAAAGGCATTTTTTTAAGTTTTGTCCAACAGATGAAAGAAAGAAATCTCCCTCATCAGCACAGTACAGAGGACGCCATGTTGACACCAGCGGTCATCACTAGCAGATTTCTTGTATAATCCTGATCTGTGACTATGGGCTATGTGACTATGACTTAGTGCTGCTGATGTAACCTGCCAGCAGCACTTTGTGTGCATTCGCATTGAGTATGTGTCTGTGTGTTCATGGTAGCAGATGGTGGGAGCAACATTGCCACAGACCGATGGACAGTGCACAGGGCAGAGCAGCTAGGCTGCGTTGACTAAAGCAAATACAGTCTCTCTCTTTCTCTCTCTCTCTCTCCCCCTCTTCGTCTTCCTCCCATCCCCTCGGTGTCAGGCGGATGAATGGTTGGCTATCTCTCTCAGTCAGCAGCCTCGCTGCTCTTTCATCATCTGTCTCTCTGCTCGCTCTTTCATTCCTCTGTAAGAATGTCAGACTAGTCTATCACTCCCTCCATCCTTCAGAACATCCATCCCTCTGTCTGTCAGATGAGTATCTATCTCTCTTCTGCCTTTTTTTCCTTGCCAATCCATCGCTCCGTCCGTACTCTTCCTCCCGCTGTGGGTTTGAATGTTCTGCGTGTGTACATACAGTGTGAATCTGCGTGTTCAGTGGTGTGTTTTTGTTTGTTTGTGTGTTTTTCAATGAGCTCATGGCTACACGGGTGTGTGTATGTGAATATCTGCGTGAGCCAGATCGCTATCTACCCCTCAACGCTCCTTCACCCCCCTCCTTCCCTCCCCCACTGAGTGTGTGTGGTGTGAATCAAGGTCAGTGGGGATCTGTTGGCAGACACCCCCCATTTATCCCACCCTACCCCTCCACCACTCCCTCCCACTCACACCCAGAGGGTCTGTCTGTGTTGTGCCCATCCAGCCATCTAGATGTCCCCGCTATGCCTGTCTCAGCTCAGTTTAGCTCAGCTAAACTCGGCTCCACGGATTAATTACTGGGGAACCCACCGCATCTCTGACCTCCACCGTCGGACTAATTGAAATCTAATTGAATTGTGATTGTCTAGACTAATGAAGCCCCGCGACTGAAACCGCCAATCTTTTAGCCGTAGCTGCGCGCCCATAGCCGCTCAGTTGCACTGTAGTGACTGCAGAATGCCACAAACAAATGGCCAGATGGATGAATTTATAGCTGTCCTTGGTAGTTAAATTACTGAAGAGAAACTCATATGTTATGTTACTTTAGGTACGGTATTAAGGGTCCTGTACAGTATCATCAGTGGCAAGAAAATTTGAGTACATCCATTTTTCAACTAAAAAGGTATCCCCTCTAATTTGAAGAATTTTCTCTTAGTGCATATCAAGCCTGAGCTTTACATTTATGCTGTTTGTCAGTGCCAAATCATAGCCAAAGGAAACGTAATTTTGAGGAAAAGGCTAATTAGCTCAATTTTTTCTGCTTGCATCACTTTTTAATATGCATTGGGGGAGGTGGGGGTGAAAAAAAAACAAATGAGTGACTGAGTGGCACACAGGAGGAATCACTTGCCCACTACTGCAGGGATCTGTGATGCTCTGGTCTAGGATGCCACTTTAACACATAGGGCAGTATTTGCAGGGTGGAAGTCAATGAGTTCTCCTTGTCTCTTGGCCAGCAACTCGGCATTAGGGCACTTGCAGAGAGGGAAGTGGGATCTATGTGGGATAGTGTGCACCCTCAATGTGGTCCTGGTGAGGCTGTACACTGACAGGTAATAAGCAGTGACTGTAAAGAAGTGGCAGAGACACGTTGCAGTCAGCATCCACCCGAGGCTAACAGCAGGAGTCCTACACTGCAGGGAAAATTAATCCAAATAGGGTGAGAAAGGGAGGAGAAGAATGCAAAAAAGATTGTAACTTCTTGCATAAAAAATCTCCTCTGAGATTCTACACAGCCACTTCTGCTTACTCCAGCCACATTCCCAAACATAAACAACCAAAGCATTCAAAAACATCCACTGTGCCCTTGTTCCTCAAACTTCATGAAGATTATGGAGGAGGAGGAGGAGGATGGCTGTCGAAAGCACTTTAGACAGACATGGAGGGCTGATGGTGGTGGGGGGCCCCCTGGGAGGTGCTTGTTTTGTTGGGCCTTCTTTAGCTTTTAGCAGGTGAGAGACTGTGCCGTGATTCCATATAAGTTATTCATTTGACGTTTCTTCCCTTTTCAGCTCTTTGTAGGCTGGAATACATTAGCAACCTGGCACAGTGGAGAGGATGCTAATGTGGAAGAGAGGGAGAGGCAGAGAGGAGGAAGAAAGGATGGGGCAGTGGAGGGAAGGAGGCAGAGTCATTAGAGGAGGAGGAGAACAGAGAGAGGACAAGGCTTTATGATGTGTGGGAAGGGGAAGTGACCTTCCCTCTCACTTTCATCTAGGCTTTTTTCTCCCCTTACCTTGCTCTCTGACACACACACTCACACACATGCACACACACTCACTCACTTACACACACTTACCTACATAGGCTTGCATGCACACACACATGCTATATAGACATAATGCATAAAGTCTTACCTTGAACAGGTACACGCCGAATACACACACGCGCGCATGCACACGTGCCACTCAGTGTCCGTTTTTCATCCGTTTTCTCCCTCTTTCTCTTTCTCTTTTTCCTGTGCAGGTCCCCTTGCAGCCTGGCCAGTCTTTCAAGTTCACAGTCCTGGAAACTCTGGACCGTATCAAGGAGGAATTCCAGTTCCTCCAGGCTCAGTATCACAGGTACACACACAATGTTACGTTGCAAATGTGACACATGCACGGGCATACATACATGCGTATATACACACCGACATCCACGCAGTATTTATAACATAAGGTCACTTCACAAATGTCTAAGGTCCACATAAAGTTGACAAGAAGTTGGTGTAAATCTTATGAAGAATCATACTTTTCCACCCTTGTTATATACTAAACTATATTTATACTGTACTATATGTTCTGCACCTTAAATGTGATAATTGTAGAAACAAAATATTGAAATTCAGTTCAGTAGGTGTGGGTGTTGAATTCTTGAATATATGAATCAGTAAAGATAATATGACAGCATGCAAATGCTGTCCTTAGTCTCTATTACTACACAGAGTGTGCTAAATATTGTAGACTGATAGTGAGCTGCAGTATTTCATACATAATTCTCTCTCAGAGCTTTTCACACTTCTCAAAATCTTTGCCTGAATCTATACATCAGCTTCTTTTGTAATAGTTAAACATTCACAGTAATTAGGGAAATCAATATAGGATTGTAGCTTTCACCTGCATCCTCCTTATCAGCGTATCTCAAATGCCCTTTCCCCATTCAGTGTCTTTTTAAGTACAGAGATTTCTAGTTTCTCCTGTGATGTTAATAAAATTAAACATATACATTTTATCTTCTTTATCTTAATAATATCATGTCTGATAATTGCTCTTGCCATTACATCTTTTTACAGTGTAACTGAAGTTGTGGATAATTGAGTTCATTTTTTCCAACATATCAAACAGAATATAATGCAAGGCATGTTATTATCATTTATTTATTTTTTTTCAGTTTTTCACAGTCTGAGGTCACTGATGGTCACATCATATGGCCAACCAGAGGTGACCTTGGCTAACAGAGATAAAGCATTGTAGTTTAAAGCACCCAGCCTCTTGCTCACACCTCTGTGGGCAGGCTGCTCACCCTGCTGCGATACAGCAACACCACTTTACTGCCAGGCACTGGACTGGTCGATCTCATTAACTTACAGAGATGCACACATAAAGATGCAAACAGCTACAAATATAATTTTTTTAAAATTCATTTTCATACGATTAGTGTCAAGTACAATCATGCAAATTGCAGCCAACCATTAGGACAACACCAGAGCTTTTCATGTTAATAAACCATCTGACTTAGCTATACCTTCTTCCTAATATTGGCCTGATAAACTGCTTTTTGAAGTCAATCACTCTTTCCCACCTCAACAATTTAAACAGTCCAGAGCAGATACATGTTAATAAAGTACATGCAGTGAAGCCCTCTATGAATAACTCAAGGATTTTGAGAAGCTTGCATTAGCAGTTTTTGCATCATTTCATCCATTATTGACTAATGTAATGCATCTGAAAGACATTTGACAGTAGTACAGAACAGAATAAGACACACCCTCCTATTTGTCAGTGACGTTTTCAGTGGTAATAAGTGGCCCGTATCGTTTGGATAGACTTTGGTGTCCTTACATGACTTTAAACTGTGTTTGACCTCTGCAATATCTAAGTCCTGTGGGAATTATAATTGATTTCACTAGATTCAGATAAACCACTTTATCCACATGTCGGTGTGCCTTTGTTTTCATCTTTGTGCAGCCTGAAGTTGGAGTGTGAAAAGCTAGCCAGTGAGAAGACTGAGATGCAGAGGCACTACATCATGGTGAGTCCAATCAGACCGTCCCCAGAGCTGTACAGTGATTTGTTAGACTGACTGGGCCACTCAAACTCTGAAAAGAGTCTGATGGGTTCTCGCGTAGGAATTACAATCAGGACACTTGTATCTGTGCTGGATTGATATTGTTTAGTGTTTATGTCATTCAGGAGTAAAAGCTGTTTGTCTCTCCACATCCCGGTTTGTTCTCCCTGTATCCTCTCGGTGTGTCTCTCAAGATTTCTCTCTATCTCTCCATTACTTCTCTTTTAATTTATTTTCTCATTTCATTTACATAAGTAAGTTGTTTTCATCGTATAATTAAAAAATAATGCTAGAGCAACAAACAAAGTTTACATTTTCCTTAAATCACATTTAAATCATCCAATATCACACTGTCTCTAATATCTGATTAGGATTTTCTTTGAAAAACATGAAATTTGCAGAGGTACATAATAGTGAATATCTGTAATAGTGGAGCAAAGTTTGAAAATGTTCATAGTGTAGTTGTGTCTTGTGTTTTCTCACGTTCTCTCTCATACCGCCCTTGGATATGTACTTTTACGTTTTTCCATAGCCCTGCCTGTACCTCTCCTCCCTCAGACCCTCAATCTTGCTCACTCTGTTTCTCTGTCTCCTCTTCCTCTCACTCTTGTTTTCTCTCGTGCGCCAACAGCCTGAGCTCCCTGTGTGTCGTTGTGTCTGTGCAACTAAAGGCTCACATTTATCGTAAGCCTTCGTCTGTGGTACAAAACCCACACAGAGCCGACCAGAATACGATATGCACCATCTGCTAAGCTGCTCGCATTTCATAAACCTGGGAGAGCAGGCAGGATCAGGGCCGTAAGCTAGATAGACACACAGATGGATAGACAGAAAGAGAAAGAATCAGAAAGGCAGACAGACTGACAGATAAACTGAGTGTGAGAGAAAAGCATGCAGACAGACAGGTTAACTGGCAGACGGACCAATGGATATAGAGGTACAAAGGCAGACAGACAGGCAGGAGATAAACAGATAAAAACACACAAACATATACATATTCATTAATTTACACTTGCACACACATCCTTGTTTTTTGTCCTTATGAGAGGAAATAAAGATTAAAATTCAATTCAATTTTTAATTCAATTTAATTTATTTTAAATTTAAATAAAGATTAATCCTCAGACCCCACCTTTTCCTAAATCTATCCCTTGTTATAACTGATAATATAATAAATGCCAAATAAAATCAAAATCTCGCAAAAAGTCACTCAACTATTTCTCCAAATAGAATGATTACAGATGGGTAACAAATTAAAGGAAAAACCTGAAAGATGTATGGAGAAACAGGAGGACAATGATGATGACGAGGGCACAATAAATGTAAAACCAACATAAGGCATCTCAGTAAGGTGTTGGGCCACCACGAGCTGCCAGAACAGCTTCCATGTGCCTTTGCGTTGATTCTACCAATCTGTTGAGTCTACTGCAGGAATGAACACCATTCTTCCAAAAGACTTTCCCTCATTTGGTGTTTTGATGATGGAGGTGGAGAGAGCTGTTTAACACATTGGTCCAAAATCTCCCAAAGGTGTTAAGTTGGGTTGAGGTCTTGTAACAATGAAGGCAACAGCATATGAGTCACATCTTTATTCATACTCTTCAAACATTCAGTGACCCCTCAAGCATCTGCATTTGTTATATCTGCATATGACCATTTTATTGAAGGTGCTTTTTGTGTTAATGATAATAATAACTCAAATGTCAAACATTGTTGTAGGTATTCTTATGACTTACATTAGTTAAAGCCAGATTATGCAACTTAATGAATATTGCTTTCTTTCTATTAGAAATAAAGTGATTTCATAAGCAGTAAAACTAACCCTTGTTGAATTTAATACACTCTGATTTTTATGCTCAAACCTTACTTGATTTGGTGTAACCAGTAGCTTACAGTTGGTATGTAGGGTTAGCTAAAAAAAAACTTACACATATAAACAATATCTATGAAATTGAAATTACTGTCAGGTTGTTGACTTTAAGGTTTAATCTACTTTTAATGTTTCACAGATAAACAGTCAAGCAGTGTTAGCCCAAAAATAAATCAAGACAAATGTTACAGATTCTTGCTTTAAAGATAATAGTTCTACAAAACAACAAATGCATGACAAAAAAATTGTACGATTTGCCAGAAACTTGTCAAGGTTTTGTTGAAGATACTAAACTACCCAAACATAAACCCTCAACTTGTCCTCAACAGAAGGACTCATCAAACTGACCTTATTTCATAAAAATAGTCTCACTGTTCTGAAACTCAGACTGCTTTTCAAAGTGTGAGTAAAAAAATACAAGAAGAAACATGTAGTTCAGTGCGGAACACATACAAAGAAAACCCTCTGAAAACCACACACTTCTCAAAAACACCCACTTCCCTAATCTCATGCACTCTCCATCTTAGCTGTGGTTTCACAGAATTATTGTGTCAAGCAAGTATTCCAGACAAACATCCACCTTCTTCGTTGCAAATCCTCACCACCCGAGCTGATGGCAAGGGATTGGTTGTATGATGCTGAGATTCAGTTCTCTGTCTTTCCATAGACAGGGGCAATATATGACATTTGATCGAACTCTGTGCAAATTAAATGTCATGGCCTTTGCGACCACTGCACCACTGGTAAACTAAAAGGGGGGTGGGGATGGGGGTAGCACATGAGTATCCTCTGCTATATGTATAAGATCAACACTAGGCTTTAACAGTCCCCTATGACAGGAGGTCAGATTCAGATGACATACCAGTATAGGTTAGCATGGCAGACAGTTAGCACTCCAGACATGGCTAACACAGTGCTATGCTACTTCATAGGCATAGTTCAGAAATGAGAGGGAGGGAGAGAAAATGAGAGGGAGTGGAGTGAAAGAGAGGCTCAAAGGGAAAGATAGCTTGAGAGAAAAAAAGGCTCAGAGTGTGTCAGACAAAAAAAAAAACAGAGAGCTGCTGAGGGAGGGAGGGAAGAATACAAAGAGAGGCAGAGATAAAGAGAATAAAAGAGGAGAGAGAGGGTGATAGAGGAAAGAGAGAGATACAGAGAGAAAAAGAGAGAGAGAAATTGCTGAAAAGGAATGAGAAAAAGAGGTACCAGGGGACAGAATTGCAGAGTGGAGAGATGGAGGTTGGAAAAAAAGATGCTGTGAAGGGATGAAATGTAAAGGGGGGGGGGGGTATGCAACACAGAGTGCAAGAGAAAGAGATAGCGATGTGTTTGTGTGGGGGGGCGTGAAATGAAAAAAAGAGATAGAGAGAAAAAGAGAGAGAGGGTGCACGCACAGACACGTAAATAATGTGAAGCAACAACGGACTCGCAGCACCCACAGAGGAGATAACCCAGAAGGCTATATTTAGCTCGTTAGGCCTGTCATCCATACCGAGGCCTGTTTCCACAGGCTGGGGCTCTGCTCACCACGCTGCACTGCTCCTGCCTTTACTATTCATCAGTTTTAAGCTCTTTAAATACTAGGGTGAGGGGTTGGAAAGAAGTTAGATGGCTATGCAGGGTTATGCATGGATGATGCGTGTGCAATTTTTGTGTGTACCACTTTAACACCCGAGATGACATGACAACTAAGCAAACACGTTTTTTTAGTTGTTGTTTTTTTTTTTCTCTGCAAGGTGGCAATCTATGAGATTTGCAATGTGATCTATATGGATTATTTGGTGAGACTGTCGCAACGAGGACAGCAGCGGCATCAGTTATTTAGGCACACGCCCCAAAACGACAACATGACAATGACCTCTAGCGGTCATTGGGAACAAAGGAGGAAGTAGTGTGAAGTTGTTATAGAGCCACCATGTCTGCATAGGAAGGAAGTCAGGGTGACTCGGTGGGTGAAGAGACTGTTGGATTTTGACATGGGAGGCAGCTATTCGCTTCTCATTTCCTAATGACATCATCGCTGGCTTCTTTTAACAATGACCACGATTAGTTCCTAATCTTAACCCAATAGTCATTTTGACCCAAAGCACAATCCTTCCCCGACCTTAGCCAAGCCATTTCTGTCCTGTAACCTAACCAAAGCTTATATGCAGTGTTATCAGATCAATTTTTATTTTTGCAAAGGTAATTTTCAAGTTTTGGCAGGCACTGACAAATGATGTCATCCTGCCAACGGGGCATTCACGAGCATTGGATTTGGTCTTTATTTTGGAGGACTTGTTTGCCTGCTATCTTTATGTCTGAATTTTCTTTACAGAAAATTTGTGTTTGTGTAGATACTGGGCCAATGTTGTTATGTGATCGTTGGCCATTCTTATGATAACCTGCCTACTATAGTACAGTGCAGGTCGTTTAGGGGATGTAATGTGAAAACCTGTTTTATTTATTTGATTACAATTTTTATTCTTTTATTCAGTTTTATCACTATTCACCTGAGAAATTCATTTTTTGGTGTGTCACCTTTTTTTTCTCCTATCAATGGCTAATGGTAATCATAGTGCAGTTATAGTGCTGAAATAGACTAATAGTAAGAGTGAAAATGTCCAGGCCACTCTTAAATGTTAAACAGGATGTGACACTAAAAAAACAAAAAGCAGAAAGCTAAATTAAGCCAATAACTGTGGCGATGTTGAATTTGTTGAAGAGCTGTACTTTTCTACCAGTCATAATGTTTTAACAGAAGGTGTTAGTTTTACTCCGCTGCTGGAAATCTCCTTGTGGCATGAAACTTTTCAAAGTTGGGAAGTTTGTTTTTAATTCTATAGCTGGCAACGGGTACGTTTTACACATTTCACACTTGCAGAAGTGATGCCATAACCTCTCGAATTGCTCCCGTCTGTGGTGTGTTGCTGCAGAAAAACAGCAGAGCCAGGTTTGGATATAGTGTGTTTGTATGGTTGGCACTCTCTTTAGCTATTTGGATGAAATATATGTTTTACGTTGGCTGCTCGACTAGATGGGCCCATTTCTTTGTGTGTGTGGGGTAAGACGTCGGCGATGTGTAACTTCAGTGGTAGCTGCAAACACACAAACATTAAGTCACAAATGTTGAGAGTGTCTGTGGGCGTCTTGCTTCTCTCTGGCTGTTGTATTTATAATTCATTGGTCTCAGATTTCACTGCTCTCCTGGAATTCCACTGTGTATTTTTAAGTAAGGTTGCATTGTAGCCCTGGCTAATCAGGGGGCGTAGACGTGTCAGTCTCCTGTTTACACAGAGTGCGAGTAAGACTCCCGCCTGGAGAGCTGTATTCACCCTTGCTGGCCTAAGGTTGAGTCATGCAAAGAGCACATATGCAGGAAGGAGGCTCACTGGATTTTGAGAGATCGGGAAATAAGATATTTCTCTTGCAACATAAAACCCTCAACATCACCATTTTAAACCAAAAAAGACCTTTGTGTCAATCTCCGCTTTCTCACCTTCATTTTCCCACTGCCTAGATGTAGTGGACTATGTATGACTTGCTGGCCTAAAATAATAAAGCTTTGCTCACGGTCCTATAACTAAAGGTTATACATTCAAGTATATATTGAGTTCAGTGAGTTCAGTTGCTGCTATGGTTTTATATATATATATACAGATATGTAGATATATATATATCTATATATCTATATATATATATAAAAATATAAGATTAAATGCCCCCAGGAACCATCTTTTCCAGTGCCTTCACTGTTCTGCAGTCCTCCTCTCATTCTTCTGTCAAGCACAAGACAAAACTCTTATAGTGGAGTGGACTGCCTGGCCCTTTTAATATAAAGTATAAAAAAGACATGTCTACTGGAGGGAGACAGCTCACAGTCGGGAAACACATTAGGTGGCCCTTTCCTTCGCTGTGTTGCTGTGTATCTGTATGTGTGTGCTCAAGTGAGGTACAGAGGTGCTGCAAGGGTCCGGTGTTAATGAACGGCCATGCTGCTGGCAAGACACAAAATATTGTTGCATACAAAATAATATTAAATTACATATTTTATGACCATATTCTCCCTTTTGTTTCAGGGAAGGGCAGACAACAAATTTGAATTTAAAATTTGAGCTACTGCTCATACTTGGGACAAAAATTCAAATTTGATCCTTGATGATATCTGAATAAATTTACAGTGTATAAAATATCAAGCAGTGAATAAATAATTATGACACCAAACCTTCTGAGAATGTGTGGGAGCATTTTTGGACTCGAAAGTCGAGGCTGTGTACTTTTTAGAAATGCCGCTGCCTTAAAGTAGCATTACCATGACAAAAAAATCAGGAGTCACCTGTTCTTAGCCTGATAATCAGACTGAATTTCCATTTCATTTCACTTGAAATCTCTGAAAAAATCAGAGATATGAGCTCTGATTCAAGTGAGACGGCAGAGAAGTCAACAATTTCCATTTTAAGGGATTACAGCTTGCTTACCCTTAATGTGTATATTATATTTGACGTTCCCACAGCTTATCCTACTTGTTCGGTGTGTAAAAAGTGAGAAGACGGTTAACTTTAGTTAGAAACTTACCTCAGCCAACCATCAGTGACTGTAATGTAGTACCTCTTGCTGTTGCTTCATGATTGTCTTGGCCACTTTTTCTTTGCTGAGTTATATTTTTCTGCTTCGATCACTTACTTTACTTTTACAAAGACTTATACTTTGAGCCTTCTGCATAGGGTTTTAACCACGTTCTAACGGCATGCAAAGGTAAATGATAGTTCAACATTAATATTATGACCTAATATTACAAAATTTATCTCAGTTATCTTACGTCTTTTATTAAAACATTATCATTTTCTTAAAGGAAAAAATAGCATTGTTCTGAAACCACTGACATTGTTGAACACAGAAACAAATATCCCGAATGTCTTTGTGTGTTATGTTGTCCTATAAACTTATAACACAGTGGTTTGATGGTATTACATAATTTATTTTTTACAAATGCTCTCAAGAAGTGTTAATGCTTTATTTTGTGTGAATATTGTATTACGAAGTCTGTATCAGGATTGTATCATGGCTTCAGTGTTTTGTCTCATGCCTGCCATGCGGTCATTTGTTGGAACATTGTGAGCGTTTGTGTGTGAGTGTGTGTGTGTGTGTGTGTGTGTGTGTGTGTGTGTGTGTGTGTGTGTGTGTGTGCTTATATCAGTGTGCTTCGTCCGTTCAGTACATCCCCTCCGGCAGAGATGAATTTTGTGTGTGTACTTGTGTGTGTGTGTGCACGCGCGCGCATGTGTGTGGATTAATGCGGTGCTCTCAGCCTCTTACTCCACTCCCAGCTCATCTGTCTGATTCAGGCTGACACACTGTGTTCTCTTCAGCAACATTACAGAGAGAGAGAGAGAGAGAGAGAAAAAGAGGGGGGGGGGAAAAAAAAGAGAAGAGAGAGAGAGAGAAGAGAAGAGAAAGTAAGAAGAAAGAGAAGAGAGAAGAGAGAGGAGGAGAGAAAAAGAGTGTGAGCAAAACAGAGATGAAAGAGAAATATGAGAGAGAGAGGGCACAAGGGCATTAGCAGAGAGACAAGGAAAAAGCAAAAAGGAAAAACAGAACAAGACACTGATGAAGAGAAGGAGAAAAAGAAAGGGAGAAGAAATGGCAAAGACAAAAAGGGTCCATTTTTTCTTATACGACTATGATGGAGCGAAGGGGAGGGGTTGTAAAGACAGAGGAGATGAAGGAGAAATGCCAGGAATGGGAGAAATGGAAGAGAGAAATGACCTGATGTGAGAGGGCAGGTAGGAAGAGGGCAGAGTCTGGAGAGGGATTGCTCCTCGCTAAGCTAAATGTTGCTCTCCGATAGTGGGAGTTGGCCAGGGGATTTAAGCGGGGCCAGATGTAGGGAAGGATTGAGTCTGTTTTAAGAGTCTTAAACCTGTCTGAACTGTCTGGATCAGGAGAAACAAACAGGACAGGAGTATTCATAAAGACGGACGGGGTCTCCCCCACGGCACATACTGCACACATGTGTTTATAGATATAAACCCCTTCAAATTCAAGGTCAGTGCTATCCAGTTGTTCTGGTTCTCCCTCTGATGAAACTGTTTGCAAGAGAAGCTGCAGTTAGGCTGAATGTCTGCCGTGACTGATTTAGTCGTCACCCGCTGACAGGACACAATGGATAAGTCAGAGTCTGCTAACCTAACCTCTGATGTGGGTTAGCACAGCGTGCTAATAAATGTTTTACCATTTGTGGTACGTGTGTGTGTGTGTGTGTGTGTGTGTGTGTGTGTGTGTGTGTGTGTGTGTGTGTGTGTGTATGTGTGTGTGTGTGTGTGTGTGTGGGCGGGCAGATGAAAGAGACAAGCTCACCCAAGAGACACTGATGAACAATGCTTTGGTTAAGGTTTTACACAAATCCACACACGCATGCATGCACGCACGCACACACACACACACACACACACACACGCACACACACGCACACTCACACACACACACACACACAAACACAAACACAAACATATAAAACATGCAGGAGTAAACACAAGCTGCGTACACACATGTAAGCAGCTCAAACACATGTAAATGTGCTATAAACATGCTATAAAACCACACATGCCCGAGTGTAGAGTTTCAAACACACACACATGTATGCCCCATTTAGATAAATCACCTTGGATTAGACCCACTTCCTAAAGCTCATTTTAAAGTCTGCCAGCGTTCTTCGCAGAATGCATAGAAGGGTAAGACAGAGAGAGAGAGAGAGAGAGAGAGAGAGAGAGAGAGAGAGAGAGTCTGGCACTGTTGTCTGACACTCTCTCAACACAAGGGGGTGGAGGGAGGGAGGGGGGAACGAAAGAGCAAACACTCCCTGAAGAATGAAAGAGTGGAAAGGAGGAGGGAAACACAGAGTGAAGGAGAAAGAATCAGAGAGGGAGAGAGGGGGAGAGCGGCTCGTTGAGAGAAATGCAGGAATCCTCTTCTTGTGTCTTGCCCTGATGATAACAGTACGGTGTGTATGTTATTAGTGACAGATACACATTAGATATGAGGGTATGTTCAGAGGAGTGGAACGTTACAGTTCGATCAGATAAACAAGAATTACACTGCAACCTCATTTATCTAAAGTAACCCGCCTGTTGAACGGACGTAACAAGCCAAGCGCAGGCAAAAAAGTGAGCAATAGTAATGGCAACGAGTGAGATACAGGCACACAATATGTATGTACGCTTTTTTTTTTTTTTTTTACATTTTAGATTCTCCCGAAATAGAAACAACATTTAAATAATGTTAAAATGCTAGCGATTGCCAACACCTGTTCCTCTGGAAAATTTAGCAGGATTCGAATGATAACAGGAACTCAGCCGAGTCAGTAGCTCCAATCCGATCTGAATCAATCAAAAATCTGTTCATTTTAAAATTAGATGAATATGATATTTACAGAGCAGATTTACTTCTTTAATCCTTTGACTTTTGATGAAATATTATCTATACAGAGAAGTTCACTCACACACTGCATAAACAAGATGCACCTGCTTTTCAACTAACAGCCTACAGCTCAGTGAATAATATTTTTGTGTTTATGTGGGCTTGTCAATATGTCTAAAATTCAATTTCTTCATACTAAAAGGTAATTTTCTCTCTTGGAGTCACGAAGTTGAACAGATTTTGGTAAAACAATAACATAATTTGTTATAATTACAATTCGACTGAAAGTAGATAAACAGTAATATGGAATAATCACCCAGCCCTGTATACACATTACCTATTATTTTGTAGGTATGTCCTGATGCTAATATTAGTATATTAAAAATGAAAGAAATATGCAATAACAATAGGAGTAGATTATCCTCATTCTCTTGAGCCTTCACTTTGTGTCTTTAGAGTTCTCTTTATAACTCAATAAGATATTCTGTAATGTTTATCTGGTTCCTGCACACCTGTATATTGTAAACTGTTGACTCTATCTTCTCTCTTTGAAATGAAAAAAATGCTTTTTGTAAGGTGTAATCCAAGGACAGCTGCATTCTTATAAGAGAACATTTTTACTTCACATTTCAGCTGAAACAGCTGAAAAAAAAATACACACAGACAGACAGACACACACACACACACACACACACACACACACAATGTTCTCTTTCTTTGCTCTCTGGGCGTGCAGTGCTGGGTTTTCATGGTAAGCAACATCAGCCAGTTGGTTTAGTGTCTCTCTGCCAGGCTTAACACACATACACACTCTACCACATTTGCCTTGCAGTCTGCTACACACACATACATACAACCCACATCGACAAGAGATCTTACACAGTGTTGAATGGGAAGGCAATGACACAACGGAGGGATTCTATAAGGCCCAATGAGGAGTGGAGGGAGGCAGTTATTGGGTGTTGGGCAGGGGGTGGACAGTTAAGAGAGGAAGAACCTATTAAAAAATCGAACTACAACAGACAAAACACGTAGTGTAGCACCGCAACTTTAGGTATGCACGCACCACAGTTGTTATTATGCTGCAGTCCAGACCACAGGCAGAGTGCAGCTGTTACTATAGCCTCCTGAAATGCAGGCGACGTAGTATACGTGTTACTACTGGATGACACATACTACTCAGTGTCACTGTGTATCCTATTCTGTTTTTTATATTAGTGTTTGTGAACTGTTGACCCTCAATATGAACGAGACAACAGTAGTAGACATCTTTACTGTAATTGACACTGTGGGTTTAAATGCAATTTGTAAGTCATGTGTTGTAACTGCGTGGCAGTGAACATTAGCGGTAAATGTTAACATACTACGATTGCTCATTCACAGACTACAATGCACAGTTTTGACTACACAGTGGTCCAGACCTGAGTCCCATACAGCGTTGTCATTAGAGCGCTGTGCAGACTGCAAAAATAGTAAGATAATCACCTCACTGCTGTCTACCCACAGGACCCACAGGAAAACTGCTACTACATTTCACCTACTTAGCCTCCTCTTTCTCTGCCTTTTAAAGGAAGCCCTAACTGGTCCAATTTGAATTGGTTGTATAGTAAAAAGAGCAAATGTCTTCTCTACACTGTAACTGAGTGATGTTGCAACGTATTTGGTAGCAGTCAGCTTGTGGCTCTTGGTCAGTTTTCTCAGCCAGCTCCTAGCTTCTTGTCAGCTGTTGGTGTCTCAGATCCTGATAATGTAACACTGCTTATTTTCTGACACTTGCTGTTTTGCCTTCTTCAGGTTGAGGGACTCAGGTTTACATCCTGGCAAATGAAAATCCTTCTAATTCGTTCTGTGCTCTCCTGAAGATTACACGGTTCTGCATCTAACCTTATGGAATGGAAGTTGGCATAGAGGAAATTATCCTGCAGGGACCAATAAACTATTGCAATCTCATATTATTATCAGTAATAGTGCTGCAGTTCTCTAGAGGCAGTACAATGAGTGGCATTTGCACATAATGCAGTGAGTAACCTCTTGCTGCTTGGAGGATAACTTGCCAAGTAAACTTGTTTATGGTCTGAAATATTGAAAAAATAATCCAAATATTTTGTTGTCATACCTTTTCAAATCTTAGAGTAGGTAAGTGTTGTACCCAAAGTTAAAGTACCTATTATGCCGTGTTATATGATTATATAAATTATACTGGAGTAGATTTTTGGATTTATTGTTTTTGGATTCATATATAAGAATTATTTTGTCCCATAGAGGTGAAGCAAAATTTAACTACTTTAATACTTTTGGGTTGTTTAATCTTTAGCAGCATATCATATTTTAGTATAAGAACTATATAGACATTTAATAGATAATTTTGTAGATATAAGGGCTTTGTTAGTGTAGAGTATTTTTCACATAAATTTGACACTTTTATTGGTGTCTACTGGAGTCATACTTGTAGACAAATGCATTAATACAATGTACATCTGCTAACAACTACATTACATTGTGTTGTAACTCATTTTTACTGAATGTTTGTATTCTGCTTGTTAATGCTGAATAGTTGGGGTGTGAAGTGTTACTTATTTGACCAACCCTTAGCCGTGTGCTTGTTATTTTTTACCATGAAAACAGAGTTCTGGTACACCTGCCACTGGTATTCTCCTAAGGCTTGTATCCGAGGATAAGGACAAGTGACCTGTATGGTATTTCGAGTTGAAGGACTGATGGACACTCCATCATTCCCTGCAGGTTTTAAAAACATATAAGGTGGGATTTAAAAACAGGCAGTGCGGGTTCCAGCCTAATATTTAGAGCTTTGGGGTTACAGCTGCAATGGCATGATCCCCCATGTGCTTCAACCTTGCTCCTTGCTCGTTAACTTTTACTGTTGCTAACCCAAACCTACTAACCTTTGGCTATACCGAGTTCCCATTATACCTTTATTACATTCCTGTCCATAATGTCATTCTGGTTATATAGAGTCAGTCGCTTCATTCTAGTCCAGAGTAGAGAGCTGCTGAAGTGAGCTATGTTCTTGCAAGGTTGTATTCAAATGCTAGGGCCTTGGTTTTAACACTCAGCTGACAGTGTAGTGGGCAAGAGTGAGATACTAAATGAAAAGAGGATGTTAGAGAGGGAGGGAATGAAAGAGGAGGGAGAAAAAAAAGAGAGACGAAAGAGTAATGACAGAGAGGTGGAAGAGCTGATGGGAGAGATGGAGGGAGAATTAATAAGGAGAGACAGACAGGAATTGAGTTAAAAAGATGGGGAGAGCCGAGGAGAGGTGTAATGATGGAGAGGTGAAGAGTGAGGCTGATGAGGGAGGGAGAGAAAGAGGGAGAACAAAGAGAGATGTCACATGTCTTTCATGTTGAGAGGGCTGGAGGAGAGGCAGACATGGAAACATAAAGAGCTAGCTCAAGCATGTTTGTGAGTGAGTGCCTTAATACATGTGTGTGTTTTCAGGTGTGTGGATACTTGTGTGAAGTACGTGTGCATTTTAACATGTGAAAGAGATTCTAAGATTGCGTATGTTTCTGTGTGCAGGAAACAATTTTTTGTGTGTGTGTGTTTGTGTGTGTGTGTGTGTGAGAGAGAGAGGAACAGAGAGAAATGAGGAAAAAGTACACAACGGACGTGAGCTCAACAGGGGGGAGAGAAAAAGGAGAAAATATAGATATAGCACTTGACAAGGACGAGAAAGAACAGATATACAAAGCAAGTGAGCCAAGTAGAAAATGACAATAGAAAGACAGAGCATGAAATGGAGAAAGAACATAAAGGAGAGAGATGATTGAGAGAAATTACTAAAAGGAGAAAGAGTGAGATTAGAGTTTAAAGGACAGTGATGAAAATGATACAGCAGATAGATAAAACAAGGGGAGACAAAAAAGAGAGAATAATATGGAGAGGAGAGAAGGGAAGAAGGTTAAAAAGTGAAAGACAGATAAGATAATTGGCAAGAAAGACAGAAAAAAAGGTGTTGACGGGAGATTGCACCAGAGGAAGGAAGTGACAAAGGAGAGAAGGGACAAGAAGGTGACAGCAGAGAAACAGCACATAAAGACCGACAGACAGACAGACAGACAGACAGACAGACAGACAGACAGACAGACAGACAGACAGACATGTTCCCTCATACCAAGGGGGATTACCAATTACCAATTATCAATAAGGTAAGAGGAGACCAAGGATGGGTGTGATGTTGGTGGCCAAGCGTAGTTGAATGAAAGGAACTGATAGAAACTGTAGTCTAAACACAGTTAGTTTGGTCTGGCCAGAATCCCAAATTGATCCAGCTCTGTTTCTAAACTAAAACTCAAATACCAAGAATTTGACACACTTTCTGAGACCAAAATAAATAGTTGGGGAAGAAAAAACTGACATTGCCACTGAAGTAGCCAGATATGTCAGAGTATGTCACAGCCTGAGGGACTACCAGCAAAACAACACATGAAACTGTACTGAGCTACTTAAAAAAAAAAGCTGCTGCCTTTTTCCAGTTTTTCATTTGACCTTTTTTTCTTTCAAAGTTCTTAAAACTACATTACAATTTAATAGAGAGACAATTTCTCATCATAAATACTCCTCTTCTTAGGCTATACTAACTTTTTTAGGAGTATATTTATGTCACTCTATAGTGTTTAGCATAGTGTATTTATATTTTTTTCCTGAATTATCATAATTATAGTGTTAACCTTGTACAGCGTGATCTGGCAGTTCTAGGCCTAATAATGTTCATGCCAATAAAGTGGATTTGAATTTAGAAAGATTGATACATACATGGATGGAGACAGACAAAGATAGCAAGTGAGTAAAAGGACACAGGAAATAGAAAGAGACTGAAATGGAAAGTGAATGAGCATCTAACAGCGCGAAGAAAAGGATGGGAATAACCAGAGAGAGGGAGGGCAGATGGACTGACAGCCTTTGAAAGATAGAGATAGGAGTGAAAGGGAGAGACTGAGTGTTGTGAGGAATAAATGGAAAGAGAGAAGAGAGCGATAGAGTGAAAATGAGCAGGAGAATACAGAGGAAGAGAGAAAGTTGTGTCTCGCTCTCATCAGTCAGAGCGTTGCTCATCCAGCGGCAGAGGCTGCCTTTGTCAGCATGACGGATCCTCGCTGTCTGTTTACCGCTCACCACCAACACCATTACAGCACATCACTGACGCACACAATGACACACACACACATACACACACAAACACAAAAAAAAACAGAGAGAGAGGGAGAGAGAGAGAGCAACCCATTTAGCAAGTGCACACATGCCGAGGTGGTAATATAAGGCATTTAATAGGTGCACATCCACAGGTATGTTTAATGTACTGTTGTCACATACAGGAAATACAAAGACAAACAAAACACTCAGATTCAAATAGGAGCATTACGTGCTTGGCATAGATATGTTGTGTTACAGACCCTCTTTAAAGATACGGCATTTAATCTGGATAAATTGTCTGGATTAGTGCCACAACTAAGGATTATTTTCAAATTGATCAGTATTTCCATCATTTTCTCAATTAACTGATCATTCAGTAGGTCTGCATAATGTCAAAAAGTAGTAAAAAGAAATACCCTCAATTAAATCACTGAGGCCCAAGTTGACATTTAGAGTTGCTTGTCTTGTCAGACCAGCAGTGTTTTGTCTGAGATACTATCTGGCAAATAGTCAACTTAAGAAAACAGTGAATATTCACGTTTTGGAAACTGAACCCTGTCGACTTGTGTCAGTTTTAAAACTAAAAGAAAAGAAAAACAAATGACTTACACAATAAACTGAACTATAAAATTGTTGCCAAAAATATTTTGTTGATTGCCTGATTGATTAGTTGACTGTTTCAGCTCTAAACTTGACAGGGACAACTGATCACAGGTGCTGTGGTACTTGTCAACAAACCGGGAAATGCCAAAGAGATACTGCTTTATGAGGTCTAATTGTTTTTCCTTTTCCAGGACAAGGGTTGTCTGTAGGATTCAGTGGATAGCCCTAAGAGGCAGACTTCAGTAACCTTTTGAACTAGTTGGTTGGATTTTTCCTTAGGAATGTGGCCGCACTTTACAGATTGCCTTCACACCTGGCCCAGGTCTGGTCGCAATGCAGGCCAGATCCCCTCCAGATGTTGTCCTGCCATATTTGTTAGCATCCCAGTTGCTATGGCTTCTGTCTAGTTACACATTGCAATACAATGCCTTTTTCTTTAAAATATCCTGATGGATTTTTTTTTATTAGTAACAGGTATAAAAGGGGGTGTATACATTGATTAACCCTTGTACTACACAGACAAACACTTACACATACATACACACAGCACAAAGCATTCTTAGCAAACATTCACACAGTTTGACTCAAAATTCTGATGACCACCATATATAGGTGCTCATAGGCACATCAACACAAACACAGAGGCAGCAACACAAAATGCGGTACACACATAAAAAAAGTCATGCTCATTTGGCAGGTTTGCATAGACACCAATTGTCTATCTATTAAAAAACACACACACACACACATACACACACACACATACAAACACACACATTCTGAGAAGGTGATCCTACATAACTCACACCAAAACATAAACACCTCATTATCTACACACACACACACACACACACACACACAAACTTGTCGTACTATACACACGCGCACACACACACACACACACTCTTTCCCATTTTCTCACTCTCACATCTCTTGCTGTCATTAAAACTACAGTGACAAACAGAAGCATATGCAGCTACACTGAGCAACAGATTGTCAGTGAGAGTTATTTTGCATGACTGAATGTGTGCCGAATATAATATGCTAAGGAAGCTCTGTCATTTGTGTTCTTCTCCACAGTACTATGAAATGTCCTACGGCCTCAACATTGAGATGCACAAGCAGGTAAGAGAGACTGCTCCCTTTTTTGTGGTTGTTGTTGTTGTTGTTGTTTTCTTTCTTCACATTGTCAAAATGATGCCAGTATGTGTGGAGGTTGTGTATGTCTCACTTTCTGGGATAGTTAGGACTTGCTGGTAAAGTAGGTTCTCCTCAACAATGCAAAGACCAACAAACAATTGGAAGGTGATAGAAGAAGGCTGGTGTAACTTGTGTATAATTTCCATTGATGAGGTTCTGTTTTCTTAAATGAAGACATGTCTGATGAGCAGTGTGTGCTCTCAGGTGCCGGTGTCTGCTTTTCAGTCTCCACACTTGCTGTTAATTTGCTGTCTGTGTGATGCTGCAGGAAAGGATTCAAACTGCAGACAAAAAGACAGGCACTTGGTTACATAAATGTCCAGACAGGCAGACAGGCACACGGACAGCTAACAGACATGAGATTTGTTTGGCTGTGTTGACAGACCTCCATGCAGATAGACAGAATCATTATCCAGTTGAATGGCATCTTCCTTTAAGGTGACTGCCTGTGTCCCCCTCTTTCTCTCCCTCTCTCTCTATTTATCTGTCATGCTAACTCGCTCACCATGTTGACTCAGGCGATGTCATAGAGGACAAGAGGGTGTTTAGTTTTCAAATTGTACAATGACCTCCAAGCATGCCCGAGATATACATTTAGAACGTGGCTTATTGTTTGAAAAATTCTCTAAAAACTCCTTAAAATGAAAGTCTCTGCCCTCTGCACTTTAACCTCATAATCATTCTGTCATTTAGCCATCAACTTAATTATAGCACAGACACATCAAATAGTTGATTTCTGTCCAAATACAGAGTGCAGTGTCCATACTTAGCTTGGACTCCAGTACAAGTTATATCGAATGCTTGAAGTTAGGGATGACGCAAGATGAAGTTCAGAGCAGATCAGAGCACATTCTAATTGATTTGGTATCAGCTATCTCAAACCCCAATCCAGAGCCTTTGTTATGGTGCTGTTGTTGTGTTATTTTGCTCCAGCTACATTTGTACATTAGTGATGGGAATAAAGAGAGTCTGTCCAAACACTTTGGATGTAACCACATATACATTAGTTTGGGTGCAGGTTTCATTCCAGGATTATAAGAGGCTGCCTGTCTAGGTAGGTGAGGTTTTTCAGTGTATGAAAGAAACAAGACAACATCTAGTTGTCTGCAAGACAATGATGTGATTCAATATGAACACTTAACATTATACCTCGAAAAGATTACGTAACACGTAATACACCTTTATGTAAAGTAAATTTTAATTTAAATGAGAACAAAATATGCAGATAAAATGGAAGCATGCCAGCATGGCTCTTATAGCTACACCTTCGTCCTCTTCATTTTCTGCATGAAATTGGACTTGAAATTTTATTTTTGAAATGGAAGTTGTCTGAAGTTGTTCTGCACCTCGTGTTTTATTCTGTACTCTTCAAAAATCAGCTGTGGACTCACAGGCTCAAGATATGAACCACTTTTGAAGGTAGGAGACCCCAAAGAGACTTTATGTTGGAATTGTTGCGATGCAAAAGGAAACAAAAAAAGAAAATAAAAGCATGACACATGCAAAATAAAAATGCCGGATGGGATAAACACACAGCAGACACAACTATTGACAGAGCAATAATCAGAAAGAGAGGGAGAGAGAGGAGGAATGACAGAGACCAGAGTATTTATTGGAAAAAAACTAGCTTGGAAATGTGTTTTACAAGCTACTGATCAGTTCATCCTGAAAAAAGTTGATTAATACAGTTCTCTTACTCTATTTCAATTTACATTGTAATGGTAGTGCTACTGTGTTTTGTAGCTATTGATGTTCACTGTTTATGATGTCATATAACTAGAAGGGCACTCAGTGGAGCTCAGACCTCCACCAAGCCCAGCAAGATACACCAAAAATTAAAAATCATAGTAAATAAGTTGAGTACAAATTGCTTCAGTGCATAATCCTGCTGACAAACAAACACTTAAACTAACCAAAAAACAGACAAGGGTGAAAACATAACCTCCTTGGTTGAGGTAATTAAGATTAGATAGCACTTTATGGTTACCAAGAAAACCATTTGAATTATGATACTTAAGGTAAGTGAATCGCCAACTACAATAATTAGGTGGTTAGTCAGAAATTGCAATTTTTTTTTGTCAGAATGACCGAATAAAATACTATCCGTTTCAAAATTAGGTGGGCAAAACCACCAGGCAAAATGTTGTGAAAATTGTACTTTAATTCAAAGAATAGAAAGTACCCAGCAGTGGAAACACAGAAAGGGAACAGAGATAAAGAGAGAAGGAAAGAGAGACACAGGGAGAGAACGGAGGAGGAGAGAGAGAGCTGGCAGCAAAGCCAGGCAGAGTCGGACTGTCAGCTCTTGTCGCCAAAAAGAAGAAATGGACTGGGGTGCTGGCTGCACCTCTGAGAGATTGAGAGGAGGAGGAGGAGGAGGAGGAAAGGGAGGAGGAGGAGGAGGGTAGGTGGGAGACATGACAGAGGGAGGCCATGGAGAGTTTGGAAAATAGGAAGAGAGGAGGGGAGAGAGTCAAAGAGGGGGACAGGTGGTGAGGATGACAGGAGACCAAAGAGGTACAGTCAGAATGAGAGGAAAAAAGAGAGGAAATAAATGAAAAAGGAGAAGCCTGGTGTCAGGAACCAGTGGTATGAGGCTATGTGGAGAGCAGGCAGGGGGGAATATGAGAGAGACAAGAGGTAGGAAAAAAAGCACATGTTTGAGCAACGGAGAGGAGAGGGGTGTATGTGATAAAAGAAAAACAAGAAAGTTTGTAAAAAAGGGATAAGAGAAGAGGTTGTAGAGGTTGTTGGTGACAGAGACATTTGAGGCAGATAGTAAAAGAGAACTTACAGTATCACAGATAGAAGAGGAAACAGAGGAGCGGAAATTGACAGAAATAGAATAAAAAGAGGAAGGTAGGGAGAGTGTGTGATAGAATAAAAATGAAGGAACTGGTATAAAAAGGATATCAAAAAAGGGATAGAAAAAAGAGATAGCATAAGGAATTTGAGCAAAAAAGAGTGGATGAGGGTAAAGCATAAAAAGAGGTTGTCGAAAAGAAGGATGTTACAGAGGGAGAGAGGGTGGAAAAGTAAGTGGGATTGCTGGAAAAAAGCGAGAGATCGTTTTAAAAAGCAGACTGAAGATGTAAGAGACTGCAAGAAAGAAGAGCATGGTAGAGAAAAAGGCAGTTAAGAGAAAAAACTGAGAGATGGCAGGGAGAGGTTGCAAAAAGTGTGAGAGCGGGGATAAGAGGAAAAGAGGGGATAGAGATTAATTGAACGGATGAAAGAGAGGAGGGTAAACAGGAAGGATGGAGCCTTAGAATAGACAGATAAAGACCTCAGAGAACAGATGAGAGGGCAAAAAGAGATGGAGATGAAAACGAGAGCCAAGAAAAGAAAAGGAATCTAAGGGGGGAAGCCACAGAAAAAGGGAAAGAGAGAGAGAGAGACAGAGAGAGAGAGAGAGACATCAAGGGAGGGAGGGGAGCTTTGAGTCACAGTGAGAAATAATGAATCATGAATAGATTTAACAGTATCTGCTCTTATTTCCTCTCCTCCTCCTCCTCCTCCTCTCTCTCCCCCCTCCAGCTTCCTCCTAACATCCTGTCGAGATCACTGCTATTGCCTCTCCCCCCTCTCTGTCTCTTTCTCTAACGCATGCTCTGTCATTATCAGTGGCAGGGCCATCTCATGTCCCAGCATTAATTGAGCTGTAACAGTCATCTCGTGCCTCCCTACCCTTCCTTTGAGCCTCTTTTGCCTTTTTTCTCTCACTCTCTCTCTCTCTTTCTCCCGCTCTCTTTCTCTCTTTAAATTTCACACTTGCTCTTTATCTCCACCCCCCCACACACACCTCTCTTTCACTGTCTTGATCTCAGTCATTTCCTTTCTATTTTTCTCCCTTCTTCTCTCCTCCTGTGTCTCTTTCCCCCTTTGCAGATGATTGTATCTGAACTATATGAAGGCAGAAGAAAGATAAAATCTCCCCCCTCCTCCTCTAAGCTGTATGGATACACTGAAACACACATATGCATGCACATGCGACATTATCTCACTTGGTTCACTTCCATTATCATATCATATATATACTAGCTGTATCCCCAGGAGGAGTGAGGGAAGCTATAAGGACTTTACACTGCTCTCTGTGGTTGTTCTATATTCATTGATATAGCACTTCTGGGGCCTGAGTAGTTATTGCCTGTATCCCACTATGTGCAGAGGCACAACATGTATATTCAGTGCCTTTGTAATTCAGACATATCCTGTGGATTGCAATGGGTGGCACAGGGCAGCTTACAGGTTACAGATATGCTGATGTTTTGTATGCATTGTTGTGAGGTGTGTGGTGAATAGAGTGAAGCATGTTTTGTATCGACAGCCGATTCTAGCAGTAGAATAGTAGCTTTGTTCGACTTTTGTCCAGAAAGACGCAGCGGCAGCCTCAAAAAACTTGTGACCGGAGTGCAGCCTGGGAAAATATGAAAGAAAAATGGAAGGCAGGAAGTGAATTAGATATGATTTTTCCTTCCATCAGCAGTTCGACTTTAAAGGCCCATTAAGCAACGGCACAGAGCCCACAGCAAGAGCTCATTGCTAATAAGAAGACAACCACAGCAGTAGTAAACAGCAGCTAGACATTCTTATCTATGATCAACATGAAATTTTTTCTTTGGCATATTTCAGGTGGAAAGTCTGCCTAAGAGTAATCTTGAAGAAATAACTCGGAAACTTGGAGGAAAAAAAAGGACCTGAGAGTAGTCAAACCTGAGCATAATTAGACCCCACCCAAAATGTGGTCAACTCAAACGGACTCAAGCAGAGGAACACCAACACAGGCAGCAGGATGACGTGCCACTAATTAAAAAGCAGCCACATTCAATAAGAGTGGGGACGCATATAATACTCTCTACACTCCATGGTTCACTGTCTCTGTCTCTCTTCAAAAAAAAGACGTCTTCATCCCTTGATGTTGACAATGTACCACATGAACAGGAGCTGATGGTGAGTCCACATGGATCCGCTCAGATATTAGACATGTTGACACAGATCCAAGATCTTCAGCAATAGAATGAGGCCCTATGGGTCCCAGTTACTGGTGAAGTCTTCTAATTTTAGGAGTTTGATGATAAAGATAAAAAAAAAAATGGTCTGATAAGCTCACTGTGGTTATGGTTGTTGAAATCTCATTATTTGTCCCGACAGATTTAGGGACAGAGATTTGCACTGCAGTTCAAACGTTTTGGCTGCTTTTTTGTTCCACCTGTTAGGGCGTGACATCTTACCCTATTATTACTTTTATTGATACATAACACTTTTTGGGACCACATAATCTGCAGCATGGCTCCGCCCATTTTCAACCTGACTAGAGGTCTTATCAGCCAAAGTAATTCAAAATTCCCGTGTGGGTGTTCACAGGCTTTAATACCTGAAGAAAATGTTACACACAGGTAGCTTTTCAGCTAACTGCAGCAAGTATGTCAATCTGATGTTTTTTGTTCCAGCATAATATAAAATGCATACAACAGGCCTATCATTTTTATTATGAAAGACCAGTAAACTCATTCATGTATATAACTTGATAATGGCAGTTGATCACAGCTGACCAGTGCTGTTCAGAAGAGAGAAAGGTCTTTCTCTCTCTTTTCCAGTGACACTGAATGATGTTATGCAGTGTTTACCTATGGTTTGTATGGACAGGCGTAGCAGACAGAAATGACCTTGGAGTTGTAAATGGTAACATATTTCTTTCCTCTATCAAGCACTGAAATGTGTGTTTTGGCATGTGCACATATACTGTACATCTTCCTCTTCAGTTTCAGAGGTAATGGGTGGGTTTAGCAGTAGGGTCCATCATTTCTTTGCTGAGATAGTGTCCCCAGTAGGCCCCTGGGGCCATCAGCGTAGCTACTACGGCAGCATTTCAATAACTGCCGAGGTAAGTGTTTCTCAATGACTGGGTTGGGACTTGACTGGGCGACTGTATATGCAACATACCACCTTCCTATCAGAAATAAACAGCAAATCTCAGTGTCTTCATTTTACATGTATAGGAAAGAGCAGTGTGAGGAAAACAAAATGTTGCATCATTCAGCTGCTCTCTTCAAATGTCTTTCCATAATTGTATCACTGGAAACAGGAAAATCCTTTTTTGACTCCAGTTAGAATGAGTTTGTGTTGTTAATTCAGTATGATTGTGGGTGTACAATGATTACCACCTTTAAATGTGTACAAATCTCTCCCTGATTTATTTAGAAATCGATATCCCGGGGAACCAAGGTAGTAGGCTGTCTGAGTTAAGCCTGTGTGGTTGGCTGATTGAAATACTGTGGACTCAAAGGTTAAAATCCTTCAAACAGGATGTGCTTTCTACATAAGGTTACCCACTGAGCTGTGACACCACTTTAAGTTTGCAGGAGAAATTCTTGATGTTAGAAAGCTGCTAGGAAGCTGGGATTGTTGCACATTTGTTTGCATTTTAGTAGCCCGATACAGCAGGATGCTGGGCAGCAAGGGTTCTTAATTAGAGCTTAGACAGCAGGAACCTGGAGACGCCTGTGTAGTTGAAAGCTGGGTCACAGTTGAATTTTTATAATAGTTAGGTGGTTAGGACACATGTATTTACATAAGCCAAGTGCATATTTTTCATTACTTTTATTTTTGCTTCTCAGTTAAACTCAAAAAATACAACATACAGTGGCAACACAAATCCAAACCCAATATCCAGTTCAAGAGTATAAAAAAAAACAAAAACATATTCGCAGAGATAATAACAAATCCTAACACGAAATGTTTGAAAGGTTACATTTAAGTATAGTAAAAATCAAAATAACAGTATGGAAGTGCTCAACTAACAGTGTTGGAATAACCAGTTTTTAATGAGAGACGAAACAAAATGAATGAAAAGAAAGGAACAAAACACAGGAAGCTAGATGTTAAAGACAAAGGGCCAACGTTTGTTCCTCTTGAAACCAATAATTGCCTTTCGATGGGCTTCATTATTACCCCCTAAAACATGATGTTTGTAGTTTTTGACAGCTGTGTTCAAAGAAAGACGTCCAAATCATGTAAGAATCTCAATCAATCAATGGATCAAATATCATAATGTTGAAATTTGGTTCGAGAAGATATTTAAGTACTTAATCCTGTAAGTACTGTGGTTCAATGTCAAAACTAGGTTTTTTTAAGTTAAGTTTACCAGCACTTACACCTGACATCTTCAAAATGATTCCGTCTCACTAAGATTCAGGCAGAGTTTTAGCATAATCTTTAAGTAGCAATGTACTAAACTGTAGTGTCCTATTATTCTTATGCTGTTGATCTCTCCCATGTTACATCATCTTTTGCAAGAATCAAGTCTGTTCAACAACTGTGATTTAAATATTCAGTCTTTGAAATCATATTTCAAGTATCATACAAATTTTGATCATGACTAACGATTCAGAACTGTGTGTACATCATCTAAAAAATGTGAATAATTCTTTAGTATGTAAAAGTCCCATAATTGAAATTCCTGTACGTTTTATAATGTCTTTTTTTCTTTTGTGTGTGTCCTTTGAGCTCGATAGTGAACCTCTACTTGCTAATTTTTGAGCCATTCAGGATAATAACAGCATAAGAAAGCCTGAGAAGTATCATCTGGGAGCTGGTACAGCCAAACATAAAACAACAACATGGTTTGTATTTTTCCCAGTGTTTCTTAAGTCACATTGTACAGTCTTGGGTTCTAAACTTGAAAATGCAACTTCATCGAAATCGATACTAGTCTGGATATTATTGAGGATGTGTTAGCATTTCAACACTAGCACTATAGACACAGTATCCATGGGTCAGTCTGAGCATATACACATATCAGAATGCTGGTTCGAACGACTGCACAGTTCACATACCAGTCAGGATATTATAGGAAGCGGTGTTTGATAGTCAGGATGCTCAGCAGCCAGACTGTTTCCCCTGTGGACTCCTGAGGACAGATGAAGCAGCTGGCTGTCCTTCCTTCCTGCTCCCTCTTTTCATTTCACCACCACACATATGAGGCTGAGGGTGTGGGAGTATTTGTGTGCCTCTTTCTTTTTGTGTGACAGTAAAGAGAAGTCTTTCTTTTGCATATTTCTGTGTAGCGCAGTTCATTTTATATTGTAAACAATGTTGGTGTTTTTGTCATTTCTTAGTAGTCAATCAAATTTAAAAAAAAATCTTTAAACCGAGCTGAAAGAAAGTGGAAAAAAAAAAGTGGACAGAGTGAAGAAATAAACTGAGAAAATGAATAAAACAGAAACAGGGGCTGAGGAAGATTAAGACAGAGTAGAGGCAGGATAGGGCAATCGCATGAGAGAATGTTTATCTGTTTGCGTTGCATAAAAGAGAGAGTATGTGTGTGTGTGTGTGTGTGTGCGTGTCTGTGTGTGTGTCTGTGTGTGTGTCTGTGTGTGTGTCTGTGTATGCATGCATGAGCTTATCCCCCACCTAATTAGCCCGAGCTGTCTAGCCTTTGTATGCATGTGTTTGTGCACATGTGTGCGGTGTGTCTGTGAGCGTGCATACGTTGGTGTATTTGGCTGAAGTTGTGACCTGAATCCTCGTCTCATTTGGGAGAAGGGAGAGAGTTAACGAGAATGAGAAAGAGAGAGAGAGAGGAAGAGAGCACGAGCGAGAGATTCCTTCATTTTCAACTCGCCGCTTTGGTTCATAATAGGATTGGGCTTCTCTCCCTTTCCCCTTTTTCGTTCTCAATCTCACCCTTTCGTTCCCATCTGTATCATAGTTTTTTTTCCTCTGTCATTTCCACCACCCAGTCAGTCCGTAATCCACAGTTGTGGTTGTGTTTTTGTTTATTTATTTATTTATTCATTTTCAACTGGTTTCCTTTAAAGTTCTGGAATAGGACGAGCCTGCATATGTGGGTCACCTAGAGCAGGTTTGGAGAGGTCAAATGACTGCGTGTATTTATGGTATATGTTTGCACTCTCTCTGATCAGTGGTGTATGCTGTCCCTTGTTGCACATGTAGCATCTGTGCTGTGTGTTTGTGTGTGCAGCTTTGATGTCTCTCCCCCTTTCTCCTTCTCTCACTCCCTCTCGTCATGCCATGTGTGTATGCCTGTGCATACATGTGTAACAGAGCTCATTTGTGAATAACAAGGCGTAGAGAGCGGGATGGAGTGTGATATAACCCTTTAGGAATGAAAGAAAGAAAATGAGTTGAGAGAAGGAGAAACAGTGAAGAAGTGAGAGAAAGATGAGATGAGAAAACGATTAAATTCCCAGGGAGCTAGCCTTTTAGCGTAATAGCTTTGTCACTCTGGCAGAGGAGCTCTGAGTACCTACACAAACTGTATTGGTTTTTCTGTGTGCGTGTGTGTGTGTGTGTGTGTGTGTGTGTACTTGTATGGCTATACATTGTGAAGCCCAGCTTGAGTTTTAAACCACTGGAGTGTGGCATGACCTCTCTCTCTCTTTGACATACCTTCAGAGAGCTTGTTGAGGGTTAAGATTTGGTTTTGGAGTTGGGCCTAGGAACCTTGTTTCGGTGGTTAAGGTCAGGGTCAGAGGCTAGGGAAAGCATTATATCAATGAGTGTCCTCAAAAATATAGAAGCACAAATGTGTTTGTGTGTGTGTGTGTGTGTGTGTGTGTGTGTGTGTGTGTGTGTGTGTGTGTGTGTGTGTGTGTGTGTGTGTGTGTGTCTGTGTGTGTCTGTGTGTGTGTGTGTGCGTGTGTGCGTGAGTGTGATAGCAGCTGTATGCACTGCCGTGTTCTGTGACCAGTGCTTGGATTGAAACAAATAAGGTGCTAGTACTCTGAACAAGTAGCTGAACAGCATAGGGCTTTGATCTTAGATATCATTTGCAGGTATGTGTGTTGTGGTTGTGTGGAATCTATTACTGGATGATTTTTTTTTACATAAATTAAATGAGGGCATAAATGCAAATAATTATTTTTGATTTAATGAAATATGTTGAATTCCATTTTATTTAAAGAAAAAATTTGTTAAAGAAGGAAAAGCTTTTTGGCTTATCAGTTTATCAGTTGGTCCATCACTTTGGACCAGACTCAAACTATGTCAAAAATTATTGCATGAATTGTCATGAAATCTTGTACAGACATTCATGGTTTCCACACAATGTTGCCTAATGACTTTGGTGACCCCCTGACTTTTCCTCTGGTGCCACTATGAGGTTCCCATTTGGGATTTGGGGTAAATGGCTCAACAATTATTTGATTGATTGTCACAAAATTTGGTTCAGACATTTAGCACTTATCATAAACCATTGCTGTGCCTAAGTAGAGTCTTAAAGAGGCTCTAGCATGGCTGCAGACTCATAGCCCTTAGTCCTGTGTACATAAATATATTTTAGCTACTAGGCTTGTAAAACCTGTTGGAAAAATTTCATTACTTGGTCCTGGGACTAGGTATAATAATGATTGCCACTGTAGGCAAGGCTATGATGTGTAGGTCATATTTCCAACAGTGCAGGCAAATGAAATGTCATTTTGAAGTACAGCAGGTAACCATAAAGAGGGGACGCCCAGTGTTATCACAGATAGTACTGCCTGTACCCTTGGTATGATTTGCACAGCAGCAAGCAACTTAGGTTAGCAACAGCAAATGTTTCAGCAGCAACTGAATTCAGACATTCAGATATTCAAAGATCATTCTTTAGTCTATGTAACTCAATTGTCAGTTTATTAGGAACACCTTTTAAAACTAATGCAGTTCAACCCAACAACCCTGCAATAAATCCTCCCTTCATGAATGTTATAATGTTCAGTTTTTAAACTGTGTCTTCCTGCATCATAGTGTGTGCATGGTCCAGAACCTCTCTCACACAAAAACAATGAGAGCTTCGATAACAAGATTCATTAGTCTGTGAATGTGGATGTCGCCCACTTGCTTTTGCATGCATGCATGCATACAGTGCAGCCGGCTTTGCTACCCTGGCTATTTTTTGCCTGATTGCATCTGGGACGACATGAGTTTGAAGCCGTATGCAGTCTGTCAATGCAAGCTGGCATAGCATGAATATGACTAATAATGTATGATATGACCAGAGAGAGATCTAGTTGGTTTTACAACTACAACCCCAAACTGTGAGGCACAGATTTAGTGTCTCACATTGAAATGCTCTTGAAAGATTCACTGTGCGTACGCATGTAGTATTTGTATTTTTTTTTAAGAGGACTTGTTTATGTGTATATTGCAGAGTCATGTGTATGGACCATGCATCTGTGTCCTTGCATACAGACTTGTATGCGCAATTGTGTAAAGTCATTATCAAAACATGCCTTTAACTATGCTGGATATCTACCAGTGTGTTTGTGTTTGTCTTTGTGTGTGTTAGAGGAGTAGAAGTGAGCTGTCTGTCTGTATTTTTCATTCTAAATGTTTCTGCTGTCTGGTCTGCTGCTTATCTTGTATTGGTTCTGCACTGAAGGTTGAATCGGTGTCTGTATGTCTGTGTATTTGTGCGTGTATGAGTCTGAGGAAGTGTGTGTGTGTGTGTGCGTGTGTGTGTGTGTGTGCACTTGTTGGTCTCATGCTGGGAGGCTCTGCTTGCTCTGCACACAGCCCTTTGTATGTGTGCTGTCTTCTGCTCTGGATTGGTTTTCTGTGTGCCCTTGTTGCGTGTATGTGTGTGTGTGTGTGAGTGTGTGTGTGTGTGCATGTGGCATGGTTTTTGTAAGCATGATATTGAAACTGTGTGTGTGTATTTTCATGTCTGTTTGGCTTTTGTGTGTGTGTGTGTGTGTGTGTGTGTGTGTGTACTTGTGTACTTGTGTGTGTAGTTGTGTTTTTGTGCACAATTCTTAGGGTGCACGTGTGTGTGTGCCTTTAGTGTTTTTGTGTGTGAGTGTGTTCGGTCCTCCTGTGTGCTTTGCTGCTCCCCTTTCCTCTCTCTCTCTCTCTCTCTCTCCCTCTCTCCCCCTTTCTCTTCTCTGTTTCCCTTCCTCTCCTTCCAGAATAGAGGGGCCATCAATCAGAGGCAAGGGGGATAGAGGGTGGGAGGGGGGGGAGGAGGAGGCAAAGAGGAGGAGAGGAGTTGGCTCAGCGCCAGAGAAGAGGTGCTGGCATGCTGCCCAGAGGAGAGCGAGAGAGGGCGGAGAGAGGAAAAAACAAGACTGAGCAAGAAAAGAATAGAGAGGGAGGGTGGATGGAGATTCTGTGAGAGAAGCAGGGCAGAGAGATAGAGCAAGAAGGAGAAAGAGAATGAGGAGGAGGGCAGAGAGGAGCAAAAGAGCAAGGCCAAGTGCACTGAGGGAAAACAGAGTGAGGAACACAGAGAGGGAGAGAGATACTGTGGAAGTGGAAAAATGAGCCAACAGAATAGAGAAAGAAGAAGACTGATTGCATGGAGAGAAAGAGGAAAGAGAGGAGGAAAAGGTGGGGTGGGCTTAGAGAGGGGAAGCAGAAATGGCTGTTTTCACAGAACAGCTCTGTGCCTGCAACCCCAATCAGTGGGTGATTAGTATGTCATTGGCTACAAATATTTACCTTAAACTGTTCACAGAGGGGAGAGCAGCCCAATTAGAAAGCAGGGGACAGAGATAAGCTCCGGGGTTGTGTTTGCGTGTGTGTGTGTGATATGTGCACACCCTCTGACTCTTGAGAATAAATGAGCGTATACACAGAAAGTATGAAGGCTGTGAGGCACTGTAACATACAGAGTATGGCTATGCCCTAGATCGCTTCATAGCATGTATGCAATCCAATGCAATGCAAAAAAAAAAAATGTACAAACCAATGCTTTGCCTTTTGATGGATCATCATCATATCCTCACTATTGAGAAGCTGGAATTAGGTAGTGTTGGCAATATTTTTTTCTTTTTTTGAGAAATGACTCAAAATATAATCTGTTTTCGGTGTTGATTCACCAATGAGTTAATTAATTAATTGTTTTAGCTCTAATTTAATGTTTATTATTTTGTAAATGGGGAATTAGTGAACAAGGGAGTGATTTTGGACACTGCTTATGACTGCAATCCTATGACACATGAAATACCATAAGACAGGCACCCACTTACAATTTTATTCAAAATTTCACACAGATATTTTACAATTTTCTGCATTTATTTGACAACTTTTTCCCAGGACAACGCGCATGCAATAGTAGAAAATTTAATTTTTGGATTACCAATCTTAGGAGCAACTTATCATAGGAAGTCTAAAGGGGGCAGAGCTGCCACACTCTTCTTCTCACCACAAAATTATTTTGTATAACCTTTTTTTCCTTATCAAGGCAGGTTTAGTTGGCATGCATACTTTTTCCATTAACATCATGCATCACATTCTCGCTGTGGCATTCATTCACTTTGAAGTTGTCTGATACAGCTGGAGTCTTCTGCATTTGGAGGTTAAGTACTTGGCTCATCGCTCATTCTGTTTCCCAACCTACATCCAAGGATTCAAACCACCGACTACTGCAGTAACAAGCGAGAGGTTCTAAGCATAGGAACAGAATAGGAGCTGTGAGAGATGGCAGAGATTTTTGGTGAGAGCAATTAGAGTGAGTAGAGGGGTATCACTAACACACACACACACACACACACACACACACACACACACACACACACACACACACACACACACACACACACGCACAAACACACATGCACACACCAAAGAGCCCAACCCCCTCCCTCTGAGCTGGCTCGCTCAACCATAGTGGGACTCAGAGGCTGGCACAGCTGGCAGTGCCCGAGCACACTGGGCCCCGTCTCCCTCCTCCTGTGCCAATCTCAACCCACGCTCGTCACATTCAAATTCACCAAGCTTTATTGGCAAGATGAACACGGTCACTGTTGCTTGCCGTCATGCTGGGAGAGCAAACACAATGCTAATCTTTCACAGGAAAGTGGCTTCCCCGTTGCTCCAGTTCAAGTTCACTTTGGTGTCAGGAGTGAAATGTGTACAAGGAAAACATGAGCTTGTTTTCTGTCAATTCATCCCACCTTTTGAGTTTGTCTGCGTTTCTGGTCTTCATTAGAAGGAATTACGTACAGTATGAGCTTCCATATATCACATTTTACCTCCTACAAGCCGCTAATAGGCTGCAGTTACACAAAGCAGGACACCTTGTCATTCCAGAATTTGAAATAAAACAGCTGGGGGGCAGATCCTCCTTCCTCATTAAGACCCCCTTCCTCTACAAAAATCTTTATCTTTGTTGGAACAATCAGATGCTGGCTCATTATTTGAGGAAAATTCCACATAGTGATGCATGATAATGGCTTATTTTGTGAGCCAGCATTTTTCTTTTTCTTTTTTTAGAGTACCCACCACCTCATCTATCCACCTGTCTCATCTGTTTCTGCATCAGTTAGTCATTTGCTACATTTCCTGGAAGAGAACAGGCAGCAAAAGTGTTGCGTTTGGGCTGTGGGTTAAATGTGGGTGGAGAGAGAGCAGTAGCAATAGCGATAGCAATTGCAAAGTAAGTGCAAGAGAATGAGTTTTTTTTCCAGTCAAGAAAAATAGAGAATTATGACTCTCTTGCAAAGCTCAACTCTTGTCTCTGCACTGCATTTTGGTCCCCTAAGCCAAGTGTTGGTGTAGACATTGCGTCTCTGATGGTTTTTCGCTTTACTGACAGCTGAATGCAGGTCCAAAATGTTGACTCAAGGACAAATTTATTGCAGTGACACCAAATATGACCTTGTATTTTAAATTTCATAATAAACTCCACAGGTTTTTCTTCATGATGTCGCATCTTTTTTGGCTGGCCAGGTTTTGCAGAAATCGTAAAACTCATAGATCACATTGGGCCCAGAAAGTGCCCGTATTTTCCACACAGACTACAACCTGCTGCACCTCTCCCATATTTTCATTTTCTTTGTTTAGTGCTTTACAACTCAAATACAGATCTTTTGCTTTGCCTTGATATTACCCATTGTTTTTATATCCAGTTACTTGTCTGTTTGGGAATCTAAAAAGCACCCCCCCCAAAAAAAAAAAAAACACACAACCTCACACAGACACAACACAAAGACACACACATACACACAAAAAGGCTGTATTCTCATTACTTGTGCACAAACTACCTGTCTCCTGTGCTTGTAGTTACTTGTTGTAATCCCTTTCTAACTAGGAAGCATTAAATATTTAATAAATTTACATAGAAATTCTTTTAGTTTTGGTTATTTACCTCCATGCTTTATTTTTTTTTGCTATAATTTCACTGTAAATGGAAAGCGGCCATGAGCATGTGGTGGACCTTTTTAAATTGATAGAAACAGAAAGAGGAGCTGAAATCAAATTACATTTTACAACTGAGCACCATAAGGTGAACACATCTGTCCTTCAACGGGCTTTACTGTAACTACACCAAAGCTCTACCCATTTGCATAAAGTTAAACACTACTCAACTTTCTACTTCTGTCCGGTTATAGAGATTTGTTTGCTTGCTGTGATTGTTTTCTCTGTTGGTTGTGATTGTAATAAATCAAGAGTTTTTTTTTGTTATTTGTAAGTGCTGCTCAGGAGGTTTTAGTATGTCTCTGGTTTTTTTTATTAATGTAATTTTTAGGTACATTTTAGTTGACCATCCAAAATACTGAATCAACAGAAAATATTTTAACATTGTATAGCTATAAGTTATATTGATAAACTGTGTGTGTGTGTGTGTCAGATTTTCACTCAGGTCAGGTTGTGTCATTATGCAGCAACAAGGCACTGTTATCATATAAATGTTTGCTGGTTGAGATTATCCTCCTGTCGATGATCTGATGAGATGACAAGCCTGAGCATGCTGCCACTCTGCTTGTGCATGTGTGTTTTTGTGTCAGGATCTGACAGCCTCTGGAACAGACTGTCCTTGACCTGCAGTTTATTCCTCCTTCTTCTTTGTCTTTCTCATTTTCTCCACTTCCAATTTTCCTGTTTTGGAGAATGATTTGGGGAGTTTTTGCTCTACTATATGAAAAAGCTGTTGTGTACTCCTTTCTCTCTCACCTAGATTTTATCTCTGTTCCACGTACTACCTCTCTCTTTCTCTGCCTCTCACTGTCCCCATGCCAGCTGGCAGCATATCTGCCCTCAAGTGTTTATTGACCAGCCCCCTCTCTTCTTTTAATCTACCCCGCCATTCATCCCTCCAACCGTTCATCCCTCCATCCGGCCAGTCTTTGCCAGTAACTCTTAGGTGGCTGTGCTTTGGCAGGGCAGTGGAACGAGATTCTGCGGTGTTGTTTCTGACACCTGGCCTGGCGCAGACCGATTTAGCCCTGCTCACTTTTACTCTATTGGAAAACCCATCGACTGATTGGCATCTTGCGATCATAACACCATCCACTGCCTCCAACCGGATCATGAAGTTTCTGGAATGTTAATGTGTTGCAGAAGTTGACATATCAACAACACTTTCCATATTTGAAGTGTGCACAAAATTGCATTGATAATTCATTCATTGATATTTTTGTATATATAAGAATGAATCAAAGTGAATCGGTGTAATGTGAAAGGGTTGCCACTAGCACTAAACACACACAAACTTTGCAGCTTCATGCAGCTTTAAGTAGATTTTCGGGTGCCGATCACAGGTTTCTTTTGTACCCTCCTACATAGTGTAATGGGCAGCTGAAGCCAAATATGTACAACATATGAAAGACAGAATAAGCTTCCGAAGTAGAAGCTAATTTTAACATTTCTAAAGCTGTAACCCACAAGCTTTTTTTTTCCTTTTTAATCTGTTTCTGTTTGTACCTTGTATTATTGAATTAATCATCAATATCAGAATTATAAATGGTCACTTGGAAATCCATGAATCAATTACAACTAATCATTTTAGCACTGTTTGGAGTGAAATAATTTTTTCTTTTGATCTTATTTTAGCAGTCAAGACTATTAAGAGAGCTGTTCCTCGCTGAAATCTGCACTGAAAGCAACTGTTTTTAGTGCATCCAAGTTTTTGAGCAACGTCTCATCTTTGTACTGTTTTCTTCATCTCTGGTTATATTTATCTATTCAGCTAAGTTTGTTTGTACAGCTTTGAGTCAAAGTCACGGCCACCTCAGAAACAGTAAATAAAAGCAACTTCATAGACCGGCCATGTTCAGGTCAGTTCTGTTAGAGTCTGTGCAGTCCTGACATATGGTCCCAGCTTCACTCCTGTCAGATTGTTTTTTATCTGGCCAAAACTGAGCCAGGTCATCTGAATTGATCTGTTGCCTGAGGACAACCTGTTGTGGAGTCGGAGGCAATCTGGTTTAGCTGCAGAGATAAAACTGAGAGGAGGACAGATTATTTAAAATAGATAGTACAGTATATTGAAGTAAATTAAAGGTTAAGAAAAACTATGCATGTTTTGTACATACAAATTTTTACCCTCTGTCCCTGAAATCAGATATATGGCATTTTAGGGTAGTGATCATCAATTGTGAACCTCCCCTTTTTTTATGTAGAACCACTTCACAAGTTGCTGTTCATTCAGAGTAAGTCAGCTGATCCTGGAAGCCACTATCAGCGTGGGGCAATTTGCTGATTAAATTGTTGCCAGAGTGCGATGTCTTTTGACAGATAAGAAAACCTTTCCCAATTCCAGGACTTGAAGCTCAGGTTAATTGGAACAGGGAAACAGATCTATTTGTGAAAGGAACCTGTTAACGATACCAACATGGCCAGCTCCATGCACCGGTGTTGGTCTCTGTTGGGATCATTATCAGTGTCCACAATGACAGTATGGACTTTATACAGGCTTCCCACCATGTGAGTGCCTCATTTTATTTCCAGCTGTAATCTATTAGAACAGAGTAGAGAAAAGCAGCATTAAGTATAGTCAAGCAGACTAACTGAGGTTTCAAAAAGTGATACTAATTGAATACAGGAGATTATTATCCTGGGGTTTATATGGTATAAACTTCAAGTTAAAGTAGTGAAAGTTTCACAATGACAACAATATGTTACAGGCACAACAGTCTATTTCCAATTGTAGTAGAAAAGAAAGCATGCACATTCAGACATGTGTGCCTGCATATCACAAATGCACTGCAGAGTGTCTGCATAGCTGCCCAACACACACGCCCTCATTCACTGACACATGTATGATGTGGTGAGGCTGTGTCTGTCCTTGGAACAGAGCTGTGTGTCTAGCGATAGCTTGTTTATGAATATCATGATGAGACTGGCGATAACTGACAGGCTGGCAGACCATGTTTGTGTGTTCCTGTGTGCATATGTGTGTGTTTGTGTGTGTGCATATGTATGTGTGTGTGTGAGCCTTGGTATCATAGTGGATACAACACTGTCAGTCTTTGCCTTGCCCTCCTTCACCCCCTTTGCCATCCTTCTCTCATCCTCTTCAGTATCCTCATGTGCCAGAAACATGTGTTAGTGAGGATAGAGGGATAAAGAGAGACAAAGGGAGAAAGGAAGATTGGCAGAGGGAGGAAAAACTGAATGAAATAGAAGTGTTTTCACGTTAATGTGTGACAGCAAAATAACAGAGAAAAAAACAGAAGACAGCAGCTGATGTTAGAAGAAGAAAAAGGGCTGCTGAGGGAAAAGAGGGACAATAAATTAAAAGGGAGAAAAAGAGTAACAGAAAAATAGAAAGATGGGAGAAAACGAGACAAAGCGAGCACGGGAGGGGCGGTAGATGGGGGGGTTGGAGGAAGAGGATGAATAGGGTAATAATGGCTCAGTGTGAGAGCTGTTGTAGAAAAAGAGAGAACGGCTGAGTGAAGAAGGGAACAAAATGAGGCTGAGGGCACTCAGAAAGATAGAATTAGACACACCGCAGAGGTTCAGTGTGTGTGCGAGTATGTGTGTATATGTGTGTGGCAGGGAGCGAGAGTGTCTGCTTATGTCTTTATGTGTTCATGTGTGCTTGTATTGTGTGTGCAGGCAGCTGTATTCTGTGGATGGTTAATAGCTTTGCCACGTGTGCATGATGTGTGTGTGTGTGTGTGTGTGTCTGCGTGCGTGTGCAAAAGTGTGTGGATTGTTGGGTGTGGGGGTAAGAAACCTGAGAGCAAGATGTTATTCATCATTTCCAGTGCAAGAAAAAGTATTTTTATGGGTTTTACAAGTTTTAGGAAATGGACAAATGCAATGGCACAGAATGGTTGACTGTGACAGGTGGAGAGCTTGAGAGAGAAAATTCTGAGGTTTTCTGCTCTTTGTGAATGTGAGTTTGTTTGCTCATGTGTTTTTGGTGCTTTTGAGAGCAACGGTTGAAGACTGAAGCAGTAAGAGAGTGCGAGACCGAGCTAAATGAGAGTGTGATTGTGCTAAAAGACCAGATTATGACTGGAGCCCTAATGCTGCTTCATCCTCCCACCTCTGCTGCTGTTCGCTCCCACGTTCCCCAACATTTTTCTTTTCTGTCTCCTAGAGTTGTCACTGGCAGAACTCCTTGCTCATTAAGAAGGTGTTTAATGCAGCGAAGGCTTAATGTGCTGTAAAGGTGCATCATATGCTCAGTGTTCATTGTGTACTTATTATCTTACAGTATGCGACATGATCATATATCCCTTTCTCTCTCCTTTCTCCCCCTCTTTTTTCTCTCTCGTTTCCTCGAAGGCGGAGATTGTCAAGCGTCTCAGTGCCATCTGTGCTCAGATCATTCCTTTCCTCTCTCAAGAGGTAAGTGTCACCCCTGCCAGACAAACTTATACATGTACACAAAATATGCACGCACATATTCAGGAGAGGACTATTCATAAATCAGGTTCTAAGCATATTGTCTTTGCATTCAAATAACAATTAATTTATCAGCAATTAATGTAGTGTAATGTGTAAATTTATCAAATATAGCAGAGCACGTTCAAAGGAAAAAATAAATCCAGGAGTTCCTATTCTATAGAGAAAAAAAGGACCATTTGAGCATCAAGTGGCATTATACAGTGTTGCAATGCAATATAACATTACTGTAGCAAATATTGTTACTATAGTTGTGTTGTGAATGTGTCTGGAGTGTCTTAATTCACCTTTATGGTCAGTTTTGAGCGGATTAGTAGATTACATTTTTGATATCAAACATGTGCTAGTTCTGGATTATCATATTGACTAGTTAATTGATACAAGTCTTTTGAATTTGAATTTGAAAGGATTCTGCATGTTAATGAAAACACAGCTCATTAACGTTGCCTTTTCTTGCCAATTGCTTTTGTGGGTATTTCATCCAAATAATCACAATCTGCTGCAATAAGTCACCCTCTGAGTTTGAAAAACGAATCAATCAGCAAATCTATTGATACCCCCCCCCGCCATTTCACTAATATATCTTTATTAGAAAAAGCATCTGGCTAATTTTGAAAAGATAAATTAAAGCAGATATGTAAATTCAGCTAAATATTTCCCATGGGTAAAAACTTTTTTTGCAGAATAAGCTAAATAGCACTCAATTCAATTTGTCATTATTTATTATGGTTGCATAATGTAGGGAAAAAGGTATCAGAATGAGAGAATTATTTGTGTCTGGTGCATTTAGATGAAGAAATCCTAGTGTGACAAATATTTATATTACTACATTATGTTGAGAGGAACACCATATCAGCTGATTGTCAGCTGATCTTTTTGGAAGTAATAATTTCAGGGCTTGTGTTGTAAATATTTGCCGCAAGCTCAACGTGATTCATACTTTATGTGGTCCTTTGTAGTTGTACCAAATGATCTATATAAGTTCAAAAGGTGCTGTTATTGAAAAAAAATCATACAGGTATTGGTGTCACTGGAAACTACTTGTTATGGCATCACAGTCAACTTTATAGGATTTCATAAAGAAGGCTCCAAGATTTATAAATTATAGCCAGCTACAGTGTATAAATCATATTGTTTACAGAACATGTGGATCCCATTATCTTTAATTTGAATATATACACTCTTTAGAAATATCTTTGTGCCCTCTTGTTATTCAAGACATTATTACCATTTCTGCAAGTTCTGTCTTCAACTAACTGCTACTTAAAGCTATATTTTAAATTATATCTGCCTAATGCAACTTAATAAGAGGAGCGGGATTAAATATACTGATGGGATTGTTTCTCTGGCTGTGAACATGATGACAAAACAGATTAAATGAGCATGAACTCTTTGCACATTAGCTGTATTATTCCACTGTGTATTCGTGTATATGTATATGCCTTTGTACCAGTACCGTGCTTGAGTGTGTGGCGGTTGTATGTGTAAGTGTGTAGATTGTACAGGTCTGCAGACACACTTCTTTATGTCTGTGACTGTGAGTGTGCACTGATGAGTATGCTCCCTGGAGACAGGAAGGTCAGAGCTGTCAGTTTGATCAATATTGACTGTGTGTGTGTGTGTGTGTGTGTGTGTGTCTTTGTTGGAGTCTGTGCGTGTGTGTGTGTGTGTGTGTGTGTGTGTGTGTGTGTGTGTGTGTGTGTGTGTGTGTGTGTGTGTGTGTGTGTCTTTGTTGGAGTCTGTGGGTGTGTGTGTGTGTGTATGTGTGTGTGTGTGTGTGTGTGTGTGTGTGTGTGTGTGTGTGTGAACACTGTTGCACACATGCATATTTGCGTATGTGTGACTGATTACATTGGGATTTTGTGTAAGCAGAACTGAGATTTTTGTTAGTTTTGCATTGAATGTGTGTGTGTCTGTATGTGTGTGAGTACACACACATCAGTATATGTGTCTGGTTATACTTAATGTACAGTATGTATGTGTCTCCTTGTGTGACTTTTACATCAGTGTTTGCGTTGTGTGTATGCATGGTTGTCCATTTGGGACATTAACATTTATACATACTTTGCAGGTTGAGTCTGGTTGTTTCAACAATTTTTCTATACTGTACATTATGCATACACTAAATACTATTACATGGATAATATTACAGTGTAAATTGCCTTTCTCCTGGATTTCTTTCTGTGTCAATAAATGTTTACATGCTGTTCGTCTATGTATGCCTGTGTGTGTGTGTCTGTGTGTGTGTGTGTGTGTGTGTGTGTGTGTGTGTGTGTGTGTGTGTGTGTGTGTTTGTAGCACCAGCAACAGGTGGTCCAAGCAGTGGAGAGAGCCAAGCAGGTCACCATGGCAGAACTCAATGCCATTATCGGGGTGAGTCACCTCCATTCATCATGACAACACAAACATGCACACACCTACAAATACACACACATTAAATAGGCATCTGACAACCAATATGACACTAAAGAGAGAAATCTGACTGCATTATTTCAACACTGGTCTATGAATGTGTAGATCAGAGAAAAGTGATTATCAGATATGATTAATGTAAACATCACTCAAGGTTTTTACTTTTTTTTTGCCCCAGATGGCAATGTTGATTATTTTAACTTAAGTAATATCTAATGCAGGGAACCTTTGATAGCATGCTAAAAATTAACATGGCTATTGGACAATTTCAAAGTTTTTTTTTCCTGAATTAAAATTCGTCTTTGAGGGATTATGTTTTATGTATCCATGTATTCATGTTCACCAAGTGAGCAGACCTGTTAAAATCAGATCTTAAGAAGCACATCAAACAGAGTAGGGGTGTTATATTCCTGTTGTATAAAGCCAGAGGAATAAGCTGTGGCAACAGCACTGTGATGTTGCATCCTGTTTGGTAAATGTACTGGATGGTGTCACCAAATTTGGAGGATATCACTGAACATGCCAAGATGTAATGAATCGCTGCTCTCAGTGAAATAGCTGAGGGAGCAGCGATGTATAAAGCTTGTGCCACTCGGAGAGCTAAGACCTCCACTAAGGCCAGTGTCAAACAACATACCCAAGACTTCAGAGAAAAATTCAAATGCATAGTAAATGATCTGGATCTGCCCTGAAATTCAGTGGGTTCTCCCCTGGCCATGGCTCCATCCCTCCAACAAGTTTTGGTTTTGCATAATCATGCTGACAAACAAACCAACAAAAAAAACAACAAATAGACACAGGTGAAAACATTACCTCCTTGGCAGAAGTTAACATTAGGGTAAAGAAATATACTAATATTTTGGAGTAGCCATTCCCACTTGCTGAATAACTCAAGTAGGGCTTAAACATGGTATGTTTTGCTCAGCCTATCCTCAAAAACGTTTAAGAAGAGACAGAAATCAGCGATTATTATCAGATCGATCAATTCTAATGACACTAAAACGTGTCAGAGCACAGACCACATTACCGTCTACTTGCTGTATAACAACAGCATGGTGTACACTACATTAAATCCTACCCAGTTTCAAGGTTTCAACAGTTCATCAATGTCCTCTGGACAAAGGACTGTTTAAAATCAAATTAAAGTAATAAACATACATAATGTAACAAAATGCATTATTAAGTATATAGTCACAATGATTCAATTTTACATACTCAAAATATACGGTACCTACTCTACACTCGCATTTAATAGCGCATAATCTCCTGATCACCAACATATTGCACACGTGCTTGTCTGCACATATGTCCTTACATGTACACACATCCAGACACAGTGATGCTTCTGAGTGCCTGAGTAGATGGGGCTTTCCAGAGCTTGTCAGAGCACTGATCACATTACTGTCTACTTAAAGCCCTTTGTTCCTCCCAGCACTGCAAACACTGCTGTCACTAAGGTGTGTGCGCACGCGCGTGCGCGCGCGCGTGTGTCTAACACAGCAGCTTGACAAAAAAAAAAAAAACAACAGACGAAAACACATCATAACGCTACCCTCGGGATAATAGCCTTTCTTTATCTGTAGCTGCTTCTTTGCTCTCTGCTCTCTCTATCCTCATCTTTCTCTTTTTCCACTTTCTCTGCCTTTTTTTCCCCTCGGTGTTCATTTTCTGTCTGGATTTTCTCACCACTCTTTCTGTAATCTTTTATCATTTTCTACCCCTTTCTACGGCCCTGTCCTCATTATTCTTTTCCCATTGTTTTGCTATGTCTTATCTTTTGCTTTCCACGCTGCACACTTTCCTTTCCTCTTCCTGCACTCATTTACCCTCTCTCGCGGTTTTCTCTCTCCTGTTCATCCAAGTCTTCTTCACTTTTCTCCGCGTCCACCATGACTTCCTTCTGTTCCTCCCTGTCGTTTACTCTCTGACTCAAACACTTTGTTCTCTCTCATTTACCCTCTCTGTGCTCCTCTCTCTCTTTTCCTCATGACTTTTCTTCATAATAAATCCCATTCATCACCTAACTTTACTACTTTTTACTACCATCTTCTGTGACTTTCCTTGTGTATTCCAAACATTCAATTTCCTTCTTCCCATCGCTTTCCTCTTTCTCGTCCTTGGTGTCTATCTCTCTCACCTTTTTAATCCACTAATCTCTTTCACATCCTACCTATCTTTATCTCTCACTGTTGAGCTCTCCATGTGGATTTCATTATATTCACCTTCTCTGTTCCTCCTGTCTTTTTCACCTACGCATTTCCAAGCAACGCCCCCACATCTCTTAACTTTCTCCTTCTCTCTTCCCCTTCTTTGTCTTTCTCCTGCTCATTTTCTATCCCTCTCTTTTTTACCCTTTCTTTTCTAACCGCCCACCCCCTTTATGTAACCCCATCCCTCCCCAACCCCTCCTTCCCTGCTCTCTCCTTTACCTGTGGCCACAGCAGCAGCAGCTCCAGCACCTGTCTCACCATGCTCCTGGTATCCCCCTGACGCCACACCCATCAGGTCTGTCCCTAGGTGCGGGGGGCTCAGGGCTTCTGGCGTTGACCGGGGCCCTTGGGGTCTCAGCCCACCTTGCGTCCAAAGATGAGCGCAACCACCTTGACCCAGAACATCTACGAGGTAAAGGACTGTGGCCTTTTAATCCTTGATTTTATTCCTAAAAGCAAGATTTAATGTTCTGGCATGGTAGTGTTCAAGAGCCAAATTCATGATGAGCAACAGGACAAAAAACTCACAAATTAATCTCCCAAGCCTACTATGATATCAAATTAAAGAAAACAAATACATGTATCAAAAAACTAAAAACTGTGACTCTAGATCAACTCCTCGGATCTAATAGTGAGTGGCATCTCACTGCCATTAACTAGAAGACAGTAAAGCCATGGATTATAGGCAAACAAAAGTTCATAGAAATTATAGAGTATTCTAATTGTTATTGGAGAAACCTTGGAACTTTTACGAGAGGATTTGACTAGGGCCGTTTTTCATAGTTATTTTAGAAGTTTTTGCCTTGAAAGTCCCCGCAATTATAATATAGTTTTTCTGAAGTGAAAGTCAGTGTTTCTGGTTTTGTTTTCAGTCAGTCTATACAAAATGTGTGATTGTTGTAAATCAATTACACCACTGAACATTTTGAGGATATGTTTAGCAAGTTCAACACAACTGAGGTAGAGTAAGAGACTCTGGGAATCATCCATAATGACAGGTATCACACATTCAACAATTATCTTATTTCTTCATTAAAGTTTGTATTTCTGCACGTACATGCATGTATTTTGAGTGTATTTCAGTTTAATTTATTTCATACAGAAAACAGCAGTAACAGAATCTCTGCCAACAACTGCAGAGGAAGAAATTGTTAATTTTATAATTTTAGACCAGATCAATGCAGTATATCACCATACATCACTTGTGGCAGGCAACGTTTTTTCATTTTGTACAGCAACTCACCTTTTGATTGAATTTGAGCTTCCTTCTTTAGGTTGCTGTCACAATATGGATGGACGTATTCATGGCACTTGTGCAAATGCAAAAGAAAAGAAATGCCTTCTTCCAATGAACTTTCATTCACCCCGATAGAATATCTTATCTTTGTGCTCTGTTTCAGGCACCAAGCCAAGAGAGACTTTCTCATGAATAAACTGAGAGCTAGAAAGAAAAAAAAGAAGGATTGAGCGAGAGTAGAAAGGGGGAGAGATAGAGTGATCAATGTGTTCATATTGGCGTGTTAAACATCTGTGTGAGGGCTTATACATGTCTGCAGCTGTGTGTGTGTGTCTGTTCCTACATACGAGTCGGAGAATGAGTGAAAAGATAGCGAGTGGTGAAAGAGGCAGCAGGGGAAGACAGCGAGCTTTGTCTGTGTGGAGAACAGAGAGGGCGAAAGATAGAGAGGGGAGAGGAGACTGGAATCAAGCACAATAGCGGGTCTGTATCTTTATTAGAGAGGAGCAGTCGTAGTTCAGCCTAACCTTGGCTGACTGGGGGACTGTTGTTATTATTATCGGCACTGACGTCAAACTTTCTTTCTTTTTCCCTTTCTCCTCTTTCTCACCCTGTCTCTTTTTCTCTACTCTGTTCTCTTTCCTTCCCTTTCTTGGCCCCATCCCAGAGGGAGCACCCAGCAGGGTGAGTAGTTCTGTATGTGTGTACGTTGATATAAGTGTTGTGTACACCAACATTTCACTGTGTGTGTGTGTGTGTGTGTGTGTGTGTGTATGACAGTGATAAACTGAGGGAAATGGAGACGCACTGTAAAGTGGCCTCTAAAAAAAGGCTGTGTATTGCTGGAGCTCAGCCAGGAGTACCACAGCTCAACACCAGCACAAAAGCTGCTCAGCACTATCAACCTTGAGCTTCTCAAGGTTCTCTACATTACACTAACATCTGAGCTCCCAGCATTTTCTCTGTTATCTGTTGCAAAGTACAAACTGATGAACGGATGAACAAGCAAGTGTTTGTTTATCAGCACCACAAATGTTCTCGTAATCTACAAGACTTAAAGAACAAATTAAAGGATTAAAACCCAGTTAGTGACCAATGCTGTCCAAAACAATCCAGTTAGAGTCTGTAGAGAAAAAGCAACTCGCAATAGGAAATGTAGATTGATAAAAATGAAAAATAAACAAGAGCAGAAGTTCCTAAATATCCATGGTCAAAGAGCCACCACCTATTTCCAGATCATGCTACTGAAAAACCATTTGAAGCTTCCTAACAGAACCTGATTGGCAGGAGGTAGTTGATATAATGTGTACATTTGCACAAATTTATTTATGTAGTGAAGTGAATCCACTGTACCAGAAAACCAAAATATTGTTCCTGCTGAATGGATGAACAGTCTGCATAATCCACGAGTGACTGACCTTGTAGCCTGTAGTACATAGTGTGATGTTTTAGTGTTCAGTAGGAGAATGAATGCAGTGCAAATGGGCTGATTGAAATTCAGTGAACGTCTATGGCTTTTCCTGTTCTCTCTGACCGCAGATTGCTCTGCTTTATGGAAGCCGTGTGAATGCTTTCTTACTGTACTGGCCTGCAATGTGCAGCTGGCCTTCATCAGTGATAACACAGTGAGAGAGAGAAAGAGAGAGAGGGGAGGGGGGGTTAGAGAGAACAAAATTGGAAAGGGAAGAAGAGAGGGACTAAGGAGGAGGAAAAAATAAGAAAACTAGGGAGGGAAAGGTTGTTAAAAAAAATACCAGCAAGTCTTTGATGTGGCTTTTATTGCGAAATGAAAATGATTTAGGAGCGCTACTGACTTTACTTTCCCTCCCCCTCTCTCTGTGTCCGCAGTGAAACCCTTAGCATAATTTAATTGCCAAATACAATGCTGATTGTTAAGCACCAGGAAAATATTTTTCTCATGAGTTGAGGTTTGCGCTGAACTTAGCCAAGCATTACGGTGTTTGGGAAGGGAGGGAGAGAAGGCAGGGGAGGGATGCATATCAATTGGCATTTGCCAGAGAGCCCCGCAGTAGTAAAACATGTTGGAATTTTAAATGGAGGGGGGAAAAAAGGGACAGCGGGAGGAAGTCAGGAGAAGCAAGAAGAAGGCAGCGGAGGAGGAGGAGGAGGAGGAGAAGAAGAAGAAAGAAGAGAAGGGAAGTTTGTTGAGCTGCACTGAGGTCCATTGTGTGGTTTCTTCTCTCCTCTGTCCAGCGCTCCTTCCTGTCTGCCCCATGGGCTCCTTCCTGTGTGACTCATTGCTGTGTTAAACCCTCACTGTTCTTGTCCTGCCCACATGGGGACAGAGAATGACAAGTGGCCCTTGCGGAACCTCTGGCCCTTGCCCCAAAAACAACATAATGCTTTGATTGGCTTTTTTGAGTACTAAGCACCAGGCCAGCCTGTATTGTAAATATGCCAGTACAGCTTTATTGCCTAATAATGAGAGTCATATTTTACATGAGGACTGGTGTCAAGGGATGAGCTCTAATTAGCTTTATAGGCTGTAATATGTTCTTTTGTGGCTGCGTCTTAACCTGTGCTTACCTTTGCTGGCGTGTTTATGTGTGTATTATCATGCGAGTTTTTAAGGGTCTTTCTGTTAATGTATATGGTTCTGCCTAACGTACTTCTCCTTGTCTTTACCTGAGCTTCTGTCAGCAGAGTGATTGTGTATGTGTTTTTCTTCACACCATGACCTGTACAGTGGGAGAATTTTTATTATACATGTCTGTGTCAAACATTGGTCCCAAAATTTTCTCTCTCTCTCTGATAGCCGGAGAATTGTGTTTTCATACTTCTGTTTGTGTCCCTGTCCCTCTCCAGAGTAAGTCAGTGTCATCAACAGACAGTCAGCCCCCTGAGGAGCGCCAGGGCCCATCAGGAGGCTACTCCTCCTCGCAGGGAGGAGCAGAGGCCAAGAGGAGGCGCTGTGACGACAAAGAGCCTCTCCCACCACACTCCTATGTATGTGTTTGTATGTGCCCTTGTCCTTATAAAATGAGATAAACTGAGATTTTAAATTTAAGTCTAATAGTAAATGCTATTTGTGCACTATTGATGTGTATGTATGCATAATTTTTATGAAACAGCTCAGAGGAAGTCATATATACACACTAAAGGTGTAACAAAGTGCATCTGTGTGTGTGTAGTTGTGTGCGTGTGCATGTGTACATTTGATATCGGCTATGACATTATAGGCCACATGGGGGTCAGGGCCCTGTGGCCAATTAGAGTCTTGTTTGTTTTGGATGGGTCCAATGGGGAAGAGCAGGGAGCCAGAGGCAATGTAATGCCAGAAGAGAGACGGCCAAGGCAGATAGCTGTAATGAATTAGATGGCTTTGTGTTTGCAGTCTGGAGGATTGATTGACACTGGGAGTCTGTGCAAGACGGCCTCCAGCTAAATCAGTTCGGCATCAACAACAACAGTCCAAATCTTCCCATTAGTTCAGAGCGAGAACAAGCACAGATAGTTTCCACTTTCTGAATGTTTTTCCTGTCTTTTTGTCTGTCGAGCCACATTACAGCTCCCATTTCTCTGTTTGCCTTTAGCTCTTCTATCTCTCTTTATCTGTCTCTTTATCTCTGTCTCTCAGTTTCTCTACTTTTCCCGCTCGCCCTGTCTTCTCCCTCTTTCCTTTTCATTTTTTTTTCCATTTCTCAGTTCTAAATGTCCTCCTCTTTCTCCTTTTACTTTTTTTTTATCTTTCCCTTTTCCATTCCTCTCCCTGTATCTGTCTGTTTCTGTATTTTTGGTCTAGGAATAGGCTGTAGATATAGCCCTGTTTTGGCTCTGTATAATTAGGTACTGATGTCACTCCACACTGATGTCAATAGGAATATCAGGCCATGATCACATCAAAGCGCTGTTGCCATGGTGACTAAGTGCCATCGTTCTCACCCCAGAAAAGAGGAGAGAGAGAAAGACAGAGACGGAGAGAGAGATGGCTAGACGGAGAGCAAAAATGGGCTATGGAGAAAGAGCAACTGTGTGTGTGTTTATGTGTGTGTGAGAATGAGAGGGAGACAGATCGAAATAGTTTTCGAGTGAGGGAGATGTTTGGTAAGAATATACGATATACAGTATCTCCGTGTTAAATGTTGCATGGTGGACAGACAGTGGAAGGAAGCAAAGAGTAGCCAGCGATATTGATATATCGACCATGTGTGTGCACTTGTGCGCCTGTGCGTGTATCCATCTCTATTATTAAAGGTATCCGTGTACACATACAGTATACCGCATGTCTATGTGGGTGATAGAGAAAAACAGCTATCTTATCTCAATGAATCATATATTTTGACATTCGTATGTCGTCTTTGCTCTTCAGGACAGTGATGGAGACAAGAGTGAAGACAATCTTGTGGTGGACGTCTCCAATGAGGTAAGTTGTCTGTCTGTGATATTTAAATGATCTTTGAAACCATCATATCTAAAGTGGATGTTTGCATATGAACAAAGGATCACACGAATGCATGTGCGAGTAAGGAGTCGCTCATGGTGATGAACTCACAGAGAATTGAACTCACCTGTAAATGCATGTGCAAGACATGCATAGGTTGTTGCTTGACTGAAACACATCCACAAAAGAACCAAATGATAATTGATCATTTAAAATCTGTCAATCTAGATCACATTAAATAAAAACCCCGAGCCTCAGTAAAGGTTCAGTCAGACTTTGTGATAATACCAGTTTTCCATGATCAGTCAACAAAGTAGAGCTACAGATAAAGTTACTCTCTGTGTAATCGTTGCTTAATGGTAAAGTTTATTAATAGGCCAGTCTCCCAGAAACCTTATACACTGGTGACCATTTGCAGAAATCATACATCTCACAGAAAGAAATTTCCTCATCACAAAATCATTTTCTTCAAAGTATTCCGCCTTCGCTTCCAATGTTTACTCACAATTTTCCATCTCCACTATGGAAAATATCTAACCCACTCACAGAACCCAGACTTCGCTCTCTCTCTCCCACACATCTCGTCATAACTACGACTTTGTGCAGGAGCCATACATCTTGTTACAAAACCTATCTTTGATTTCCTTACGAAGCCACAAGCTACAAGCAGCCTTTATCTGACAGAAGCTCTTTGACACTGCACTGCAGCCCACACATGAATAAAGCATGAATCTAACACAGGGAGGACCAGGGCTGCTCGCGGGAATAACTATAGATGTACTTGGCACGGCTTGGATCCACCCTCTGTCCTATGTCCTCTGCATAACCCTGGCTGTCAGTAGTTCAATTTCACATTGTGTGTGTAAGTCTGTTAAGTTAATAATTGAATTTAGTTTTATTTTACTTTACAAATATATTTAATTTCAGTGTCCTTGATGTTTTTTGGGGGGTTTTTGGAAAAGATTTGCTCTTTTTTGTCTTTCTTTTCTCTGTATTTTGATATTGCACACAAAAGGGGGACTGGTCTCTTGTGTGACTGGGAAACTGGTACAAAAGCAGAAAAAAAAAGACAAATTAGTGGAATGTGGGGAAAAGGTAGGGACGTTCTCTGGTGATTGGTGTGTGAATGGCGTGTGTATCTGTATGTGTGTGCGTGCATTCGTGCGTGCGAGCATGCAGTGTTATAAAGGGAACGTACATCTATGTGTCTGAATGCCCATGCAAGCCTGTGTGTATATGCTTTTCTCTTTGCAGGTGAGTGTGTGTACATGCTGTGCAACTGGGAATGTGTGTGGTTGTTTGATTAGATGGTCAGTTTTATTTTTGTCCCATGTAGGTACAGGCTGAGTTTTAATATTTTCACAGTCGTGGATGAGGAAAATGTATCCCGAGTCATTATACACGTGGCTGTGTTCTAGAAAAAGCCACAAGTCCACATGAGTGGCTGAGGAGTGAGCATGGTCTTACTGTACATGCTGGACACTTACTAAACATATTATAAGTTGATAATAGATCATTTATTCTATGTTAGTTTGTAGAAGCTATTATTTTAGTTCATATATCTGTAATTTCACACTCCAGCAGGGCTGAATTTAACAATTATTTACATTATTGATTAATCTCTAGTTATTTTTAAGATTAAAAGATTATTCCTTGGATCAATGGAATGGAAGAAGAAAACTTTTGTTGTAAAAAACTTTGACAACCCAAAGATATTTGTTTTTTATAATTATATATTTACATCAAAGACAAATAAAAGTGACACATTTTTCACTTTTGAGAAGTTGAGCTTTGGCATTTTTTCTTGAAAAATGACTGAATGAGTGAATAATCAATGATCAAAATAATAACAGATTAGCCTCATTTTGTCAAAGTCAACACAGGAAGTAACCGAGTATTTCATTTCAGCTTTGCACTCATACATACATACATACATACATACATACATACATACATACATACATACATACATAAAACATTGTATTTTGGTTTTTGTTTGGCTTGCTTGTTCTAATATCGTTCCCCAATAGTAACCTTGGTTTGTGTGTGTGTGCACATGTGTGCGCATGTGTGCAGTTTGTTTGGATCTGTGAGATGTGAAACGAGTCAGCAGGTATGTAGCTAGTTCAGCTCTCCGCAATAGTTTCCTTGTAAATAGGAAGAGCCCCTGTGTAAGCTCATTATCAGCCACAACTGTTTGTGTTCCCTTTTTGGGAACTGTGTCTGTCCAAACCCACGCACACATTCACAATTACTTGGTCTATACCTATCTCTTCTCATCTCCCTCACCTGTGTGTATTTCTGTTGGCTCTACAACCTCTACAAGCCTATGTTCCTGCATCTCTCTGCCGTTTTGTTTCCCTTCACCCCCTCTCCCCCACTCCACTCACCCTGCTCCACCTCTTCCTTTTCTCATGCCTTCTCTCATTAGATAACTGCAGTCTGCCTTGTTTAATATATGCAAAGCCGTTTATGCCCTTGGAATATTTTAGTTCTTTAAATACTTCATGTAGTATACCAAAATATGTTTTATCTAAGCCCTCTGTATTTTGATATTGCACACAAAAGCAGAACTGGTCTCTTGTGTCATTTGGAAACTGGTACAAAAGCAGAAAGGGGAAAAAATATGACAAATGTGGGTAATGGCAGAAAAGGGGAGGGATGTTCTCTGGTGAATGATGTTTTTGTGTGTGTGTGTGTGTGTGTGTGTGTGTGTGAGCGTGCATGCACGCACGCATGTGTGTCTGTGTGTTTCACAGACAATGTACATGCATGCGTTTGAACATTCGCGCTAGGCTGTGCACGTATATGTGTCTGCGTTTCGGTTCGTGTGTGACTGTGTACTTGCCATTTAACTGGGAATGTACGTGGTTTAGTGGATAGTCTTGTGTGCGTGTGTCTGTGTCTGTGTCTGTCTATGTCTATGTGTGTGTAAGCACTAAAATGCCTGTGCTGATCACTGTGACCCAGTGAGAAGTGCTTACTCTAGCACTCTGCTCTGGGGGAGGCAGTGCTGGCTCAACAGTGGAAGCTGTGGCTCCAGTGATGAAAGCAGCTGTAACACCAACATTATCTCCATACACTACTGTACCAGCAACAGTGACAATCTACTGTTTCATGTAAGATTCCCTGAGCTACGAGTCTTTCTACAAATCACAGTACAGACCGTGACCCTTGACACTATGTTTTTATCTATTAAGTAAGAATCTTGAGCATTTTCCTATAAGTCAGTGTATTTTGACTCTGAAGCCAACTGGTATTAAATAACATACTCTGTCTACTTCTTGAGAGCTTTTACACATGCTGGCACACAGGGCGATATGTGTCTCTGTTTCTCGAAGGAGCAACACCACTTACTTTAGTTTGAATAGAAGGTAAGAAAAAAAGACAGAAAACAGCCCTGTATTAAAACAATGCAGGGAGCTACATTGGTCAGTGTGTTGTGCTTCAGGAACTGGTGAGGCAATTAAATACAATCCAGGAAGTTTGGTTGGAGTAACAGAGAAGTAAAAAACTGCATGCTGTAATATTATCAGGAGGGATCAAACAACTCCGGAAAGTTTAATAGCAACAATCCTTTAATCTTCTGTTGCATCGATTGCAAGGTGAAAAGTAGTAATATGGTGTTCATGTCACAAAGTAATATACCAGAAATGCGTGGTTGCCTGCATTTGATTTGCAGCACAGTGCCATTGTGTTGGAAGTGCGGTGCAAAAACAGAATGGTAAAACAGCTTAACATCAAAAGTCACTAAAACAAAATAACTACAGAGTGTTGCTTTAAGGATGAGGATAATTTTTTAAAAGAAAAAATGTCATAGTGATGAAAAGTTGTAAAGTGTACTCGGACCGGGCTTCAGCACCTTGAGGGCCATGACTCAAATAGAGCAACGACATAGCTGAAGCCCTGTGTGACCTTCAGAGGCTGAAAAGATAGAAATTAACACAATTATCCTCTTTGAGTGGAACCTGAAAGGATTTTTTTTAATTTGTCTTTGCCATTCAGGAGCCTAACTCTCCTGCGGGCAGCCCTCCTCACTCCCCCCATGGGAACGGGTTAGACCGGGCTCCTACCCTAAGGAAAGAACTCCCGGGCTCCTCGAGCACAGGAGAGGCCCCCTCCACCCCAAACCCCCGCAGCCCCACCCCAGGCAAGGCCAAGGACCCTGCACAGGTAAGACAGGCGGATACTTTAGCAACGTAGGGAGTCACTGCCTGGGAAGATCTTTCTGCTTTTCCTTGACATTTTAACATGTTTCGTCAGACTGAATATTTTTTTAGTCCTTTTTCTTGATAAAGTGGTTTTCTTTTCCATTTTGTACCCTAAGGTTGTGTATAGTAGCCCCATTCCTGTTACATATTATGCCATCACTTATGATTTTCAACTAAGAATAAAAAAAAAATTCAATTTGTTCAGATAACTGCAATAGCTTTTACAGTGCCGCAGAGAAATTTTTTTTCTCTTTTCATTGGTTAAACTGGTTAGACTGGTTAAATGTGGCCTGGAGTTCAGTGTAATGAGGGTAGGCTTGACCATTACTAATTTACCATATGTTATTTTTGTCATATTTCTTACTTGATGTCTCTGCAGATGGATAAGTCCCAGTCTCCCTTGTCCAAGTCTGGCACCCCGTCCCCATCCCACCGTGAGGCCCTTACCCCTGGAGCACCAGGAGCCCCAGGAGCTCCTGGTCCCAGCACCTCTTGCCTTCGTCTGGTCAGCAAAGCACCACCCAGTGCAGACCCCCTTGGTAAGACTGTTTACACAAGCTAGATGAAATCCTCAAACTAAAACATGGTTTTGATATAGAAATCGTTGAGAAAGAGGCTTGCTAATAACTGGCAGTCACTGCACAAGTGTAGTGCATGGAAAAATATTTTGGTTAAGTAATAATCTATAATTGTAAGGAGATTTCTCATTACTCAGTAAAGGAAGCAGTCACATCACTCACCACTTAAAAATTTCTTTCTAATTTAGCACCAAGACCAGAGCACATGTAACTTTTTTAAAAGTACATCTTTTTAGCTACAACAAATAAGTTCTTGAATTAGACTGTCATGACTTTGACGGGATATGCACCCAATGAACCTCTGCCCTTCATATGATATATCCTCTTGACCCTCAGTTTTTCCATTTCCTCATTTGCTTACTGTGACATTACTGTGGCCTCATTGTGCAAAGATATTTGACTGTTTTGTACCTACATCTCTTGGTTTGATTGGAGAAAAAAGAAACCAAAAATTGTGCCTAAACAAATGACATTTTGTATATTCAAAACCCATAAAAAAATAAATAAATATGAGATCACTCTAACATTGCACTATTGAGCCAGGCTCTAAACCAATATCTACTGTGCTCTCTGGTCAAAGCATCATCGTACCTGACAGCTCCTTGGTCTGACACTTTGATAGTGTATAACAAAAAAGTATAATGAAAGGAAAAGTTATCCATTTTTCTGAGCCCCCCGTGACTGTGTTGGTGTGCTACCTATTGTTCCCCCACTTTTTTTCTGTCCTTCAATACCACCTTCCTCTTTCCCTCCCTCCCCAGCGCTCCGCAGTCCCATGTCTGTGCCCCCTGGTTCATACCCGGCTCATTTTGGCGTGGTGTCCCACGCAGGACTGAATGGGGAGCTGGCCAGCCCAGGAGGTTTCGGTGGGGCTCTCACTCTCTCCCCACAAATCAGTGCAGCCGCCAGCGCCTACTCCCGAAGCCCCATGGTGAGTGGAGCCCAAATGACTCCTCTCTGTCGAGGTTTGATTGATAGCTCGGTATCAGGTCTAACCTTCTGACTGCCATAGCACAGCCTCAAAACTAGATGAATGTGTTCTGTGTTATCAGGTAGTGTTGTGCATTCATTATAGACTCAAAGTTATCATGTTTACATTCTCTGATTCGCTTTGATAAAGAGCGATATTCACAGAAAGAAGTTTTGATTTCACACTGGCTAATCTGGATCACAAAATGGTTGTGCTAACCTCTATGGCACAACTGAAAGGCTCAGCCATTTCTTCAGCACGCACCATATTCATCTTTAGTATCATTACACACTTCCAGCATCAGAAAAATGTACGTAACCACTAAGTAGCTGAAGCAGTCCAATGACAGTTTTAATGTTCTGCGGCCCACATAGCTCCAACATGTAGCGACATTTTTGTTGATGTGAGCATCAGTTGTGTTGGGACCGTAAATGTAGCCACAGTATGCAGCCTCGGCACATAGCTTCCATGAGACTGCAACATATCTCAGGCGTAAGGCAGGATGTTCACTGCAGTGGCCTGTTCAACACCTCGTCATCAGTCAGGGCAGTAAGGTCACAACATCACATGGTCAATATCCACACACTCGCACACTTCAGCACATTTTATTATATTTCGATCACTCCACTGTTTTTACTTTGCAGTAGAATGATTTTGATGAAAATTACTTTCACTCTGTCCTTGTCAAGCTTGTAATTGTTTGTCCTCTCTTTTGTTCCCGTCAGGTGGCTTATGACTCTCGGTCTCACCTGAGAGCGCCAGGGTTGCCCTCCTCTCTGCCCGGCTCCTCTGGTGGAAAGCCGTGAGTTTTTACCTCTATAACACACATACATATACATGGATAAAGTTCTACTCCAGCATGAATGCAGCATGAATGGAGTTTCACTGTGGGGAAAAAACTCATTACCCCATCCCATTTTAATGATCCCAATTTAATGTCTTTCTGTTTATATTAGTGAGATCTTCAAGTTTTTGAATACCAAGGAAAGCATAAATTTTCTAACTGTCCATATTCAGATCTGAAATAAAAACTGGATATCTCCAATTGGTAGAGGCAACTTTAAAGAACCTTCTACTAACATTAGTGTGTTTATACTTAGCGTGGATACTTGTAGCATATTCTCCACCTTCACAGGGCAGTTGAACAGTTAATTTTCTATCCTGTTAATAGCAATTTATTTAGAAAAAGGAGAAAAACATGTGAAAGTTTAGCAGTGTAATCCTGTCAGGCTAGCAAAAAAGTTAGATACAGATGATTCCATATACATTTGTCAAAACTACCTCAGTGATAATCGAAAAATATTTGGGTTGGAAAGGAATCCAGATGAGTGCTTTATGTTTTTATATACCCAGGACTTTTCAGTGTTCCACTTACTTACCTACTTACCTTACTTACCTACTCTAACATCTGACAGCCCTGAATACTGGAGATACTAAGGAATTTGAAATGTCTGGAGCACGTACTTCAATGCACTTGTACATATTCTCTGGCAATTGCTGACTGAAGAATAGTATTGTTTTTGTCATTTGTTGCAGAGAGGCAATTCATTCTTGCAGTGCTAATTTGAAATCATAAAACAGCCTTGGCCTCCAACCGCAACAGTATTGATCAGCCATTAGTAATGCCACACTGACTCTGCCCTGTAATACAATCTGCCATTATGCATTCCCACCCACAGCTACAGTGAGCCAAGTAATTGCCAGAATTCAGGCAAATGAAGTTTCAAGGCCATTATGGTGTCATCAGACTTCACAACTTGTACAGTTGACGTATGTTGTTGTTTCTGTGTCGTGTATTTACCTGTAGGTCTTCTACTTGCCTTCACACATTTATTGATTGATTAAATCCTTGTCCCTCCCGTCATTAGCCCATTTATCTAGTCCTTCAATGTCCTTTGCAGTACCTGCTCCTCCAGATTCGGGTTATTTTGAGCTTTAGCTCTGTAATTCTGAAGTATATTATATTTTCGTTCCCTTCCGTCTCTCTTCTTTCCAGCGCCTACTCCTTCCATGTGAGTGCAGATGGCCAGATGCAGCCCGTGCCCTTTCCCCCGGATGCCCTGCTGGGCCCCGGAATCCCCCGCCATGCTCGTCAGATCCACACCCTGAACCACGGAGAGGTGGTGTGTGCTGTCACCATCAGCACCTCAACGCGCCACGTCTACACCGGAGGAAAGGGCTGCGTCAAGGTGTGGGACATCAGCCAGCCGGGCAGCAAGAGCCCCATGGCCCAGCTGGACTGTCTGGTGAGACATGAGGGAGGAGAGATAACAGACACACGCACAAGTATTGAAAATACAGATGGGTACACTGTGAGACACTCAAATATCAGGCAAACAAACGTCTGTACAGTCCACTGGACTGATTCGGTTTATTGACCGTGTCATCTTTCCTCCTCAGTTTTGATAACAGACATCATCAAAATGTCCACATTAATTTCCTGACTGTCCCTAATAATATTACCATCTGTCCAATGTAGCCTTATACACGTTTTTTTTCCTTAATGCATTTGCAACAGCTACAATTAAACTGGCTTTCCTATCCTGTCCCTTCAGAACAGAGACAACTACATTCGCTCCTGTAAAATCCTCCCTGATGGGCGAACCTTGATCGTTGGCGGGGAGGCCAGCACTCTGTCAATTTGGGATTTGGCCACACCCACTCCCCGCATCAAGGCGGAGCTGACATCGTCCGCTCCCGCCTGCTACGCTCTGGCCATCTCCCCTGACAACAAAGTCTGCTTCTCCTGCTGCAGCGATGGCAACATCGTTGTCTGGGACCTTCACAACCAAACGCTGGTCAGGTAAGACAGGAACTGGGAGGAGAGGACATGGGAAGGAGAAGTGGAACATAAAAATTTTGTGTCTTACCTACACAAATAGATTTTTGTTGGCAGAGACTGCAGGAGAGGGAGGTAGAAAGGCTAGAGGATCTGGAAACACTTCAGTGGAGAGAAAAAGAAAAAGAAGGGAAAGGTGATAAAATATGGAAGATGAAAGAGGGAGTGGGGGAAAATTGTTGCAGTCTAGGGCCTCCTCAACTAATCCCACAGTCAGGTACGAAGAGAGGGGAAGGGAGGAACAGCCAAATTTTGGCAAGGTAGAACTAAAAGAAAGAAAGAGAAGGGGAGAGATGAGTGAGATAAGGCAGAAAGGGAGAGAAAGTGAATCAGATGTGGTTTGGGTGAGGGCAATAGAGGCCACAAGGAGGGAAGGATCAAAATCTATTTGGTCTGACACCTCTGAGAGAAAGAGGCAAAGAAACACACAGGAAGCCGTCTGTAGACTATGTGTGTATGCAGGTGTGTGTGTTTATCTCTGAACCTCTTGAATGTCTCCCGCCTGCAGGCAGTTCCAGGGCCACACGGACGGAGCGAGCTGCATCGACATCTCCAACGACGGCACCAAGCTGTGGACGGGAGGCCTGGACAACACGGTCCGCTGCTGGGACCTCCGAGAGGGACGCCAGCTCCAGCAGCATGACTTCACCTCACAGGTAAACATGGCAGCGGACACACAATCAGATACACATCAACACGGCAACATCTACCACTTGACTCTCTTGGCTGTCTAAACATAAACGCATGTAGGAAGGAATTTAGTTTATATGGACACACACACACACACACACACACACACACACACACACACACACACACACACACACAGGGTCATTGACGCACAGCGCATCCGCAATAGTTTCACCTCACGAGTAAACTTATACTCCTATACTGACACCACACATGCACCTTGACTTCACCATGAAGGTACAAACGCCGGCACACATCAGCAGAAACACGTATACAAACACCAAAATGATTTCCCTTTATAGATTTACAGACACATACACATACACACTGTCTCTCATTCACTCCTCACTGTCACAACAGAGCCATAGTGTTGACCACTGTTGTCAGATGAATTTCGATCCACCATGTAATGACTTTCTCTCCCGCTTGCTTTCTCTCTCCATCTACCACTTTCCCCTTTCTCTCTTTCTCTTCTCTCACATACCAATGTCTCTCTGTTTAATTAATTCACCCAATATTTACCTTGATTACGAAATTCCATATTTTCCTTACTCCTTTTTAAACCATCTGCCCTCGCTTCTCTTTTTGTTATCATTCATCACCTCTATCTTTTTCCTTGATATCCAACATACCCTTACTTCTTCTTAATTCCCTCATCTGTCTTCCCTTCTCCTGTCAATTGTACTCTTTCTTTCATCAACCTTATCTTCTTTCCTCCCTCATCCCCCATCTCCTCACGTCTTGTTTAATTCCACCTTTGTTTTTATTTCTGCACCCTTGCCCCCTTATGTTCTGTCCACCCCTACTCCTAATCCTCTGTGGGGTTTTTTTCCTCTCATTAACTTTATAACTCCTTCCTCCTTCCTTTGATTCCTTCCTTCCTTCCCTCTCCACCTCCAGATCTTCTCTCTGGGCTACTGTCCGACAGGCGAGTGGCTGGCTGTGGGGATGGAGAGCAGCAACGTGGAAGTCCTGCACGTCTCCAAACCTGACAAGTACCAGCTGCACCTCCATGAGAGCTGTGTTCTGTCCCTCAAGTTTGCCTACTGCGGTACGGACGGACACACACACACACACACACACACACACACAAACAGACTAACGTGGACTGGTTCCTAAATGCTTCTAACATACTTGCTAATATTGACACAAACTTTTCAGTACTCTCCATTATACTGGAATGCAGTTTTTGTGAAGCATACTGTGCCTACTTCACCCCTTTTTCTTTGTTTAACCTGTTGTACCGTGTCTGTGTCTACGTTATTTCAGGCAAGTGGTTTGTGAGCACAGGAAAAGACAATCTGTTGAATGCTTGGAGGACACCATATGGAGCTAGTATTTTTCAGGTGAGAAATGAATGCAATGCTCTGGGGATGTGTATGCTCTATTTGTGTGTTTGTGTGTAATGTGTGTGTGTTCATATATATATATATATATCAGGCCACAAAGTCATTTTTTTGTCAGTGTAGCTAGCACTGTTGAAGCAATTTCAGCTTCCTGTCCCTAAACACTATATATTGTAACACACACACACACACACCTACACTTAGCCCTTGAGGCAAAATATAGAAAAAGATGAGGGGGTTCAGAGGGAGAAATGGAACGATAAACTTTTTTTTACATTCAAGATTTGTGACTTGCAGAGGTTTTATCAGAGTGCGGGCTGCCAGACACACACAAAAAAAACCACACAACCACACATACTGTATATCAATATAACTCATATATATATATATTTATATAGCACATAATAACTTATACAATATTAACATGTTTTCTGTTGATTGAGTATCTTGGATAGTCATTTACATATACACAACACAGAACAAATGTAATCATTCCATTGTGTTCAATCGCTCCATTTGAGAAAGTTTTGAAGCATGATTGTGCAGGGATGCAGTATTTTTAGCTGAACCAGTTCATCTGGATGTGAATGGAGCTGGTGAGATGGGATGAAGTTATATTTAAGATGTGTTTTGTATGTGTGCCTGTGTGTGTGAATGTGTATGTGTGTGTGAATGTGTATGTGTGTGTGTGTGTGTGTGTGTGTGTGTGAGAGGCAGTTCGACTGTTATATTTATGTAAGGTACAATGGGCAGCAAGGTCGACGGCTTCTGTCTGTCCCTCTGGACCAAATGGAGAATTCTGGCTATCTGCTTTGTTAGTCAAATGCCAAATGTTTCTGCCAAACAGCCCCCTCCTGTCACTGTGTTATACAGAGCTGCTCTCTTCCCTCTTCCTCTTTGCTGGTTTATCACTGTCCTTTCCACTTTCCGTCTCCTTGCTTCTCTCTTATCCCCATTTCTCCTCTCGTTCTCCACTTATGCTAATTTTTTCTCTTTCTCTCTCTTGTTGTCTTTGTGTTTAGGTTGTCCTTCCTGCCTCTCTGTGCAGAGTCATTTTTTATTTTTCTCTACTAGCTTCTCCATACCTCTTCTCTCGCTTTTTTCTTTGTCTATGCCTTTACGTTTCTCCTCTCTGTCAGACCTTTCATATTTTGTAGTCTTTTTATTTTCTTCAACTCCCCTTTCATTTTTTTCTTCCGTTGTTCACTTTCCACCCTACCCTTTCACTGGTCTGTTGTAGATCATCCTCTTTCTTGTCTCTCTTCTCTTTTTTCCATTTCTTTGTCCTTTTTTCAAATTGTCTTTATTGGCACAATTGTTAATGTTACATTACTGAATATGTTAGAGTGTGTTTTCAGAAGAAGAAAAAAATTAGTTAAAAGAGGACAACGGTCCAAAACAGTATAACCACTACAGACATACTGTATATAGATGAAAAGAAAACAGTAGAACAAGGAAGTTTCTCTGATGTGTTTCCTCTTTGATTTAGGCTTGCAGATAATTATTTTGCAGCCAGAGAGCTGTTTTGCTGAATTCCAAACACTATTAATTAAGTTTACTCTCAGTTGTATGAAGGGGATTTCCCTGACATATGATGCTGGCTTTGTGTTAGATTTGTAATCCTAAGTCAATAAGTTTGGTAGATTCAGTCAGAAAAAGCAGCTCTGTCTAAGCCTGCTAGTCCAGGTTGTTGTCTTCCTGTTTTGATTGTCGGGCTCTGTTCACATCGTCACGATTTCCTTTACCTTCTGTTGTATAGGTACATCAGAGGAACAAATGCCAGAAAAACAGCCGGGTCGTGTGTCTGTTTTGGTTATTTCTGTCCACTAGGTCAAAACTATTTGTCCCTTGCTTTGTTAATCAACGGAAAAACATCTCGTTACACAATTGATCTAAATATTTTCATGATTGGTCGACCATCAGCAAAAGTGCCAAACCTTCTTTAATTTAGTATTTGACCTTTTTGGGACTTATGTGATGGTAAACAGAAGTCTGTAGATTCAGTTTTGGTCAGACTAAATAAGCAACTTTACGGTATCTGTTGGGCTTTTGAAAATGAGATGGGCTTTTTTTTCTGACTTTTTATAAACCAATCAATTAATTAGTTAATTCAAAAGAAAGGTACATTAGCCGATATTAAAAATAGTCACTGTAGTCCCACTAAAAAATACATAAATATAGACTGACAAAAAACATTCGAGAAAGTAGAATAAAGATGTAGCCTGCTGGGTTTTCTCTTTGATTGTGGCTTGAGGGGCATATTTTGAAGCCAAAAGAGCTTTATTTTGATAATGCCTTCCAAAAGGTGATGAGTAAGTATTGTTGTCTTAAGTTGGTATATTTGCTGCATCTGGTAGGGAAGTAAAGCTCTGTCTGGAAAGCTTTCAGCCTGTTACAACAGCCGGGCTGTGTTAATTAAGTCTCTACCTCATCAAGTTTTTCTTCACCTATTAGTTGGCTACAGTTGTCGAATGCGGTGTTTCTACCCAGTAGGTCAGGTACTTGTGTTAGGGTGTGTATAATTAGGTTATGAGAGATTTTTGGGGGGGTAATGTGATGCTGTCTTGACGGTTTGATTAAATCAAAACATATTAGACTGCGTCCATAGTCCACCAACCTGTATCGAGATGGAGACAGGCATTCAAGGTCTGACATTAAGATATATAGGAAAATAAGAAGTGAAAGAACCTTTTTTTTTTCAGAAAGCAGACAGTGCAAAAAGAAAATCATAGACACCCAAAAAAAAAAAATAACATCATAAAAACCATAATGCTGGAGGGTGTTAAGTCTCTGACTTTCTGGACAAGTTTTCTTCAGTGTTTCTATTTTTTTTCATCTTTTATTCCCTCTCCATCTCTGTCTCTAAAGCTTTACTTTCCTCTCTGCCAAACTCATCCTTTGCCTTGTCATTGCATCTCTCCCCCTTGAACGCCTCCCAACTCGCCCTTCCTGCTATCTTGGTATAGTGTTAAGGATCCTGTGTGAAATGGCCCCTCACCGGTGACTTGATGATTGACAGCCCTGCTGTGCCCGTAGCACGGGCGGGGGGGGGGGGGGGGGTCGACATGAGAGAGGGACAGCGAACGTGGAGCCTAAGAGGAGGAGAGTCTGGGAAGAAGGGAAGGAAGATAAATGATGATGGAGTAGTGGGGTAGAGGATGCTTATGATCAACTAAAGTCAGGTGCCCAGGTCTGGCTTTCAGACAAAGGAAAAAAGGAAGGATTGTATATTTTGCCAGTTCATACAGACCATCAGACTTGTGCAGCCAGTGATACTTAAACCTGCAGCTGATGAGACTGCATCTCTCCAGAGGAGAAGAGCGAGAGAGGAAAAAAGGGAACGCGAGCAGTGTGTCTCACATTGAAGCAGATGAATGAGTCAGCATCCTGGTGCACTGGAGTTGTCTGTTTGGAAATAATTGCCAAGTGTTTTTGAAATGCAAATATGTCTTGAATGATTGAGTATTAAGTGATGAGTCATATATTCTCTAACATCTCTCTCTTTGCGTTTGTTTGTCTCCATCTGTCTCCATCCATCTATCATCCCATATCGGTCTGTCTCTCCTTCTCTCTCTCTCTCTCTCTCTCTCTCTCTCTCCTGGGTTTGTGCCCATGTCTTTTGGCCGCTCCCAGTCCAAGGAGTCCTCGTCTGTGCTGAGCTGTGACGTCTCCCCGGATGACAAGTACATAGTGACGGGCTCCGGGGATAAGAAGGCCACGGTGTATGAGGTGGTGTACTGAAGGCCGGTACGAGACGGCGAGGGACAGGAAGGAGACTTTGGGGTGGTTTTTTTAGGGGGTGGAGGAGGCTCGCCCAGTTGCCCTGCCAACTGCTCCCAAACCTCATTACATCAGCAGCAGAAACATCTTTGTCTAAGTCCTCTTGAGTCCTCCTGACCCTTACCCTAATACATCACCCCTTCTCCCCCTTTTTGCTGTGATATAAGCTACTGTGGAAGCTCCCAAATGCCCCTTCCCCTCCTCCTCTTCCAATTTTATCCCAAGGATGAGGCATGATAGCACAAAGAGAGAGAGAGAGACAGAGACAGAGGGACAGAGAGAGAAAGAGAGAGAAAAGAAACAGCAAGATAAGAAGGACAAAGGAAAAGGGTGGTGGAGCATAAAGATAAAGTCAGGAGGAGAAAGAGGGAAAAGACAAGACGGAGGAGAGAAAGCAAGAGTGCGGAAGGAAGAGAAATGAAAGGGAGGAAGAGGAGAAGAGGAGAAGGAGGAGGAGGAGGAGGAGGAGGGAGGCAGGGTAATTAGGGCTGTTTCCTGATTAAGAGCTCAGTGGAAGGCAGGCCCTCAGAGGAGGCGCAGAGCAGCACTGTGGGAGCGCCAGCCAGGAGCACTGATACCACACAATCGATTTATTAGGCAGACAGTGGAAGCCTTAATGAGGCTGACACCGCAGCTCGCTCTCCCCAGCGAGAGGTGTCAGGAGCTGGGGAACGATGACGCTCTGAGATGGAGGGGGGCGCCTCAGATATCCACAAACACTGACATGAAACATAGACCTGCTCTCTCTCACATTCACAAACACACACACACAACCACACGACCATACACGACCAAACACACACGCGTACACACGACCACACCACCGTACACACAACCACACACACACACACAAACAACCACACAACCACACAAAACCAAACACACGACCAGACACACAACCACACAACCATACACAACCAAACACATGACCATACACACAACCATACACACGACCACACAACCATACACACAACCATACACGCAGCTGCACACAACCACACACAACTGCACACACACACAAAACCACATGTCCATACACAACCAAAAACACGACCATACACACAACCACACGACCATACACACAGCTGCACACACAACTGCACACAACCACACACACAACCACACACACACACACAACCACACGTCCATACACAACCAAACACACGACCATACACACAACCACGCAACCATACACATAGCTGCACACACAACTGCACACAACCACACACACACACACACACACAACCCGATGACCATACACAACCAAACACACGACCATACACACACACAAACACACGACCATACACACACACAAACACACGACTATACACACACACGACCACACACACGCATTCACATACGGTGCAACAATACACACAAACACTTGCACAGAACCCCTTGAGGTAAACGCAAGAAAAGAGAAACACACACACAGCACACGGAGCACCCAATTAAACATTCATCGCCGCGCTCCCCATCTCACTGCCTAATATCTATTTTATTTTGGTCTGACAAAGGCAGCATCTAATGAGCAGCATAGTCAATGGGATTCTCCCAGGGCCCAGAGACACAAACAGAGAACATCAGCTGAGCTGTTCCTCCTAATTCCTCTGGATTGTTCTCCTGACACCGTGCGCTGCACTCACTCTCATTAAAGGCGCTGTCAGCTAGATGAAGTAGCAGCACGGCTACTTCACTGTAAGGCAGACGAGAGGGCAAATTAACACCATTCGATTACGCTATCATCGGCAGCCAACTGAGCAGCAGCTAATCCGATTCCTTTCAAATTTTATGCAACCAGTTGCTGCTTTCATTTACAAACCAGACGAGATTACATGTTTATCAGAGTCATTATCTCCATCTCTGCCTGCCTGCTGATATGCTAGTGTTCAAAGTGCTCTGGCTAAATCTTTTTTGATAAGCTATTGATTGCTATTAATTGAGATGCTAAACACCTTAACGGAAAAGTTCAACACTTTCTGAAATATGCTCAATCACTTTCTTGCCTTGATTTGTATACGAAGTTTGCCCCCCCCCCCCCTCGTGTGTATGCTAAGCATGAAGCCGCTGCCAGCAGCCTGTTAATTTAACTTAGCATGAGGACTGGGAAACAACTAACCTATTTCTAATTGAATGTAACAAAATCCACCTTCGTGCAACTCTGAGATCATAACTTAACACGTTATATACTATATCTTGTTTGTTTAATTCATATAAATGCCAAAAACAATCAGTCACCAACTATTTATTTGGTCAGAACCAGTTGCCTGGCAACCAGAGGATACTGGACTCTGGTCCAAACCAAGAAGCAGCTAACGCATAACGATGTAAAGCTGTGATTTGCCATTTTTACACTTCGCTTTTTTTGACGATTAAACAAATGAGGTATAAAATGTTAATCTTTTTTTTTTTTTTAACTTTCAGACAGAGAAAGATGTTTCCAATCTGTGTGCTGAGCAAAGATAGCCAGCCGCTGGTTAGCCTTATGTTTAGCATACAGATACGACGGCGGTAACAGTCTAACTCTCGGCAAGAAAGTGAAACAGCCCTGTTTTCCCCAAAACGTAAAACTTTTACTTTAAATCTGATTCTTCTTTTCGATCCTCCTTGTATCATACTCCAAACTGGCGGGCAAACTGTATATCAGAGCTCTCTGCTTCTGTAGAACATGCGTTACCAGTGTGTAGACTTAAAAAAAAAAAAAAAAAAGGCACATTTCAAGCTTTTCTTTTATTACTCATTTATTTCAGTATTTTTTATGAATAGTGATTGCTCGTCTTATGTAATGATATGTTTGTGTATCGGGGTCGCCTATGACTGCGTTTTGGGTATGAGGGAAGCAAACGGAAAGGAATGCACTCACATAAGAAGACATACAAAACAAAAAAAAAAAAGGATTTTTCTTATCTTTTTTTTCTTTAATCAGTGTATTTTTATCCTCGGTGATGGTGACAGGCAAAGGGCATACAACATCAAACCCATGTGAAGAAAAAAAACAAGACCCTCCATTTGGGAGAAGAGGCTCTCTGTCAACTGGTCGTTGTTTTTGTTTTTATTCCCCTTTTTCAAAAGTGGTAGTAAACGTACTTTAGTCTGTTTTCAGTCCTTACTGTGTAATTATACTACGTTTTTGTTGAGTCCATGGTCAGTGTACACCAGGCATCGGCTGCGACGTGACAATACAGATTTAGCCATCAAAGAGGTCCCACTTTTTACTGCATGCTTGTTGCACTAAAACCCCTCTTCGATGAAAAGAATGAGATTAATCGGATTTTATTCCGTAGGTACAGTGAAATGTCTGACATCCACAGTTTTACAGAAGGATGACTCTTACATTACAGTATGCAATTTAGTTCAGCTTTAAAAAAAAAAGTTTTGGCAAGATGTGTCCATGTTTCTCACCGCAGCACTAATCCAGGATAGAAGAATTATGAGGGACTTCTACAATGGCTACTGTACCAGCGAGGAGTCAGAGATCATCTGTACAGTTTAATGCCTTTGCCTGCCTCTTTCCCTTTCTGCCTGTCGGCCACAGACAGACCTAAACGAAATTCTCATACACAAGCTTGTATACTACTCAGAATGATGCTGTATAATGGCTATGCATTTGGTGGTATAGCGTGAATATTTGGGACGTTGTATTTGATACTCTTCTTTAACTGTCAGTAACATCTCTCTCCCCCTGCCTGTGCTTTCTCTGTTCCAACAGTATAAAACCTTTTTCTTCAGTTCTACAAGCTCCTGTTAAGTTTTTCTTTCTAAAAAGCCAAGGAACTTTTTTTTTTTAATGCACTGTCTTCCCTCCTGATGCATTTCCCATGTGCTGTACATGAAATACTATGTGTGAAAATAAACCAAACTTGTGTTCATCCTTTCACGTGTCTCCTGTGTCAGTATTTTAACCACTTTGGTACAGGCTCAGATATCATAACTATTGGATGAATTGCTGTAAAATCAGATATGAATGTCCATGTTCCTGAGAGGATGGATTTTGATTCCGTGACCTTTCACCTGGCACCGTCATTAGGTCAAAATTTTACTTGTCCATTACTTTATGACCAAAAACCTGCTAACCTAATGACTCTCCCATTAGCCTCAGCCCTACTTGTGTTAAGTGCTTATAGAAATTATTATTACATTAAAATAAAATGGTGAACCTGGTAAACATACCTGACAAACATCAGCTTGTAGCATTTTCAGTGTTAACACTGGCGTTAGTATTTAGGCCAAGGCCCCACAGAGCTGCTAGCATGACTATAACCCCTGAAGTTTTGTCTTCTGATGCTTAAATGTTAAAGAAAAAAATCAAATAACTGAACAGGAATGCTTTTTTCTCTCAACATCGAGAACCAGTTTTGTCCAGTTTGAACTAACAGCCTTTCATCATCAGTTTCTTCATTCACTCATGAGGAAATACTTTTGGCACATTCTGAAATCTGTAAAACCTTTGAGCAATTTGCAAAACACTACATTTACAACAACTCAAGTATTCCGTGATATTTTTGACACAGTGATCACATTTTCCATTCTATCATAGAAACAAAAAGGCAAATTGGTGATGTAAGGTTTTTGCAGAATACTGATAGCACAGAGTAAAAAAAAAATAAAATAAAAAAATCAAACACTGGGTTAACAACTGACCAAGATGGTTTCCTGGAGTGTGACCAGTGTTTGAGGTCTCTTCTTGTCTCTTTAGATATGTTACACACATCAAATAAAGCAGAAATACTGGAGCTCATTTACATAGATCTCCATATGTGTAGAATTTTAAAAAGACATGCTGACATGTTGGGCCTAAATTTAAAATCGTCCAACAGGCACGCCAAATATCTTCAAAGTCTGTGTTGGTTAATTGGCAGCTGAGATTCCCCATTAACTGCATATTTTGAAACCTGCCCCACTGAAATTTTGGGGTTATCTTACACATCACATAGGTCCCGCTGAGACGATTCTGCTATGATGCCGCTTGCTGCAATCAGGGGACTGAAATTACTTTATCCAGTGGGGAAATTTCATCTGAGTGAGCTGACCAAAGACAGAAGGAAAGCAATCCATTATCCGTTGCCTCATTCGGTTTTTTTTACTGATTCCAAAGCCAGTTGGAAACTATACTGTGCTGATAATGGCAATCAAAAGCTGTGTTTCAAAAGACAATAAAAGAAGCTAAGTGATTTATTATCCACATCTTTTGCAAACAATTCTTTGCATCAGATAAGACATAAATGCTTTTTTTTTTTTAAAGGTTCTCTTTTATCACAGTTAAAGCTTTTTGTCTCAGCAGGACAGTCACCACTACACCCATAATTATTGGAGAACTCCCTCTTGGGTATTATTGCTATAATGGTCCATTCCACAGCCTATTTGTGCTGCAGATCACCTTTGTCTTGCCACACCACGAGCTACCTCAGCACAAAAAGCCCAACTTTACAGCTGTATTATTTATCAAGAGCTCCAGTCAGGGAGGAGAGTGAATCCTATCGTGCTCGTGCTATGGGTTTGAATCCCGAGACACTTCCTCACCTCGCCTCTGAGGATGAAGCGCTGTGCAGTTGTGTTCCCTCAGTGGGAGAGAGAAATGTTTCAATCACAAGAGAGCATCACCATTCAAATCCTTCATTTTTCATCTAAATATGTCTAAGGTGCTTTTTGGCACCTTGCTGCGAGCACACGCTTTTCTGGTTATTATGGTTTAAACAAATATTCAACAAATGCTTCTTTTGACCCCCCCCCCCTCCCGTTTCTAACATCAAAGATAAATCTGGCTAGAGTCTGATGTGGTTCTGTGGTTGAAAAACACCTTTGAAAGCCAGTGGAATTCAACGCATGCATGCACACACACACACACACACACACACACACAGAATCTACCTTATTTCCACCGTTACAACTGCATTGGTTCTAATTGACCAGTTTCAAAGATACAGGTGTATCATTTACGGAGAGCTCCAGTCAAAATCTGGTTTTCTGAGAAAGAAGATGCTCACAAAAGACAAAAAAAAGAAATTAAATACTGCAGGTCACAGACAAATACTGTACTGATGTTTGAGAGATGATCCACACTACAGCCTGTTGTCTCAAAGCAAATCCAAGTCACAGATCCTTGTTTGCCTTTAGGGAACTTTATTTACATGTCCATATATAGCAAGGTTCAAGGTTCATGATGCAGTTGTGAAAATACCTGTCTGCCTATATGTGCCCTAACAAATACAATAGAAAATCACATTTCATGTTGAGTGTTAAGGATGAAGACGATGCAGCAGAGTCCACGTCCAGGAAACTGGAGAGTACCGGTTGTGAGTAGCTTGAACTGATTTCAGCTTTCTGTCCTCAGGGTCGTGGTTTTCTGTTTCACGCTGGTTTCCTTAAAAACATCTCCAGAATAAGATCATCTTTGTTCTTTTGCAAAAGGGAAAAAAAAAACCCAAAAAAAACAAAAAACAAACCAAGAACCAGGACGAACAAAGACAAACTGAGTCTCAGGACACTTTAGAGGAAACCAAGCCCTGTTCTGTCATGTATGTACTGTAGATGTTACAATCATGTTGCTGCTGAAACTTAAGCAGGAGAAAAAAAAAATAGCTGGAACCTCACAGCACATCATCCTGCCATCTGCCACACATCTGCTACCCCGAAGAACAGCCACGTGCTGAGGACTAAGCCAGACCGGGCCAAGTTGACCCAGGCTGGGACTTTTTACACAGCACAGAATATGGACCATATTTTTCCATTATGAGTTTCCAGCCCTCCTTGAACCCTCCCCACAATTCCTCAGTCCCATGTCTGTCTTTTTCCTCTCGATGCCGTCCAACTGTTTGCGAAAAATTCAAAGGCTAAAAAAATAAGTTTTTTGCTAATTTCTTGTTCACTACAGAGGTTTTATTTTGTTAAAAAAAGGGAAAAAAGGAACAAAACAAAAAGTTCTTTGGAGGAATCCCATATTTGCGCAGCTATAGACTAACCAGCGTTCTCAGAGCATTAAAAACAAAGTTCAGAGTTTGTTTTTTTTTTCCAGAGATGTGACTTTGTGCCCCCTTGCTTCTCTTTCTTATTTCTTTCACAAACGTAAACAAAACAACAAAGTACAAGTTGAGTGTCTTTTGTTTTCCATGCCACCGACGCTCTGTACAGTCATTGGTGCAGGAGGGAACCGTGGCTCCGCCCCCCTGATTATTAGTTTTACTCTTTCAGCCAATCAGAGTTCAGTAGATGACTTCATAGACCGTGGCCTTCTTGTCCCCGGAGCCGGTGACGATAAATTGGTCGTCAGGGGAGATATCACAGCTGAGAACCGACGAAGACTCCTTGGACTGAACACAGAGAGGAAGCAATATTAGCTACTGTTACTAAATTGTGGTTTTTGTACAGTAAAACTAATATTCACATGTTGGCTGTTATTTAAATTAAATGTATGTGTGTCCAAACAGGACCCGTTAGTATATAAACAAGATGAAAAAAAAAAATGAAAATGAAAAAAAGCTTGAACATTTTTTTTTGTATTTGACAGCTGAAATATTCCCAGGCCAATTTCTTGCCATATCATCACATTTCTTTGGTAATAAAAAACAGTTGCAGTTGCAGAATTCTGTACGAAAAACGTCAGTATTTTGATGATCTACCTGGAATATGCTGGATCCATAAGGTGTCCGCCATGCATTCAGGAGGTTATCTTTGCCTGTGCTCACAAACCATTTACCTACAGGACAAAACACATACAGCCATCACCAGATAAAGCCTCAGGGGAGGTGAGATATGGAAAAGCCTGGGAGGAAGAGCTCCTTTTGTAAAGAATGCGAGAGTGGAAAAGGAAGAACCTGTTTCTGAATGAATAGAGCAACAGAAGATTTGTTCTGGCTCCCTGTGATTAAACACACTCAGGTAATGTGATGTAACCGAACAATCAATCTAGTCAGTTTGTGTGTGTGTGTGTGTGTGTGTCCGTCCGTACCGCAGTAGGCAAACTTGAGGGACAGAACACAGCTCTCATGGAGGTGCAGCTGGTACTTGTCAGGTTTGGAGACGTGCAGGACTTCCACGTTGCTGCTCTCCATCCCCACAGCCAGCCACTCGCCTGTCGGACAGTAGCCCAGAGAGAAGATCTGGAGGTGGAGAGGGAAGGAAGAAAGGAATCAAAGGAAGGAGGAAGGAGTTAAAAGAAATGGTGAGATGAGGCCAGTCAACACTATGGCTCTGTTGTGACAGTGAGGAGTAAATGAGAGAGATAGTGTGTATGTGTATGTGTCTGTAAATCTATAAAGGCAAATCATTTTGGTGTTTGTATACGTGTTTCTGCTGATGTGTGCCGGCGTTTGTACCTTCATGGTGTGCATGTGTGGTGTCAGTATAGGAGTATAAGTACTATGAGGTGTGACTATTGCGTGTGTGTGTGTGTGTGTGTGTGTGTGTGTGTGTGTGTGTGTGTGTGTGTGTGTGTGTGTGTGTCCATATAAACTAAATTCCTTCCTACATGCGTTTATGTTTAGACAGCCAAGAGAGTCAAGTGGTAGATGTTGCTGTGTTGATGTGTATCTGATTGTGTGTCCGCTGCCATGTTTACCTGTGAGGTGAAGTCATGCTGCTGGAGCTGGCGTCCCTCTCGGAGGTCCCAGCAGCGGACCGTGTTGTCCAGGCCTCCCGTCCACAGCTTGGTGCCGTCGTTGGAGATGTCGATGCAGCTCGCTCCGTCCGTGTGGCCCTGGAACTGCCTGCAGGCGGGAGACATTCAAGAGGTTCAGAGATAAACACATACACGAACACACATATGTACCGCCATGTCCCTAGCTACCCAGCCTCCTCTCCGATCCAAAACACTATAGTTTGGGTTTTCTCCTTCCCTAGTTCTTTGATCACAACTTACACAACTGACAAAGATTTCTCAAAGCATGCAAACGGCGCTCTCATCATTTGAATGAATTTTCCTACTTTCCAGGCATCACCTGGTTTTAGTTCATTCAGTCATGTGTTATTAACATCACCAAACAGAAAACTTGATACTTATTTGGCACTAATATATTACACTGAATCACATGTCTTCAACAATTTTGTTGAAGCTACTTTTTTTCACACCAAACTACACTGAAGGAATGTATATCTATCTACCACAAAATAGTCCCAGGGCAAAAGATTCTTAAACAAGAGAAATTAAAAACTTGCTGACATATTACTTAATGTCTATTTTGCTACACTTTACTTTAGTCCTGCTATTTAGTTTTCGGAAGCAATATATAAACATTTAATAAATGGTCCTTACTATGAACACACTATAATGTAGTTGTAATATTAGTATTTGTTAATGTATTTATCAACAAGTAATACCCAGTGGGCATCCATAAAGGAGTAGCTGGTGTATAAACAGCTAATGAATACAGTCAAACACTGTTGTAATAATGTAAAATATGTCTTCATTGTTCTTGACAAATACTTTACACTAATAAACACTTAGCAATGCCCTTATATCAATTTGAAACTACATTACAGTGTGTTTATATACTACTAATTAATGCAAAATAAGGGGACGTATAGTGTTACCATTTATTTTTCTAGGGACAGGTATTCAGCATGGACCAATGCCACATACCACAGCATTAATAGCCTAAACTGGTTTGCAGTGCTTGTCCCCTGATGCATAAATGTGTCTGGCAAAACACTGAATATTTAGGCGGGTCTATCCACCAAATATCTCATTTTAAAAAATTGGGGGGGGGGATACAACGAATAGAGCAATTCATACTTTGGGATTGGCTGGCAGAAACATTAGGGCTTTCAAGAAAGCCAGGAAAAAAAAAATAAAAAATAAAAAAAAAAGACTTTCAGAAATGCAAGCTGCCGCCTCCTCCACACACACATACACACAAACAAACACACTTTGTCTAGGTCCACTTCCTTTATGCTGCATTTATTCCTCCATGTTTTGAAAGTCTATCTATACTCTCTCTACAACTGACTTTGTGACTGAGTAGATCGCGAAATTTCATTAATTACACTGGATGGAGTTTTCCATCTCCTCATTTATACCTCATTGTAACTATAACTCTTCCATTTTCACATTTTCTCCTCCCAGTTTCTGTCTTACCTGACCAGCGTCTGGTTGTGAAGGTCCCAGACAACGATGTTGCCATCGCTGCAGCAGGAGAAGCAGACTTTGTTGTCAGGGGAGATGGCCAGAGCGTAGCAGGCGGGAGCGGACGATGTCAGCTCCGCCTTGATGCGGGGAGTGGGTGTGGCCAAATCCCAAATCGACAGAGTGCTGGCCTCCCCGCCAACGATCAAGGTTCGCCCATCAGAGAGCAGCTTGCATGAGCGGATGTAGTTATCCCTGTTCTGGTTGGCCAAAAAAAAAAAAAAAAAACAAACAAACAAAAAAACCCACAACAGAATAATATAATTATTCTCAATGATATATGCTGTAGTTAACTGTAATTGACGACAAGGGGATATATGTATTGAGTTAAACATGCTGCTACAGCATTATCAAAGCAATAAATAAAGATGGTTAAAGGTTTGGCTTTAGGACAAAAACATAAAGGTAATTCATCATCCAAGTTGTGTTTTTATGTGTGAACAAGAAAAGCATCACTTTTGGGAGTAAAGAAAATTATTAGACCAAAATAATCAACAGACAGACTGTAACCATCCATCCATCCATCCATCTCCCCTCCTCCCTCATGTCTCACCAGACAGTCCAGTTGGGCCATGGGGCTCTTGCTGCCCGGCTGGCTGATGTCCCACACCTTGACGCAGCCCTTTCCTCCGGTGTAGACGTGGCGCGTTGAGGTGCTGATGGTGACAGCACACACCACCTCTCCGTGGTTCAGGGTGTGGATCTGACGAGCATGGCGGGGGATTCCGGGGCCCAGCAGGGCATCCGGGGGAAAAGGCACGGGCTGCATCTGGCCATCTGCACTCACATGGAAGGAGTAGGCACTGGAAAGAAGAGAAACGGAAGGGGACAGAGAAGGATGAACAACAGCAAAAACTGCAGCAAAAAAAACTAAATCAGACAAATAGTCTTGGATTCTAAAAGAAGACTTAGGTTCTTGTTTTATACAGTGAATAGCTAAACAAAGTATGGAACCTTGATGAGCAGGATGATGCTGATGATTTAGGATGACTAAAAAGTTTCAGAACTTTTATGTGTGGGCATTTTTCCAACAACTTAACTCATCTTTAATTTTGCATTAGCCACCAAAACTTTTGAGAGGCTGACAATGAGTGACTAAAACCTGACATTTACTAATGATGTTTGGATAACTGAAAAAATATTATATTTAATTATTTGAGTCTATTGAAGCTGCTTTGCAAATATCTCTGACTTCATCTACATTGGCAATTCATCTACAGGAATACAAGAATATGGGATGCACATTTCTAACAACTGTTTCAAAACATTTTCCAGTGTTTAACTAAACATTTTGACCAAACAAAGTTCAAGAGGTGCCAAACTGTTTTTCATCAAAATATTTCCCCCCCTTTTCTCCCTTCACTAACTTTTATCATTCATCTTTTCAGTTCTTTTCTCTTCTGGCATTGGAATTGAATTTTGAGTGCAGCCAACAGTGAAACGTGAAGATCTGAATGATAGCAGGCGAAAGGTAGAGCAAACTCACGGTTTTCCGGAGGCAGCTGACTGCAGGCTGGCAGGCAGCCCAGGGACCCTCATATGTGGGTGTGGAGACTCATAGCCCACCTATAAGAGAGAGATACCACTAATGTAAGAAAGGCACCGAAAAAATACCTGGTTACAGGAGAGAGGACAGAGGAGAGAAGAGAGAAGAGAAGAGAGGAGAGAGAAGAGAGGGGAGGAGAGGAGGGGAGAGAATTCACTCATAAAAATGAGTAGAACAGAGACAGTATCAGATGACAGATCAGAATAAAACGAGATCATATAAAAGCAACGAGACTTTTCAAGAGCCAAGGTCATAGATCCTTAACAATAAATGACAAGGTAACCTCTCCTCCTTAAATGCTCGCTTCTTTCCTGTATATACAATATCCCAATTTTTGCCCTCTCTGACCAGTGCATATGCTGAGGTATTACATATGACAGTGACACTAGAAAGACAAATTATCTGCAAAGCGTCAAGCTCACCACAGGGGACCGTCCATAGCCTGCAGCAGCGGCTGCTGCTGCCGCTGCCGCTCCATTCATCTGGGGGGAGACCAAGTGGAGGCCTGCACCATAGCCTGCTGCTCCGGGCAGGTCCCCGTTCACCCCTGGAGGAGGCAGGCCAAAAGCCCCTGGAGGGTACGCTCCCTGCACTGCCAGAGGGTTTCTGAGACCCAGAGCTGGTGGGGGGATCGCGGGAAGAAACGAAAGGAGTGTTAATTATTTGTGAATTGTTGAAGTGAACAAATTCTTGATTTAGGCAAAGAAAAAATAGACGGAATGCCAGTCCTACCATGAACTTTAAATTTCACTTAAGGTAGGATAGAAGGAGATGCATATTTTATTAAGGTGACTCCGTTTGCACAGTATGTCAGTGTGTGAGACAGCTGTGACTGGCAGTCTCTGAACAAGCTGCCTCAAAAGGCAGGACATTACTAACTGCAGCACTGGACCACTACTGACCCCTGCTGGCCACCATACCTTCCTGCAGCAAGCCAGTAACTGTGTGTGTGGCTATGTTTGTGTGTGTGTGTGTGTGTGTGCTCACATAAACATCCTCTTTATCCTCCTCCTGTGCATGTAGCTGCATCTATGAGCATATACATATGCATGCACAATGATGTGGGTGTGTGAAAGCGGTGTGGGGGCTAAAAGGTGATGTGAGTAAAAAAAGAGAAAAAGAGATACACTGGAATAGATGGAGGCTCATTATGAAGCAGCTCACAGTCACAGTCCATCACCTCTCCTAATCTTTCTATTTAAAGAGTGAGGCGCACTGAATATTTTTGCCCACAGCTGCTTATTAAGTCCAGATGGTGGTCGGTGGTGGGGAGCTGGCTGACACCCATACCAACTACTGCAGCCTGATGTTGATAGAATCACTGGATGTAACAAAGCCAGTACAGGCTAAAAAGTGGTCTCTGCAAATATAGATTTAATTTTTTTAAATGATCCCCCATATGAAATGCAAGCTTGTGTCCCTGAGAGGAGGGCTGGAGATATTTGTCTTTTGGTCTCCTCAGCAACATGGCTAGAAACAAAAAAAGAGTTTTTTCCAGTGATGTCAGTAAGCCGTACAGTTTCACTTCACATCAACTTAAGGCTTTCTGATGTGCACGACTTCCCAGAAAATAAAATACAGATGTCATGTACCTTGGGGAATAAAAGCAAGTTTCAGAGATGATCTTACCAAGGGGATCTACACCAGGCTTTCCTGGGACAGGTCTGAATTGGGGGGGTCCACTGGGTCCTGGGGTGTTAGACTCCTGAGACATTGGAGTCCCTGGTTTCATGCCTGGAGTACTAGACTTCTCCCTCTGGAAGATCAGATAATAAGAAGAGAAGTGTTAGAAAATCAAGAAGGCAAAGAAGCGAAAAGAAATAAACCTAGAATGAATAGTGTTATAAACAGACTGTCTTTAGAATTAAACATATTTGGCGGGGGGCAGCAAAAGGATCATACCAGGCAGGGAACAGGAAGAGGAATGGCAAGGAAAAGCACACACACACAAAAAAAGAATGACAGTAAGGATGAGCCGGGGCTGAGTGACCTGAGGAAGGCTTTGGAATGTTAACAACTCAGACTAAATGTCTGTTGGATGTTAAACATACACCATAATACCTCCATGATGAACTACTGACCACAAAAAACACAACAGAATACAGTGTGTGTTGACAGCATGGAAACACTGATGTCCTGCACAGAAACTTATTATGTGTTCCCCACAGATGTCTCTCTACATGAGACAATAATACTCCAAAAATTATTCAAATATTTATCTTTTTTTACGTCTGGCCCATTATGATCCACTTTAATGCACATGACTACATGTGTGCGTACATACAGATGTGTAAGTTTACCTGTGGGGGCTCTTTGCCACGGGAGGGGGAGGCAGCGCTGCTGGAGGAGGCCAGGGAAGTGGGGCTGGCCTGTGGTGGACCCTCCTTACGAGATGGAGGCATCTTGTCCAAACCGTTTTCCCTGGACGAGTAGGACTGCACGCTGCGGGGGGATGATGGGTCCTGAATTCAAAACAAAGCTTTAGTACACAAGACAGAAATAAGAGGTACTCCTAGTTTATTTATTCTTTCTGCAGTGTTTTATTGCTAAAGGCCACAGAGATCACCTGCAATTCTAACATTGTCTCCCATTTTTCTCCTGTTGAATATTTTTCTTTGTTTGTACAGAAGGATAATTCAGTTTAAAAAAGGATAAAGGATTTCAAGTATGTCTTAAAACAAACAACCAAACAAAAACCCTTCCTGATTAGATTATATGTTATTATAAAGTATAAAGTAAAATCCACAATCCCTGGTCTGTGCTAATGTATTTATGTTTGTATGTTTATCTGAAGTTAATATGAGGCTACAGTAGTCTAAGAGGCTACAGTAGTCTAAGATAATCATATTCAGCAGGTTTTTTCAGAGCTGCAGTCTTTTAAGTATGAAAGTCCTAGGTATAGGCTCACTCACTATTATCTTATACACAGTGGACACTTGTGTATTCATCTGGAGATAAAGGTAATTAAAAAAAACAAACATACAGGCTGTGCTTTTTTTTTTTAAACTTTTGTTCGTTATTATGAGAAACAAACCTCTTAAAACCTTGCTTTCCATTTTGTCTGCATGCATCCATAAAATCTCAACAGTCAAACCCACAGCATTTCACATTAAGGTGTTTTAAGTTGCAGATAGTTTGAAATGCAGTGAAGTGCATCTGTGCGCCTATGTTTATTTTTTTTATAGTTGTTTACCGAGAAACGAGGGCAGGCAGAGGTGGATGAGGTGTATTAGTGTTATTATGATTATTCAGATGGTCCTGCTGGGTGTGTTTACATGATGTATGCAGATGAAACCGGTGAAGTGAGGCCAACATAGGCCAGCGGCTGCCTACTAACCTCATCCACCACCAAATTATCATCACTCTTATCTGCATCGCTGCCCTGTGAGAGGAGAGAGAAAGTGAAATTACATATTCTGTTTTGCTGTAGGATGTATGTTGATTACATGTTGAAATATACAACTCACACACATAAAAAAGTCATACATGGGTTGAGGTGTCTGTATGTGTATAAAATAATGCATTTGAAAAAGTTTTGTAAAACATTTTCTCACTTTAGCAAGGGCTTGTATTTCTCACACAAAAATAGAGGAAAACGAAATATCCGATCTTGACACTTTATTGCCTGAGATGGTTGAAAGTACCATAAACACAAAGAACAATACAAATGTAATTCATTCATTTTAGATGGTTAACTTGGAGAGCTGAAATCCTCTAATACCTTGCTCATGTTTTTAATATTTTAGGTCAAACAAAGCGGTAATAATGAATTTGATATTAAAAAAAAATCTACCCAAAAAGAATCTATCTCAGACAGAAAATAATCCCTCATAATGCTTAATATATCTGCTCCTCCACAATGACACCACCAGCACAGTAATGACAGCAGGGAGTGTGAATATTTCATTTACAGTCTGAAAAGAGAGCAGGTCTTAAAAGTCCACTGTACAGAAGCCAGTGGTCTTATCTGACGAGGACTGGCAAGGCTGGGTGAAAATTTCCCTCAGTTACTTAAACATTTAAAGAGTGTTATGAAAGCATCCTTACATAGTCTGTCATGAACTCCTTCTCATCAGCTTTCCTCTTCTTGCCATTGCTGAGGTAGTCTGCTGGGCGACCCTTATCCCCATTGGACAGAGAGCTCTGCAGAGAGGAGAGGGGGAGCGGAGGGATGAGGAGGGGAGGGGAGAAGGGAGGATTGAATTGAGAGAGGGGAGTGCGAGAAAGTGTGGCAAAGAGCAAAAGGGGAGGTGTGCATGGGGGCACAAAGAGGTGGAAGAGAAGAAGGTAGGAAAGAGATTTAAGTGAAGAAAAGGGGAGTGAGGGAAGAGAGGAAGGAAGAGGGTGATAATGAGGTGAGAGGGACTGCATAAATCATGTCAGGCTCATAAGCTGTGGAGATAAATGTGAAAGAATATCAGTCTGCATCGATTGGCCAGCTCACTGTAGGAGTAAGAGGAAGAAAGAGAATGCTTGGCGTTTTCTTTAAGGCGGCACAAAGGTTCACGAAGTGTTCTGCATGTGCTTTGGCAGTGACAGCCCCCCCCAAAATTAAGTAATGTCACAATTTTATAGTGGTACTGATGTGGTGTTGAGATCTAAATTGTTATTATACAAGAAATTGTGATCAGAGAACAGCACTGCTGATGTCTTAAAAAGCCAAAGACAGCCACATTTAGGCCAATACGATGTTCACAGCCAACAACATTTTAAAGAGTACAGATGATTAAAGAAAGGGCGAAACAAAACTGTATCTTAAAATGTTTTGTTTAATGTAGCACATGCAGTAAAACAGTTCGTTAAACCCTTTTCAAAAAAAAAAAATGCAAAAAATGTAAACACTTTATTTTAAGTCTGTATTTTTTAAACAAGTTTCAAAACATTTCAAAGAAGCTTCCCCTAAAAAAACAAACTATCGCTTGTGGTGATAATTATAGGGAAAATACAGTTGTAATCAGAAATATTCAACCCCCCAAAAATTTTAATGGATTTATCAATTAAAGTTGTCTCAAAGAGCAAGATTCTGCTTCGGATAACTTCTTTATGAGTTGAGTGATACATAAAATTAACACAGAAAATGCATGATGTAGTATTTGTGTGTAACAGTATATTTTGTTAAGATGGCCATGTAACAATTATTCAACCTCTATATAATAATATTGTTGTTTTCAAAGTTGTCTGACAGTTTTTATGGCCTAAAGTGGAGTTGAAATATAATTAAGCCTTTGGGAACTCTAAATTTATCCTTCATTTGCTTCAGCTGTGATGCATATATAAACCCCACTCATGAAGGTATTCAAGGTGAGTTGTAATCATGGGAAAGAGAAAGGAGCTTCCACAAAAGCAGAGAGAGGAGATTATTTCATCTCACCTGAAGGACCTTGAGTATAAGATTTCCAAAAAAATGTAAGATTCCAAGAGACACCACTGGGAGCATTATAAGGAAGTTTAAAAGTTATGGAACAGCTGCAAACCTGCCTGGCTGTGGAAGAAAGCCCAACATTTCTTCAAGGGCCCTTAGCAACTTAGTCAGAACAACTAAGAGAAACCCCCGTGTGACTGCAAGACACCTACAGGATGACCTGATGAAGGCTGGTACAAGTGCCTCAGTGGCAACTGTAAGACATGCACCGAATAAACAAGGACTTCATGGCGGGACTCCAAGACCCACTCCACTCTTCACCACAAGGAACATCAGAAGTCGACTAGAATATGCCAGGAGGAGTTTGGATAAGACTACAGAGTTTTGGGAGACCGTTCTATGGACTGATGAAACCAAACTGGAACTGTTCGGACATACAGACTAGTGGTATGTCTGGCATGTGAAAGGCTGGGCTTATGACCAGAAGACGACCATCCCCACGGTCAAGCATGGAGGTGGGTCATTGATGATGTGTGGCTGTGTGTCTGCGGCAGGAACTGGCAATCTTGATCGTGTACCAGACATCATGGATTCCCAGAAAAACCAGGCCATTTTAAAGAGGAACGTGATGCCTTCTGGTGACTAATTAAACCTTTGTGATCATTGGACTTTCCAGCAAGACAATGATCCCAAGTACACTCCTCCAAGTCAACCTAAGCTTGGTAGAGAAAGATCCTGGAATGTCCTGGAGTGGCCTTCTCTAAACCGATTGAAAATCTTTGGTGGGATTTAAAGAAGGCAGTTGCAGCACGTAAGCCAAACATCCCTGAGCTAGAGGCTTTTGTACGTGAAGAATGGGCAAAGATTCCGATCGAGAGGTTTACGAAGCTCGTCGGCACTTATCGAAAACGTTTGTTGGAAGTTATAAAAGCTAAAGGATGCGCCACAAAGCACTGAAGCTGGCTGTTGAATAATACTGCACATGCGTTAAAAGAGTTAAATTTTTCATTTGAAATTCAAAGTTAAGTCAACTTCTGTTGTCAAAATAACTCAAATATATATCAATAAATCTTTTTTCTTTAATGAGGGTTTTTGTCCTTTATCGTCATTATCTTTCATCCACATTACTATAATGTCTTTTGAGGTGAGGGTTGAATATTTCTGATTGCAACTGTATATGCCACATGAAAAAAAGTACAAAAGTATCTAAAATATGTGGATTATAAAGTTTTCAATAACACATGAAGAATGAATGCCTCTTTCATTGGGTAAAAATTGAGTTTGTGTTTTAGGGACACTTCCTACTTTCCCATATAATTAGAAACACATGAGATAGTTCTTTCCAGGAATTTTCTCAAAAAACCATTATGAAATAGTTTAAAAAAAACATGGACCCATAAATAAAGAGTGTAAAGATATCCTTCTTTTGACATGTAAAATAAAGACGTATAGCAGATTATACTCAAACTTTTGTGGATTTGATACCCACAGAGGGCTGGACAAGTGTAAGGGTACCTACACCTATATTTTATTTCATAATTTGTCAATATACACATAAATATACATATATACACACAATATTTACACACAAATACTGTGTGTGCAGTAATTTCTGTGGTAGTTAGTACTTACTGGTCCTGCTTCTCGGTCTGTCCATTTCCAGAAAGCAGCACCCAACACATCCAGGTACCAGGCCACAGATCAGCAAATGCAGATAAGTACACACAAACGAACACACACACAAATCCAAAATTATATGCCGTCACTTTACATCACTCTGCAGTTGATGACTCAGTGGAAAAATATCTGAGGAGTGTTCTTATCAGCAACACTCCTTTGCCCTGCCAAAAATCCAAAGCAAAGCCAATCATCAGAATCCATCGAGCCAAGCTCTGCTGTTTACTCTCCTCCCAACCTCAGAGAGACCTTTTCATCTCCAAGAATTCCGTCCAGCTCTTGTCCCTTCCCTAAATTCGAGTGTGTTACAATTTTACACCAAAACTAAGTCAAGTAAACATGCATGATTTAAAGTGATCCTGTACCTCTGTGGTGCTCTGCAGCAGCAGCGGCCGCTGCTGCCTCTAGGTGGGCTCTCTCATCCTTGGCGGCCAGCTGAGCTCCCAGAGCCCCGGACAGGGCCAGCAGGCTGGATCCTCCACCGAGCGCCAGGCCAGGGTGGGGCAGTCCTGATGGGTGCGGGCCTACTGGCAAACCCTGGGCATGCTGAGAGAGGTGCTGTGCCTGAAGCTGCTGCTGTAGAGAGGGAGAATTAAAGAGGAAACAGAGACAGAAGAGAGAGATTTGGGTGACTTACAAGCACTGGAAGAAGTGGTTTGAAAGGCAGTGATCAAGAGCAGGCCAGGAGGAAGGAAAAGAAGGGAACTAAGTGCTGCGATGTGCACGAGAGGAGAAATGCTAAGGTCAGGGCTGTGGCTCTGGAGACAGATCAATCTGATAGGAGCTCAAGTGACGAATAAACTGAAATATTGTTCAGCGTTTTTAAAAATTTAAGATTAATTTTATTTTCATCAAAATATTTGGAAAATTAAATGGGACGTTAAATTGGGCGTGCCATTTAATATTTTGGGGCCAGTAGGGGCAGTTGAATTAGAATAAATATCTAAAACCAATTCTGGTTACCTTAAAATAATCATTTTAATCTGTCTTTTGGAAATATTAGCCAATTAAATTAGTAGATTTTAGTGTGGGTCAAGGGGACGTTGCCTCAATAAAAGGAAAAGAAAAGGAGGAAAAATAAATAAATGGGAGTATAAGGTACACACGCTATGAGGCAGAGGGGGGAGCCCACGTACCCCTATCGAAGCATTTAGCTCCCCCATGGTCACCTGTTTGGCGCGCTCCATGGCCTGGACCACTTGCTGTTGATGCTGTGGAACAAACCAAGAGGTCAGTGAAGGAATTTGGATTCAGAAGTAAATAACTATGGTAGTAGATTTTTTTCCTGCCAAAAAATGAAATCAAAATTAATCACATGTAACATTTCTTAATTAGTATGAAAAAGTATTCATATGCTCATAAACAGCATCTTTGAATTTTTTTTTGCTCTGCGAATCGTGAGCACATGCAACCATTTGGCGATTGAGCAGAATGAACGCGCTTTGAAGTTCTGTCCGTCTGCAGCTCTGTGAGTGTGTGGCTGTGAGTTATCGATAAATGTGTGTAGTGTGCATTTACAGGAGCAGACAGGAGAGACTGCTGAATGTTGTACAGTGAGTGTGCATGCATGTGTGTGTGTGTGTGTGCGCGCGTGTGTGCATCCAGCACCTCCTGTGACAGGAATGGGATGAGCTGAGCACAGATCACATTCAAGCGCTTGGCAATCTCCGTCTGGAAAAAAAAAAAAAGAAAAGATATTGTCACTTTGATGAATAAACACACACACACTTGCACAGGCAAGATTGAGCAAGAACAAACAAGAACACACATACTCATAAAGGTTACACAAACACACACGCACACACACACGCGCGCGCACACACACACGCGCAGCGTGGCCTGTTTCTCCCAGGGCCAGTGTGGTAAATATTTCAGCTGCTTACATCTGGTCCATGCAAATGGAAATTCTGCCAGGGAGTTTGGCTAAAATATTCATGGACAGCATCTGCTGTGGCCACGGCCAGCCCACACAGAGAGTGTGTGTGTGTGTGTGCGACTGAAGGAGAAGAGATGCAAGACTTACCCCAACCCCCAACCCCCCACCTTTATGTGTATGTGTACACATGAGTTTATACGGTTGTGTGGACAGATTTTGGTTTGAAACCGCCGTATTGAGGGTGTTTTTGCCTGTCCTCACAATTCAAATGGCTTTTTGAGAGTAAAGACTTGGTTTTAGGGTTCAGGTTAGAAATCAGGTTTAGGTTTAGGCTAGAGTAAGGGGCTAGGTATTGGATTATGTTAATGAGCTTCCTCACCACTAATGTAAGACATGTGAGTCTGAGTGTGTGTGTTTGCATTTCCGACTGGGGGTTAGTGATTCTTGCTGTGGGTGTGTGTCTGTCTCGATCTGCTCTAATACAACTTTTAATCCCCCACCCCTCCCCCATTATCTCTCTTTCCATCTCACTCCATTTATTGCTCTTTCCATCCATCCCTTGTTCTATTTCTCCCTTCCAGTATTAGCGCAGTAATCAGTGTTACAAATGCTGCCATGTGATGTCTAACAGACAGACAGACAGAGACACACACACACACACACACACACACGTGCTTAGTGGCAGGCCCCACAAGGCTGTTAGGGCTGGTAATGATATGCATGCAGAGATCATGACAACATCATTATGGCCGCAGGCTGTTTGTCTTCTTGACAGCTAGACTCTGCTGTGTGTGTGTGTGTGTGTATGTGTGTGTGTGTGTGTGTGTGTGTGTGTGTGTGTGTGTGTGTGTGTGTGTGTGTGTGTGTGTGTGTGTGTGCGCGGTTGCGGGCGTGCGTGCGTGTGTGCGTGCATGCGTGCTTGCGTGCGCCCGCATGTACAAATTTTGGTTGGAAACCATCGTTTTGAGGACATTTTTGGCTGGATTTCACAATTTAAAGGGCTGTATAAAGGTTAAAACCTGGTTTTAGGGTTCAGGTTAGAAAGCAGGTTTAGGGTAGGGTCATGGTAAAGGGTTTGGGAATGCATTATGTCTGTGCATGTCCTCAAAACTATAGCAACACCAAAATGTGTGTGCGCACATATACAGACACACTCCCCCTACCATTCTCTCTCTTAAGTGATTTATTGATGCCGTACTGAACTTCCGCCCCCTCCCTTTTCCTCGCTCTTCCTCTCTTATGCTCTCTCTCTCTCTCATTTCTCTTGCTTCCCCACATCTCTCCCTCCCTCTGCTCTCCATTTTTCAGCCAGCCAGTGTGTTCCCCCCTCTTCTCCTCTCCCCTCCCTCCTTCTCTCCATCCTCTGAATCCATCGCCCCCCACCCCAAGGGAGACACAATGATTTCTTGTTAGAGAACTCCAACTACTAAATGACATCTTCAGGAAAGAGAGAGAAAGGGAGAGGGAGAGAGAGAGAGAGAGAGAGAGAACATGAGCAATCGAGAGGAAGAGGATAAAGAGGGGAGGACAAAAAGAGAGAGGAAATGAATAGAGGAGGTGGAGGAAGGAGAGGAGGAGGAAAAGGGCAAATTGGGTTGAGGAAATGACAGCCAATGAACGAGGGATGTGGGAGGGAGAGGAGGAATAGACAGAAAGAAGAAACAGAAGGAAGGCGGGGGAGGAAAACGGAGACTGGGAGGTGGGGGGCGGGGGCGGATTGGCAGCAGCAGCACGTCAAATGCGAAACGATTGAAATGTTGAAATGAAATGAGAGAAAAAGAGAGAGAGAAAGAGAAAGAGGGTAGACAGCAGGAAGTCAGTGACCTGATTTAAAGTGAAATTCAGCATGGACTGTATGTCTGCAAGGAGACAGAGGTGGAGGGAGGATGTACAAAGAAAAAAGAAAGAAAGAGAAATCAATGGACAGGAAAGGAGACACAAGGATGGTGAAGAAATGGAGATAAAGAGAGAGAAAATAAAGGCAAGTAATTACAGAGGAATAGAGGACAGAGGGGCAGGGCAGGAGTGGGATAGATGGATGGATGGATGGATGGAGTAGAGGTGCAGTGGCAGACAGGTATTTATGACAGGCAAGGGGGGAGGGGCTCTTCTGGAGAATCCGGAAAGGAGCCAGTATTCTCATATGTCTGTTAGTGGAGAAAAATAATTCTGTTTGTGGATCCTATTAACGCCTCCACGGCATAACGGTTCTCTATAGGTCCATCAGGAAAAGGACTGAAATTACAGTGGTAGAGCGACATGGAGAGAGAGTGTCAGATGCACACGTACGTTCCTGAAAAATATCTGTTACTTTGAGTAGAGCTCTTGGGGACGAAAGAAAGGAGATGATGATAAAAATGCAAAAGAATAATGTAAAGCTATGTAGATATAGGGATATGACAGAGAGAGAGACAGAGAGTGAGAGAGAACAAGAGAGAAAGAGAGAGCGAGAGAGTGAGCGAGAGGGCGAGCGAGAGCGAGCACCAGAACACTCACCTGTTTGTGCATTTCAATGTTAAGGCCATAGGACATCTCATAATACTAAAATAAAGAAGAGAGCAGTTAATATATATGGTCATTCATACATTCATAAACCAGAACATTAAGAGACTGACAAGTTTTCATGGAGTAGGTAAAGCTACATGGGTTTTTAAAGAATAATTTGAATATTCATATACCATATGGGTGTGGTTATTGACAGACCTGCACATTTTAAAAGACGGAACGGCTCAATAGCAATGCATTTTTAATCCCAGCTCAATATATACCTTGTATAAAATTTTAAAAATTCTTCCAACTTTTGCTAACATTGTTTGAGGAATGGAAATCTTTTATATACTGAATCATTAGACCTGATGAAAAATAGCATGTTAAATTTAAGCCACATTATTTTTCATCTCCTATGATGGAATTACTTGAATCACAGCAGCTAAACATGATGAAGCTTGGCCATCTAGTTGAGTTTATCTGAAAAAAAATAAGTTAATGATTTAAAAAAAATTCCAAGTCTAAATATGCTGATATTCTCTATTTTTCTTATTGCCAACAAATCATACGAAAACTTTAAGCCAGTTGTGAATTATCAGTCAGTCCCACATTGTGGTTGCCAGTAATACTCACTAGCTCACCAAATGCACAATTTCCTCCCACCTTTTTTTTGGAAATGAAATTATACTGTTGTGACCAGTTTTTAAAACATTAATGGGACTGAATGGGCTTCGGCCCAAGGGCCACAGACTGGGTTGGGAAGTCATAAAGGATATAAAATAAACTAATATATCGTTGGTTCTGGGCTTTTCACATGATTCACTGAAAATTAAAAATTACAATACTGCCAGCCTTGTCCTTTAAGACATAAAAAGAAAATGACATTTCTTCCAGAATAACAATTTTAAAAAAACAAGCAAAAAAACAAAACACCATATCTGCTCTTCTTTATAAGTGATGTATTTACATAAAATGAAATTTCATTGTTTTTACACAAATAAATTCAACCGTGTGAGCCCTGAGCCACTCACAAAATTGTTTCCTATGCTACCACCTTCAGACAGTGCCAGCCCAAGCATGTGCACTCTGAAGTGTCCATATGTCCCTAAAAGCACATCACCACTAATTTCACCTTGAATCTGCTCAAAGTCAGTGGCTCTAAAATGACCCCGAGGCACATTTTGGCGTCAGAAGCCCAAAGTGAGGCAGGGAAATTGTCACCCGGGCAGCAGAAGGTGACAGACTACTGCAATAATCATATCTAATGTGAGCTTTTTGACCCTGCTTTTTTTATCCAAAAGAACAAGAAGCTGCGAGGAATGCAGGAGAGGCTAAGTCTGTCTCGCTACCTTCTGAGATGGACGAAAGAGGCGAGCATTTTAAAGTCAGATGCCTCAAAAAGTGACAGGCTGACATTTGCTTTTCAGCGTGGCTGGTTGTGGAGAGAGGAGATTGGCAGTTGGGCAGCCAGAACAGCCTGGCAGGATGGGAAAGGAGATGGCAGGGGTCCTCTCTCTCCAGACATCTTTCCTGGCAGTTAGTATGCGCATGTGTGTGTGTGTGCAGGTGTGTGTGTAGGTAGCACAAGCCCGCAACTGTGTAGGGTTGTATATCTATGCGCTTTGTAAGCATGTTTCCCTTGAGTGTGTGTGTGCTCCTCTTTCTGTGTGTGTTTGTCTGTGTGCTTCCATAAAAGACGCCTTTCCTGGCAGCTCTGCTTGGCAGTTGGTGTGCCAAGTTTTGCCTGTTGCTTAGCAACATCCAAACTCCCCCAAATCATCAGCCAAGAAAGGAGACCTGGCCTGTGCTTAATGCCAGCTACCCCCTCTCCCCATCACTAAAACTTCAATCCCCCCACCAGTCCATGCTCTGTGCCAAGATTGCCACATAGCTCTGTTTTGGCATAGCGGGTTCTGGGCAGCCTGCACTCAATCAGCTGTGGTTGTGGGTGCTTCTGATCACAGGTATATCGAGGTTGGAGGTCTCGAGACATAAAAAACAAAAGGCAGAGTTTTGGTCTTTTCCTCAGCCTGAAAAAAGATTTGCCGATCACGTATCCTTTACAAACATACAAGCCCAAACATTCACACTGAGTGCTAGTTCTGACTGCGGAGGATGTGTGCTCAGAAACATATTACTGCTTCCGTGCCTTCTGTTAAGAGAAAGTGTGTGAACCTCATTTGTTTAAATGCCCAACTTTCAGGATGAATTCTGGGACTCAAACCACGGTCATCATGTTCACTTCTTAGACTATCTCTGCCCTCAATGGTGAGTTGCAAAAGCATCAAACTTATGAGACCATCTGCAATGAGTGGGCAAATCAAGCAGCAGTATCAGGAAACAGATCATGTGATCAGACAGACAGGGCAGTGTGGGATGGGATGACTGACAACCAGCGACATGGCAGTGAAACAACCACAAGTCTTATTTAGTCAGTATGCTGCAACTAATGACAAGTAATCTAAGAAATGTCATACAATAATGACAAACACCCATCACAAATTTCCAGAGCCCAGGATGACACATGTTTTGAACAGCCAACAGTCTAAACGTTACTGTGATAAAAGACAAAGAAAATCAGCAGTTATCCTCAAAAGAGACACTGAAACAAACATTTGATCATTTAAGCAAAAAAGCCAAATCAGTTAAAAAATTGTTGCCAATTTTCTGCCGATCAAGAAGTCAGTGAATTGACTAATCGTTTCAGCTCTGATCAAGTTTGGCAACAACTCTGAGGGTTCGAGGTTTAATTTTGACTGGGTGCAACAAAACATGTATTTACTCATTTTGCTGCAAAGTGCTATAGTTACTATACAAGCATGTACCAAAACTATATAATGATATTAAGGAGTTGGCAAAAACCACGAGCAATGTAACTCACAGTGTAGGATATAATTTGAAGAATAGTAATAAACGGATCCTTTTATATTTTCATGTTACATTTTCTGTTTTGGCTTGAATTAAAATCAGAAAGAGGCATTTGAGCTTAGACATTTGCAGTTAGGCATTAGTAGTACCAGGAATGTAAAGTTCTATGCACAGCCCTGTACATATGGCCCAAGAGTATCTCTCTCAGACACAAAAAGAAACACTCGCAGACATAAGCACAAGACTGCACGCCCATGTAAGTGCTGTTTATTCTGCAGTCTTATAATATGTGTGTGTGTAGTATTGTGTGTGGTCTTGTGTGTGGTTATTGGTGGGTGTTGTTTGGCAGCTGTTAGCAGATGAAAGGGATTCAGCGGGCTTGGTACTGCACTTGTTGTGAGTGTATGCAAAGAGACATGGCCTGCGTGTGCATGTGTGCATGTGTGTGTGTGTGTGTGTGTGTGTGTGTGTGTGTGTGTGTGTGTGTGTGTGTGTGTGTGTCTCACCATAACGTAATGTCTCTGGATCTCGGTCTTCTCTGTGGCCAGTTTCTCACACTCCAGTTTCAAACTGCAGCAAAGAAGAGTGGAAAAAATCAAAATGGGTTAGTTCTGATTTGTATCATATTTCAAATAAAATTCAAAATGTAACTAGCGACATGACAACAAATTATCTCTCTCTCTCTGTCCATCACAACCGCAGGGGTGGGGGGCAGGGTTGCAGGGTGACTGGGGTGCTGACAGCCCATTATCACCTCAGAGCAGAGCAGAAATAGAAGTCACGCTCGGAGCCTGAAATCCAGCTAAAACTGCAGACAGGCACATCCAAGGTGTCTCTCACACTTTCTGGACAATTTTCAGTCTTTCCATGCGCACTCCTCCTCATTTTGTTGGTTCCCTAATTACCAGGGAGTATGTCTGTCTTTACGTCTGTCTGACTGTTCCCCCTTCTTCCACCCTTGACAGCCAACTTTGCCAGGTTTTACGTTAGTCTGAGTTATTGTTGTAAGTGGGTCAAATGTGCCAGTTTGTCCGTATATGTTTTTAAAAAAAAGAAAAAATAGCAAAAAAAAAAAAAAAAAGCTTTTTTGTTTTAACCATCTTTTCTCTCTTCTTATGTTGAGGACATGACCCAGACCCACACACACACACACACACACACACACACACACACACACACACACACACACACACACACACACACACACACACACACACACTTCTGAGTTGACTGCAGCCGAACACCTCTTCCATGTGTCCTATACTTCTGTCTTTCCTTGCACCCAAACCAGTCCCTTGTGTCCTCTAAAACTGGATAATGCAAATGACTGGATTTTCAAACACATATTCACTCTCTTCCATTTCTCAATGTGTTCAGGTCCATGCACACAAACAGCTCCCTTGTTACCTCTGCAACTCTCTCTCCATCTCACCCACCTCATCTCTGCGCTCCTGCACAAACACTCACACAGAGATACACACTCTCTTCTACCTCCAACTCCCCACCCCTCCCCAGAGAGGCAGTATATTTTGGGCCCTCGGCAGTTCATGCCGACTTGTTTGCGGGAGGCAGATGGATTGATAGGGGCCTGGGGCTGGGGGGTGGAGTTGGGGCGGCGATGTGGTGTGCTGAGTTGGGATGTTGTAGGTGGGTGGAGGGAGTTGGGGTGGGGGGGTCGTTTGGCAGAGGAAAATTAGAATATGATTAATACCGCAACATTACCCCCAGCTGCAACAGGTAATAACGTTCCCATCCGCTCTCCTTCTCCAGCCCCGCGCGCGCGCACACTCACACTCACACACACACATAATTGACTCATTTATCATTGCCAGCCAGTTGAGGAGAAGAGGGGCGAAGGAGGAGGGGGGGGAACCAGGACAAAGACTGGGATAGGAAGGTGGTGGTGGAGGCAGCGAATGAGGATTAAACCCCCCCCCATAGATTTTATTACAGTGGAATTGCCTCTCGGCAGAAGTCACTCACAGCTGGGCTGAGAACTATTGCAACTGTATGTGTGTTTGTGTGCAGGGCTGCTAGTGTGTTCATTACAACATAAACTTGGGATGAGCTTGGAGAAGCAGAGATGACTACTTACCTAGCCCCCCGCCCCAACACACAGCCAAGTTCACACAGCTATCCATGGTAGGACATTTCATTGAGTACAGCCTAAACCCAACCCTAACCATAAGCATATCCAATTCATACCTAACACTTTACTTTAACCAGAACCTCAGAAATGACAATTAGAGAGCCAATTAGAGACAGTTTTGGTCCTCATGAGGACTAATGATTCTGACAAGGTTAGTGTTTAAACTGGAATTCCACTGTTTAGAAAATTTTGCTCTGATTAAAACTTTTAATTAGCAAATCAATTACTCCTTTAGTCTTTACAAGTCTATAATATCTAATGCAGAGAAAAGTAGCCCATACCTACTTTTAAGCGACAAGAACAAAAGAATGTTTGGCTTTGTTGTAGGAAAAACAATTACTTAACTATCAAAATTCCCCCTGGTTAGTTCCGGTCAAGCTTGGGACCTTGGTTGGTTGTCATTCCCTATCTCCTTCTCCCCTCTTTACTCCTCATACCCATTAAAGCCATGGAATGGACAAAATAATACATTTAAAAACCTATTAATGTTGGTTAATTTTTCGTCAAAATCAATTCACTGACAGTTATCCCAGCTCTATACATGATGTTTAACGACAACTTACAGTTCATGAATGTATGCTTGGTCACATAATCAGGTCACTTCCAGAGAATTCATAGCAAGTATGAGCCTTTCTGTGGTTTAAGGTGCTTGAAAATGACCATTCGGGGCAGAACTGAACAGCAGCAAGAGCCATGCTATTAAATACCACTAAAAGTGAGTCAGGACAATAATAAATGTCTCTATACCTGTAGAATCAGTCCTTTTTTTGGTGCAGTACTCCAGAAATATTTACAATAGCATTACAAGCTTGCATAGCAAGTGTATATATACACACACACACACACACACACACACACACACACACACACACACACACAGCGTGCAGTGCAGACACTGCTTGTGTTTACAGCAAAGACCCCAAGGTCGCACTTAGAAAGCAATAACAATTCCCCACAAAATGGACTTCAAGGAATTAAATTACTAGTGTAAATGTATGTGTTGGTGTGTGTGTGTGTGTGTGTTTGTGTGTGTGTATACACCTATGCACATATCTTTCAACATCTGTGTGGTCATATTTTAGTTCAGAACCATTGTTGTGAAAACACTTTGGCCTGTCCTCACAATGCAAAGGGCTGTTTGAGGGTTAAGACTTGGTTTAAAGATTAAGTTAGAGTCAGGTTTAGGTTAGGGTCTAGGGAATGTACGATGTTAATGGGTGTCTTCGTAACTATAGAAAGACCAATGTGTGTGTGTGTGTGTGTGTGTGCACGCGCTGCCATTATGTGACTACAGGAGCATAAAAGAGTTGGAGGGGGGAAGAAAATGAGGTAGAGAGGGGAGGAGAGTGGTGAGCAGGAAGTGGGTATTTCATGTCGAAATGATTGCCTGTAATAATTAGTCTTTGGCTCAGCACCATTTACTGAGAGAGAGGGAGGGAGAGTAGGTTTGGAGGATGGAGAAAAAGACATAGCAACACAGGGAAAAAACGAGACTGAGTGAGCGAACAAGAGAGATAGAACCAACAGGAAAAAAGATGGAAGTGTGTGTGTGTGTGTGTGTGTGTGTGTGTGTGTGTGTGTGTGTGTGTGTGTGTGTGTGTGTGTATACACCTATGCACATATCTTTCAACATCTGTGTGGTCATATTTTAGTTCAGAACCATTGTTGTGAAAACACTTTGGCCTGTCCTCACAATGCAAAGGGCTGTTTGAGGGTTAAGACTTGGTTTAAAGATTAAGTTAGAGTCAGGTTTAGGTTAGGGTCTAGGGAATGTACGATGTTAATGGGTGTCTTCGTAACTATAGAAAGACCAATGTGTGTGTGTGTGTGTGTGTGTGCACGCGCTGCCATTATGTGACTACAGGAGCATAAAAGAGTTGGAGGGGGGAAGAAAATGAGGTAGAGAGGGGAGGAGAGTGGTGAGCAGGAAGTGGGTATTTCATGTCGAAATGATTGCCTGTAATAATTAGTCTTTGGCTCAGCACCATTTACTGAGAGAGAGGGAGGGAGAGTAGGTTTGGAGGATGGAGAAAAAGACATAGCAACACAGGGAAAAAACGAGACTGAGTGAGCGAACAAGAGAGATAGAACCAACAGGAAAAAAGATGGAAGTGTGTGTGTGTGTGTGTGTGTGTGTGTGTGTGTGTGTGTGTGTGTGTGTGTGTGTGTGTGTGTGAGTGTGTGCGCGCACGTGTCTCGGTGGGCTTCCTCCAATCTTTCACTGGCGGTGACAGGAGATAAGATGATCAGCCGAATGCACTACAAATCTGCAACGTGCCAGCCTTCAGACAGCTCTGTCAGTGCTGCTGTCGGTACTGAACACAAACGTACGTGTGCACGCACACGCACAAGCACACACACACACGCGCACACACACACACACACACACACACACACACCGCTTGGGAGCATGGAGGCATTTAGGTGTGTGTGTCGTGTGCACTAAACCAACATTACTCACAGCCTATGCTTCCTGTATGCAGACACAAAGACACAAAAACACATAAGCACACACAGTTTGCAGTATGTACACCCACAAGTACACACAGACCTGCTAAATAAACACACACACACTCTCTAACACACACACACACTCTCTAATAAGAGCCTACAGACGGTGAGCCGTCTAATTAAGAACCTCCACTTTGTAGAAATGTGCCGACTGCATTTCAGTCTCCACATTTTAAACAGGCTACCGGGTATTGTATAAACGTCAACTCTTTCCCTTTCACTACTCATACTTTGACTTTCACTATTTCTGCATTGATTATTCTGCTAAAGGAACAAAGATATATGATTTTTTTTTGTATTAAACACTTGGCTGTTGCTGATGGTTGGTTGAGAAAATTTTTAAACTGTGTTCACAAAGATAAAATTGAAGAGAACATTGATTTTCTTTCCAAAAAAAGGCATCAGTGTGAGCAGCGGGACAGCAAAAGCAGAATCTCAAAAACAGGTTTTTGCCAGCTGATAAAACGATAATAATTATGTCCATTTTTTTCCCTGGAAGATTAAATACTGTATAAGCAGCTGCATAATTGCTCTGTCGAGCATAAAGCAGAATTACAGGTTTTTGTAAAAGTGTTGGGAAAGTGACAACCCAAAAAGCCAATCAAGTTAAAGGAAGAAAAAAAAAAAAACGCTCCTTCCACAAGCCAGTTGTGATCTAAACAAATACACACTGCAAAGAAGAGGAGATAAAGAGTGAGATGAAGGAAGACTGGTCCTACCAAAATAAAGGTTTGACATAAAATCTGACGGTTATCCTTTTATATAAAGACCATGCAGAACGTGGAATAGTTCTATGTTCTCAAATGTGAATATCTGCTGGTTTGCTCAGTCCTGGACAGGTTGGTCTGGTTGAACAGTGCAAGTAATCAAGACAATGATAATCTATAAAATACCAGGAAAAAGATATCAAAATGAGAAAATGCTGCGCAGATTAATAAGGAACAAAATAAATTTCACTTGCAGCCATAAACACTTTATGCTCCTCATTGCAGACCCAACTGTATGCACAGTTCTGGGCATCGAAGACTGTCAAGTACTGAAAATTAGCATTGAACACGTTTACTTATTCCTTTATAATCTATTTCCTTATACAAAATCTTAATTTTGGTTATTCCACAACATTTTTTAAAGACTGTTTGTGTAAAAACACAATTTAACACTAATGAATGGGAAAAGTTCTTTTCTTGTTAAAAACAAAGGACTTTGTAGAAAAATATTCATCCATTTCAACAAAGCAAAGAAAGCATAGTTTTGAGCCAGTAATGAAACCCAGGTATCAGTTTTTGTTTTTTGTTGTTTTTTGTTTTTTTTAAATGTCAAACAATAGCCAGGGCTGCAACTCACCATTATTTTCAATACAGATGAGTCTGCCGGTTATATTCCTAATCAAGTCATCGCTGTTTGGTCTATGAAATAGTGAAAAATACCTGGGGGCTGAGGTGATATCTTCAGGTCATTCATTTTATTGAACAAATAGTGTAAACCCCAAATATATTCAATTTTCAATCATATAAAACTAAAAGCTGCAAATTATCACACTTGAGAGTCTGAATCACAGACAATACACATTTTCATTTTATAAAAGAACTAAATCATTAATCAGTTACCAAAACCAATGTCAGTTAATGTTTAATACTGTTAGCTGGCTAAAAGATTAGGAGGATTAATTGTTTCAACTCTACAGTAACAAAATTTTAATACGTACATCCTGATAACCATCATTATCAGAGGATATGGTTATTTGTTTTATCTTGAAAGACATTTCAGTCATATCACAGAGCACAAAACATCTTGATCCTTATTGATTCTCAAATGCAGCTACAGTATCAGATGGTTTCACCATCAGTTGAAAACTTGGAAGCAATCATTGTCTTGGCAAACAGGAATCATTAGTGACAAAAGTGCTACACAAATACGGACCTACCAGCCAGTAAAACAAACACACACATGCACATGCACACACGCGCACACGCACACAAACACAAACACAAACACAAACACACACACACGCACACACACACAGAGCAGCCATGTAGTGACTGCACCAGTGTCATGCCTTTACAGTGTCAGGAATATTTAGCCCCCCAGCCCCCAGGTATATGACTGTTCACTTTACATCTCATTAACTATTGATCAACCTTTCCTCTCTGCTACACTGGAAAAAACCTCCAGCTTGTATTCTAGTCTCCATCTCTTCACACACACACACACACACACACACACACACACACACACACACACACACACACACACACACACACACACAAGCACACAGTGGGTACCCACCCAACTCGCCTGTGTACTCTTTCATCATCTCTCAAGGGCGTGTGCAAGTGCAAACACACACACACACACACACGCACGCACACGCACACACACACACACACACACACACGCACAAAAACCTACACGCACGCACACACACCAAAACCCACAAACCCCCCCCCACACACACACATACATACACACACTACAAAGCTAGCTGGGATCTTGTCGCACAATAGCAGGCCAACTGTACCCTTCTCTGCTGCCAGGCTCACTTTAATGGCTCCTCTTTCATTAAATGTTTCACACAGATACATACACAAACACAGAAGAGGGAGAGATGTCACACAAACCAACCAACAAATAAAACACAAACGTAACTATAAACAAACCACAAACCCCCAGCCTTCCCTAAAGCAAATATAATTTCACAATTTGGTTTTGGATTCCTGACTATTTTATCCAGTTTTATTTGTATACACACAGCCTACCTGGGTGCATGTGCTGTAGAGATATATTCAATTCAGGCCAACAAAGGAAGTGGTGAAAATAAATGTCAGTGTAATTTGACTCAGCTTTAAAACCTTCCTGAGTGTTTCAAAGGGGGTTTTGGAAATACCACTCAGCTGCAAAAATCTATGTTTATGCAGATTTTTTGGAATTTAATGGTTTAATAGTGATGATGTAGAGATCTATAGAATTTTAGACCTAAACTAAGGATTATTTCATTACTGACTAATCAGCTGATTATATTCTGGGTTAAGTGATAAATCATTTAGACCATGAGTCCTCCGTGAAAAATGCTCCTCACAATTTCCCACAATCCTAGATGACATCTTTGAGTGGCTTGTTTTTTTGGGTTTTTTTTTTTCGATCTACAGTCCAAAAGATTTATCACTGAAGGTTGTCAATCGACTAATCAATTAACTGATTAAATTATTTCAACAATACATTGTATATTTATTCACAAATTAAAAACTACACTCTATGAAGAAATATGAACACGAAGACAGTGTGTATGCAAACAGAATTTTAACTACATATTTTCAGATATGCATGAATTTGAAGAAAACAAAACTTAAGCAGGAGAGGCAGGAAGCTAAACCAAAAGTAAACAAAAACGTGGGGAAGTTTGATTTCCACAAAACACATATTTAAATGAAAGTTTAACCACATTACTTGCACAGAAAGTACCATGAAGATAGACTGTCTAGTAGAAAATGAAAGATTTATTTTGGAAAAAAAACAATTACCAAAAATCTTAGGTACCAGTGAGTGTTATATATAAAATTTTATAAATAATATATAACTACTGTGAACAATGATGACAAGAAATTAACCTATGACTACAATTTTAAATAAGCAATCAACCAGTAGTTCAGCATGCGATCTGTACAAAAGAGGTAGGTTTGGTCGTTATCACCAGTCCTTTGCTCACTGTGTAGTATTTGGGCAGAGATGAGTTGAAGGACTCTTAAGTGATGAGTAACAGCATGTTAGTGGTGAGTGGAGAGCCCATCTTTCCCTAAAGACCACACACACACACACACACACACACACACACACACACGCGCACACACACACACTCTCACACAATCACACACACACACACACACACACACACTCACACACTCTCACACACACACACACACACACACACACACACACACACACACACACACACACACACACACACACACACACACACACACACACACACACACAGGCGTATATCAATCATAATACAAGCATGTCTGCATTTGCCAGAAACGACCTGTGTGTATGTGTGTGTGGAGAAAGAGAATTACGGTAATGAGAGCTCTGTGTCAGCAGCTCCTCCCGTCTCCCCTCAGTCTTCTGATTACAGCCTGTTTAGATAGTTAACACACACACACACACACACACACACACACACACAAAATCAGTGCCACTGACCAACCAATGACCCTTTAATTAATTAACCCTTCCCTTTCCTTGGCTTCCACAGTAATCTTTCTCATCCCTTTATACAACCCCCCCCCCACACACACACACACCACTAAACCCAACAAGCGACACAAAAATTTAGAAACACACGCTGCCACCCACCCATCCATCCTCCTGCTCAGACACACACAGAGTTGCAGCTCATCAGCGCTAATCCCTTCCCTCCGTCTCTTTTCTGCCATCTAATCCAACATCTATCACAATCCAGCCACCTTCTCTGCAGCCAAAATACACAACTAAGCCATGCTATTTCTAGACAAAATCTATTTGTGTGCTAAGATAATTTGGGGGGGGGGGGTTACACATTTGTGTTAACTACATGCATCAGATTGGGAGTCTGTCTGAATGGGTCAGTGTGTTTGTGTCCGCCTCTGTGGGAGACCAGGTCATGTTTTCCCTGCAGGGTGAAAACTATAACAAGTGGGTCTGATTACATGAATGTGTACCCTGCAATCAGATGTGGATCCCTGGCCCGACCTGTCTGCTGTTGCACTAAACAAGGCTACTGCTAATCCTTATGACCGCTATCTGTCTGGTCCGTCCAAAACTGCTGCCAAACTGACTTTTGTTAGCGTTACACTTGGTATGCAAACTGGCATCTGGCAGCTTCTCAGGGTTACACTGTTATGGAAAGAGTCAAGTACTTTTATTATGCTGCTTGGGATGTTAAAACATAACTCCTTTTTTTACTACATAATGGTTACTAAATGAGCTGAAAGTAGCATGTCTCAAGACAGGATGACATGTGTGACTGGGCTCTATGGTGACTGCCATACACACAAAGACAGGAAGCCCTCAGTTAATGCTAGGTAAAGTCATTTAAAAAAATGTTTTTTTAAATTGCATGTTGTAATTACGTATAATGGCGACCATCAGCATCAGGATTGGGAAATATATTAATCAAAGAATTTGTATATATTCAATATTCACATACTGTATACACTCAGTTTTCATTTTAGTTAATATATAGCGACCCCTCATTGATATAAATGGGGCGGACAAAACATTAGAGTCAACTGTCAGCAACAGCGCAACACATTACAATGGTAGCACCACAATCTGCAGCCTCCAAATGATTATTATAACCCTTATGGAACCTACAAAGTCACATATATAGATTGATTTCCAATACAAGTAAATATGATCTGCTGGTTTGCTTCACACAAATAAAACCTATGTAAAACTAAACATCTATTCTTTTTTCTGTTTATAATCTGATTTTGCTTTCTCGGGCAAATTAGTGATTTGGGGATGAAATATGATCACTTAACTTGACTCATAAACCTGGACTGTAACAGTTTGTAAAATAATGACAATATGATGACATAATCACAGTACCACTAAAAGTCTCTTATGATATTGAATTGTCACCCAGTCCTACATCCACTTACAATTTTCAATGGTAGAAGATCAAAATGGGTTCAATCCAAGTTAAATGGCAGTGGTAGCGTTGCTGTGTCTCTAAAACACAGTGCGAGCAGCAGCTCAAGTTTACTTCCATTTGTATGCCAATTATCAGTGAGCCAAACCAGTCATTCCAATTAAAAGGTACTCACCTGCCAGATTAAACACACATCTGACAGATGCATGGAAAGATATCTGCTAACACAATCTGTTGCAGTCACAATTTCTATTGTTATGGTTACAGTTTTAGTTTTCAGTTGCAGGCATATGCAGCTTTTTAATCTGCTTTGTTTTGTGCTCATAACAGCCTGTGGAAGCCTAAAGGAGGGTTAATCAATCTTTCCTGGAAACCTGAACCAGCTCTGCTAAACCAGCACAATGTGGTATCAAAACTGGAAAATGCAGATTGAATCACAAGCTCACTCTGGCTCCCAATTGTGTTGTTACTCTCATCATTCATTTATTGTTTATCCTGCTCCCTAGTTCTCAGTACCAGTGCTTGGCAAGAGGGTGATGCTCCAGGTGTTTAGTAACACGAGGTGCAACATTGAACTGCTGCCAGAGGAGCTGATCATGCTGTCTCAACCATAAGATCCAGGGGTGGTTCATGTTCAGTGAATGGCTTCATTTGTCTGGGTCAATGCTTTTCAAAAGTTTGGTTCACATGGACACTGCAAATATTTTTGGGGCTTAAATAAAAAAAAAAGGTGATAAACTCTGCTGATTCACTGAGCTTTTTTAAAGAGCCTGCCCCACATTAAGGCAAAATTAAATGTACATCCAGATGAAATAATGCATCAGGAAAGATGTCACGGCAAAAAGGTGGCCAGTATAACGACTTTTAGTGTAGGTGTGTGGGACCTAATCTGGCAGTGGTACATGTGGTAGAACTGTGCAGTAGACAGCACATCAGGAGACACTAGCACATCCATACACATTTTTGTAGGTTCTGGATAAAAATAATCTGCACAAAAAAAAGAAGAAAGCATTGTCGCATCCTAAGAATATTAAGATGAACCAGGGAAGAGATAGCATTGTTTGGATACTTTGACAAAAAAAAAAAAAAAAAAAAAAAAATTCTTTAACTGGTCATACTGTATTATACGGGATTGCTGATGTTACACTTAATGCCGAGGTATATCTGCTAATATCTCTTTACACTAATTTTAGGTTCTCTTTTTCAGTCACAAAAGCACCTGTACATGTGGATGCAACCATCTTTTCATAGGGGTTTTTATGTTTGTTTTGAGATAAGGAAAAACACACACACACACACACACACACACACACACACAGAGGCATTTGTGTGCACAGGGAAGCAGTAGCCACAGGGTTTAGAGGGGCTGTGGACAGGGAGAGGGGGGCATACAAAAGAAGTTTGAAGTGGGACAGAAGGGGAGGGAGGGGTTATTCTGGCCAGCTGAATCAAAGCAGGATGAGGGAACAGTGAGGGGGGTGGGGACCCTGTGAAGGTGTGCCAAGATAACAGAGAGAGAGAGAGAGAGAGAGAGAGAGAGAGAGAGAGAGAGAGAGAGAGAGAGAGAGAGAGAGAGAGAGAGACAGAGAGAGACAGAGAGACAGAGAGAGACAGAGAGACAGAGAGAGACAGAGAGAGACAGGGAGAGACAGGGAGAGACAGGGAGAGAGAGAGAGCGAGTGAGAGAAGGCTGGGACTGCATAGCCAGCCCAAATCCCACATTCAAAAGGCATCCTGGGCACATTCCTGCACATCAAGCACACCATACAGTCATGCAAAAAGGGTCGGCCACATACTTATTATATACATGAGGTCATGTATGCATATTTCAGGAAAGAGGTATTGGGAAAAGAGCACATATATGCATACACACCTGTAGTGATCTAGGAAAACTTTGCCAAGAAAGTTAGTCAAAACATCACATAGCTTTGCAATATCTCAGTCAGAGATCAAGTTAGTATGTGTATGCAAGTACACATGTAAGACGAGAGAGCAACAGGAGACAAGACAATCAGTGTGTCATCTGGCCAAAAAAGTTGAACCTGGTTCAATCCTTGCCTCAACGCAATGCAAAATAAGTCATCTTGCAACACAGTGCAGCGATAAATCAAATACGTGCAAGTGCACATTCCCCGTGGGTAACTTTGTAGCATGCATGGAGTAATCCTCTCAGTTGACCAGACGGATCATAAAATAGATTGTTGCTGTTCCTGCCTCAGAGTATTATAAAACCACTGTGGAGTGTTTATCCCATCTGATATGCATTCAAACTCATGGATCTATTGCCCAGAGTGACCTTCCTGAATCATATTCATCATCCCACCCGTCTCACCTGTGCCTGAAGCAACATGCCTCGCAACACAGCCCCTGGCTTTTTTTTTTTTTTTTTTTTTTTAAACGAAGTGGTTATTTTTCTCTGAATGCCCAGTACGGCTGGAGGGAAAACTCCAGCAGCCACGCGGTTTAAACAATATATATATAATAAATAAATAAATAAATAAATAAATAAATAAATGTTGAAACCTACATACACCCACCTGTGGTACTGGGTCTGGAGGAACTGAAACTCCTCCTTAATACGGTCCAAAGTTTCTGGGTAGGTTAGTTTCAGTGACTGGGGGGTCCCTGATGCTGCTGCAGCTGCTGCAGCTGCAGCTGCCACCACTGAAGCTGAGGACCCAGGAGGTGGCTGCAGAGGTGCCTGAGAAGAGAAGAGATAGCCATCTTAGAGATTGGACTAGGAAAAGACTAGAGAATTTACAAGTACAGGATAGTTGCCAGTAACAATTTGACATCTGGTTTCAAAATTGTGACAATAACCTAGGGCCAATGGCTAAGTAGTTTTCTGTATAACATGAATAATTTTCTTTGAAGGAATGCTTGAGTACAGATTTTCTTTTAACAAACTAAGAAGCTGAATCTACATTACAAAAGGCAGCAAAGATCTACATGACCACCATATCTGTACATGCATGCCAGCATGCCTGTGTGTAAGTATTGTGAGGAGTTGTCGATCAGAGAAAATCCAGCAGAGCCAGATGTGAATGGGTCACCAACTAGGATGGGAGGGCAGAGAACTGCAAGAGCTCCTAAGCCAAATGAACACACTTTGTTTAATTTCAGGTCTGAGCAGAAGAATGAATTAAAAAAATAGAGCAGAGGGAGGAAAAAGTGGAGAAAAAGGACCCCATCATGGCTGAAGACCACTGCCAACCCCCGTGTTCTCCCTTCTCTGCAGGGTCCAGAGCAATTAGGAGTCTACAACCACAGAGGTAATGTTGCAGGACAGGCAGACAAAAGGGGGCTGAGAGCTGGACTGGGAGGGTGGTGGGGGCTGTCCGTCTGTCTGTCTGTTTGGCTCTCTGTCAAAATAACAGAGTGCAGAAGCCGACGGGGCCTGGGACAGTCAGTTCACAAGCTTCTCAATGGTCAAGTATGACAGTGAGCGATCATAATATACCATAGTTTTTCTTGCAGGAAAGCACTGACTAGTTTTAAAATGGCTGTGTTAGTTTATCAGAAGCCTGTCTTGTCATTAATTCGAACATTTTTGCTCTTTTTTCTGCCTTTGATAGGAGTTAAGAAAGAGAAAATTGACAAATAGGGTTGTTTGATGTCAGAATTTTACAAGTTACTGTACTGTATTGGGCTAAAAGAAGTAAGGCTACATCTGATAAAGCCCTAAGTTAGATGAGGGTATTTCCTCACATTTTGTGATCCAGAATTCTAACATAGGCCTATAAGGTTGTTGAATTTCTACTCCTTTTCACAATACAGATAATGTTGAATTTTTAAAGTTTCATAACATTCGCTAACACATTTTCTAAAAAAAAAAAAAAAAAAAAAAAAAAGTGAGAGTTTTATGTGAAGCAGACCCTGTTAGAACCCAGCAGCCTTTTTTTAAAATTCCAACAGATTGCACAGTGAACTTGCCAAACACTGCTGAAAACTTTCTGAGTTTGCCCTGCAGCAATGTTTTTCCTAAGAGGGTGGTGGAAGAGGGCAACTCATTTTTCTTTTATGCACATCCTTAACTGGTAGGCATGTAGCTTTGCTAGCCTTTGTCTTAGACATTCCTCTATGCAGGTATGTTCACTGAAACATTTGCCAACCAGAGCCTGTTTGTGTGTTTTGAAAAACCAAGGCTAACCAGACTGGAAGAGGAAATAGGAGCCAAGTTTCCCATTTTTGTCGGTTCTTATTTAAAACATGGCATTCATTTCCTTGCTAGTCCTCGGACTTCTGCCTCTGCTTATCCTGTCCCTTCCATCTTATGCATCTTCTAGTGATTTCCCATGTCAGCTTATACAGAGCTTCTATCCAAATAATCTGGGTAGCTCTAAATACATTAGGCAACACACTGAAATGTGATAACATTGAGTGGAGCTTTATCAGCTTTAAGGCTACCTGGTTCAAATTCTTGAAAACCCTACATATAAGATCGATTTTATGTTCAGCAAGTAATTTTCCTTTGGAACACAATGCTAAAGGGAATGCAGGGAATAAAATGACTACACGGCCTATAAATCTGTCCTGACTCCCTTCAACTTATGAGGTTTGGGGTAGTCATGCCATGTTGGTAAGTACAACACAGGCAAACACCCCACAAGAATCCTAAAATCTCCTCTCTTTTCCATCTAAACAGAACAGTCAACAAACTAAGTTCAGTGACAGTAGGTATGATTACGTGGATAGAACTGAATTAATTAATTTGGTATTTAAAAAAAACAAAAAACAAAAAACACACCACCACATATTTCTCCTCTCGATGTCCTACACATCAACGATGTTTGTCACACATTAATGATGTTTAATTAACAACTTAATCACATTACCCCCTACTCCATTGCCAAAAGTAAAGGCAAGTGGAGTGTACGAAAGATGTTGATGACAAGTGCAGTGTGAGCAAGTACCTACTGTACAGTATGTGTAAGGAAAAATGCATGTGCAGGTGTAAACAAATATGTAACAGAGATATACCAAGGGGGGAAACAAAGAGACAAAGAAAGTGGGGAAAGTGTTTCAGCAGGTGAAACATTATAAGAGGAGAAGAAAGCAGACACTGAAGAAAGAGCTAGAAAAGAGGGTGTGAAGAGAGAAAGAAGAGTTTAACAGAGAGGAGAGTAAAAAATGGATGGATAAGATGGGTGAAAGTCAGAACTACACGGAAAAGAGAAAGGGGGACAGAATGTGTCTTGAAAGAAAATGGAAAATAAAAAAAAAAAAGAAGGAGAGAGAGAGAAATGGAACACGGGAAAGGGGAGTAAAGAAAGGACAGGAAAGAAAAAGGAATATAAGAGAAGGGCTGTGGCCTCATTGTTCCTCTTTCTAACAAGCTGCTCTCAATCTGTCGGCCAGATCCCCCTCCTAGGGCACAGACAGCCATAGACACACACACACGCACACACACGCACACACACGCACGCACGCACGCACACACACACACACACACACACACACTCCCCCTTTCCTTTGCAGACACAAACCCACTATAACACACTCACCCACACAAATACACATACACATTTTGTCAGTCTTGCTCACACATACACACACTCCCCTTTTCTTACACAAAAACGCATGATTAAACACACACACACACACACACACACACACACACACACACACACACACACACACACACACACACACACACCCATCCACCCCCCCCTTCACACAACACACACACAGCAATTACTCTTCACAGGGGGGGAAAAAAAAGAGCACCAAGGCCATTTTATAGGAGGATGGAAGGAGAAAGAAAGAGAGGACTCTCCTTTTCTTATCCTTTTCTCTCTCATTTTTTATTCACTCCTTTCCCTGCCATTTCTTTTTAACATTTTTCAGGGATTTTCTTTTCTCCACATACCCAAGTCTCCAGAGGACAGGTGAGAGACGAGGCAGAGCCTTGCACAGAATTGGATGATGCTAGAGTGAGCTGGACTATTTTCTAATGTTCAGAGGAAGAAGAGAATTTTTTTAAGGTTAAAGAAACCACTGTCTCTCTGCTGTCTCGGCCACTCAGGACCTTACACACAACTCCAGTCTGCTGGTTAGGGTTGCTGTTATGATGATTCACACCAGACTAGACTGGACGCATGTGACAGATGCTGCCTTGAAACACAGGCGAAATATAAATCCTACCCCAGCATACATAACCTCTTTTCTAAACTCCTTAAATCTCCCATGAAAAAATGCTATTGGTGTGTTCCAACTCCTGATCTGGCAAACAGCTGAGCAGGCTTTAAAGTGAGAGGTCAGGTCATTGAGCTGACCTGGTGACCTATGGGAATGGGTCTAAACTGGGAGCCTCACCTGATAATCCCACGCTCAGTTATTCCCTCCCTCTTGGCCGTGTCCTGGCTCAAAAGCAAACAAGCAACATGCTGTCTGCCCTTGAACAAAGCTTACATAGAGTGAAAATCACTGTTACACAATTACGGGCTAGATCTTTTTGTGGCTCTTACGATAGTTAAGTTAGGTTCTGTAATACTGAGAAAGGATTGCATGAGCTGGGCTGGCATGAGTAAGGAAAGCTTTTCTCAGATATGATTAGAGATCATCTGATTACTCAACTGTTTAGATAAATCAGTGGGGAGGTGTTTACAGGCCCAAAGCAGCGCCTCTGTGACCTGTTCTGTTCCAGAAAGCCAGCTGAGAAAACTACAGGCTAACATTACGGGTTTAATGCCACCATTGCACAAGCTCAGTACGGAAACCCCAGATATGACCCTGTCACATCAGATGTAAAGGCACGCACACACAGGTTCCCACTAATCTCTCTTAGCCCAGGAAGGCCGAAGTCAATTGCACTGATTAAATGAGGACCTGATGAGGAGAGGATGAGAGAGAGAGAGTGTGAATGAGTCATCTATGGGGATAGAAATGATTTAAATCAGACCCCACATCCCTTCAGTGGGATAGAATCGTGGAAACAATCCAGTAAGTCTGTTATAAACATGCTAACTGCTGAGAAACAGCTGAACACCAACCACAGCACTGCATCATAACAGATCAGGTTATATGCTCTGCACACACATTATACCCAAGGTCACATGCAACAAAACCTGTGAATGCAAAGATACATACACAAAATGTACATTGTATGCACATGAAGGGGGGGAGACTTAAATTCCGACGTGGAGAGACCATTAGCAGTGTGACATTCCCGGAATGAAATCATTCCTGTTTTCATTTGAGTTACCTCTAATTGCACCACAAGCAACAAACCACTATGACATCACATCCTTGCTCTAACCCCCCACCTTAAAAAAAAAAACAACAAAAAAAACACACACCAACATGCGCATACTCACAATTGTGTCTCCATGACTTCAGAGTTCATTACGTTTACCTAAATTAATTTCCTGAAGACTTACTCTAACCTTAACCACAACCACTATTTGCATAACCCTAACCTTAAAACATGTCTTCGCCTTAAAATTTAATTATTTACTTTATGGGGACTATATTTTTGTTCCCATAAGGAAGACAGGTCTCCATAATGTGACTGTGTGAACAGATTTAGGTCCCCACAACATGAGTAATACCTGGACCACCCACCTACACACACACACACACACACACACACACACGCACACGCACACGCACACGCACACACATGCACGCCCTCTACAAACATGAAGTGGATATGTGCACAAGGCAGTTTTCCACAAGTATTTACAAGCACACATGCACTTCATTGTATTCACACATGACATAGTTCCTACGTCAATAGTGACGGCAATCCACAAGATGTGTCCCAATCGTCACTACCCACGCTGTCCCACACTGATTCATAGTTTGCTAATGGATCTGATATTGGGCGATTGCTGTTGTAGATGTAATGTGGTTGTGTGACCACAGGAATATTAGGTTCACTTGGTGTCTTCTCCCTGTAGCTGCAGGGGATCGGGGGGGGGGCAGACTCCTCCTGAATGACCTCTCACATTCTCCTTCCTTTCTCTTGCAATTTTCACCACTGAAAAGCCCACTGCATCGAGCATCAAAGAAAAAGTCAGGATTCCTCCAGGTTCTTTTATTCACAAAGCTCCCACTGCTTTGTGATGAGTGACTGCCAAGTTCTTGTTTCTTTTCTGCCCTTTCACATTCCCCATTACATATCCTGAACCCTGATTGTGCCCAGCTTTGGCCAGAGAATCTAGTTTATACCAAAATTGCGCTGGCACCAAAACAAATTAAAAATTTACATAAAATTTTTCTGCTCCCCCCGAAACAGGACTAAATGTTAAGGCCGCGCCAGCGGATCTGTGAGACTGATATGACAATGCTAACAATCTGATATTTCGAAGATAATATTTTTAGATCGTTACCATGCATTTGCCATTTAGAATTTTGACCTGATGATGGCACTCGATAAAATGCCATGGGATCCAAAAAATGATTCAAATTCATTCTGATGGGAACATGAATGTCTGCTGTAAATTTGATAACAATCCATCCAATAGTTGTCAAGATCATTTCACACACTTCACGACCACAAATGTAAACCTCATAATGGTGCTGCAGGAAATGATAGGGGATCACCAAAGTCACTGGATTCATTTTCTGGGCACCAGGAATGTCACAATATTTTATCTAAGTCCACCCAGTTGTTGTTGGGGTATTTCAGTCTGGATCAAAGTGGTGGATCACCTGACCAATCAGTCGTAGACATCCCTGGAGCCATGCCACTGCCGTGGCTAAAAAAAAATACCTTGCAAAATGTTTAGATTAGTTTCTTTTTTTTTTTTAATTTGTTTAATCAGAGCTCAATCTCTCTCTGTCTGTCTCCTTCAGCTGGGAAGATGCTGTGTGGCTGCCTCCTTCATATAGCTCGGCCCATTAGTCAGGCCACTAATTACACTGCTTACCCACAGAGTCGATCATCAGAGTAAACACCCACCAAGCTCTCTCTCTCTCGCCTGCTCACTCACTCCCCTTCTCTCATATGACTACCACCAAGGACGCTGTGACAGTAGGTCTAACCCAGAGTAACATTTCTGAATGTCTGTGATTCTATGTATCCACCCACATGTCTAAAACACACCTCTCCCCATCTCCGGTACCTGTCTATACACACTATCTCAAGAGCATTTGTTAAAGTTAAAGCCCCTTATATCAAATTATTCAAACAGGTCTGTCAACATTCAGCAGCACATTTGCATTGTTAAAGCATTTTGCTGTCTTGTGGTGGGGAAAGACACGGGTCAATTGCCCCCCCGCCCCCACCCAAACCCCTCCCAACCACCCACCCCGGTCTTACATCAAGTAGCTATCTGCTTGGCTCTGCACTGGAGAAACGTGCTTGTAATCTCTCAATTATTCCTGCACTTAGAGGGGAGGGGCTGCAAGGCACCTGTTTCATTAGTGCCACACATCTTTCTTTCTCATGCACCCCCCCCCCCCAATTCCACCCCCACACCTCCCTATTCCTCTCTCCTTCCTCCCACAAGCCCCGTTATTCAAATTTCCCTGCTGTCAGCCCACATTAGCAAAGATCCACAGTTTGCCTGTCAGCTGGCTTAATTGCTGGAGGTGCCTTTTATTAGGTAACCCCCTCAGCTCGTTTGTTCCTTCCACCGAGACGCACCTCCACAACAGCTTGTGTAAACCTGAGATCCCTTCAGCCTCTTTTTCTTCATTTTCTCCTGCCTTTTTTTCCCCCTGTCTTTCTCCCTCCCCATCTAATCACAGGCTGAGCGTAGCAGGCAGGCTCCTGATCGATAGCCACACTCTTGCCACTGGACAACAGTGGTGATAAAGAGCTAAGAGCATGCTAGGACTCAGGAAGTGGAGGCTTACTTTATGCTAGCTCTGAGGATGAAGAGGAGAAGCCCTCATCGCAGTCATTCATTTTAAATACTCTTCCCCTGTGGCTTCTACCTGCCCTTATACATGCTTCACTAACTAGATATTCATTTAGAAAGACCACCTCCTTGATGAAGATGATAATTTAGGCCTAGGCCACACTAGGAGGTTTCAAGTCAAAAGCACATTTGGCCTCCCTTGCATAACAAGTTACACTTATTTGTGCACTGTTAAATGCCCCGCCAAAACCCCCAGAGGTCCTACCAGCTTATTGTTAACATCTGTCCACTTTTCCCAAATAAAAGAAGTGTGTCTTTACGTTAAGTTTTTTGACACCCAAAACAAGGATCTTTTCAAACAAGCTTTTCAAAAATACTTCATGATGATTTTGAAGTTATCCAGGGCATCTGATTATGATGTGCTCCAGGCTATGTTTTTTGGTGCCCTTTGTTCTTCAGGCTTCACGCAAATAAAAACCTTGCAATGCCAACTGGCAGTGATGGCGCAAATTGCAGGGTCAACTGGCCTGCATATGCTTAGTGTTTAGCGATGGTTAACAGCTATTGTTGTGGCAACGCAACAATGAGTACAGAGACAGTGCAACCAGGTCTGCTTGTTGTGATCTTAGGTCATCAGGGACTGCCTGTACTTGAAAATCCGTTAAAAGCATTTACTATGGTACCATAACAGCAAATATAGCATTACTATTTGTTAGATCTTTTGACTGGTATTGATGCCAGGCTTGGTACTGGACTACTTATTTGACTTCATTTACAAGAATTTGACAATAATCTAACTTTGGGATTGCTTCAGTATATACAGTCCATGGGGACTGTGATAGACAAAATGAGCGTTTCAAGACAGTGCCTCTGGCCAAGTAACACCAAAAGTCAAACGCATATTAAAAAAAAAAAAAAAAGGTCTCCATAATTACGTTGTAATTAATCTTCAATCATTTGAGTGTGAAAATAAAGGTTAAAATAAATAGTCTACAGCATTCGAAAACAGCGTGTGAATAAAGTATATGCGGTAGTTCAAACCAAGTTGAACCAGGACGTAGCTCTGAAAAGTCTAATAAATGTTTACAATGGTCAGTCTGGTTAGCAACCAAATGAGTGTTTAAGCGGATAATATGATGATCAGCGGGGCTCAAAGGAAGCCAGTCTGATCACTGTGTCGTAATAAATTATGAAACATTATTGTAACATTATTGTAACATATGAAAAACGGCCAAAACTACAAATATCAACCAAGGATATCAATAATAATTTCAAATAAGAGCAGTCATTTCAACCCACTGATGGCCTGAAGAGGAGGAGTATGGAAAACACTGAAAGAATTATAGAATAAGGCTAGATTCACATAGACATTCATGCTGGGTGGGAAAAAAAAACAAAACAAAAAACAGTCATTTGAATGGGGGAATTGTGCTGACGTAGCGGGGGCCAACAAGGGGAAACGGCAGTCCAAAAATGATGCCGTTTGCAGCGAAAACATTTAATCTGGTCCAAACTTTGCTGCCATGTGACATCCACTCTCCTCCAACTGGATTTCCCAGGTCATATTTCATTGTCACCAGTATATGAAACAATACGCCCTCGCAAATGCAGCCCCCTGCACTGTTTAAAGCAGGGCTTCTTTCTGAGTGAACGTGGCCTAAGGCTGTATTCAAACAGACATTTGCCCTGCATTAAAACAGCACAAGGGGCTGGGGCAGTGGGTGTGTTGTTTCATGTACTTGTGAGTCTGTTACAAAGAAGTTGAACCAGGTTCAACTTTCTTTTTGCTGCATGATCCCGCATCATTTTGGAGGACCTCCCCTTAACATGCCCCCCAGTGTAGTTCCCCCATTCAAAAAAATGAGAAGGGCTGCATTTTTTTTCTGCACAGAGTGAGTGTCTGTCTGAACATGGCCTATCTGATCATCCCCAGTGATAGCCCCTAAACAAACCAATCCTCCGATCCCTGGGCATTGTTGAGAAGAAAATGGTTAGTAAAGGGCTGTTGGAAATATTATTACCAATCTTATTATGACCTTCGAGAGGTCTGTAGGCCAGGCCTACAGTGGAAATAGCAAGATCTAGAAAACAATGCGCTCCCGAACATAAACAGATAGACATGAGACACTTTGCAAGCACTTGTAAGGTATAGCTAACCTATGAATAATGTCACCATTTTCTCTTTCAATATGGTACTAGTTTACATCTTTCTTTGTCATTTCATGGAGGGCAAAATGTGTATATGTTAACATGGTTAGTATCAATACAGGCTAAGAAAACAAACTAAGTTTCTGATTTGAATACAGCTGTATTATCTGCTTTGATGTTTTGCCTTTTCTTCTTCTTTTTATCCACATCTGTCTGCGTCTACAGTAAAGCCTGGTATGTTTCTGTCAGATTTAAAAGAACAGGAAGGATCTAAGAGAGCCAGCCACGTCCAATACAGATCACAGCTAGTCTATTGTATTTGGCATTAGGCCGAAGCCCAAAATCATCCAGGCACAAACAAGGACCTCAAGCATTTTACGGAAACTGTTTTATGTCATGTTTACTTAGTTTGGACACCACAGCACCATTGCTTCTGTGCACACAATTAGAATTTTAGTCTCCGATGAGGGGAGGTTCATCTTAGGCATCTACTGTATTTGGTCAGTTACATTTTAGATTTCTACTCCGTAGAAAACATGCTATATGAATCTGTGTGCACTCTAATAACGGTTAACAGTTTAGCCCAGAAAAATATTTGAAGCAGGTACTCTACATGAGGAACCAGGAAAGAAGATCTGTTGTCAGAAGCTACAAACATGCAGGTTGAATTACTTGCAGATGCCAACCACAAAGTCTCTGGTTCAGGATCTGAAAATACACCTGAATGTGAAATGGATCACATCACATTATGGGCCACATCCTTCACAGCAAACCAGTCTCCAGTGATGACAGGTTACTGCCAGCCTAGCCTTTCAGAGATTAAACAGTTTGCCGGGTTGAGTGGCCCTTCGCTCCAAGGTGCAAACAACAGCTACCAATGGCCGGAGACTTTCAGAGGACGGGTGCCTCACATGGTGCTGTTGAGATCTCTGGAGTGGTTGAAATGAAGCAGGTCTGCTGGCCTAAACATTCCACCCAGACCCGCCGCAGTCTGCTCCTCTCACCCTGGGATGCCTGCCCATACATTAAGATGTGGTTTGGAGCTCTCACAGGAACACAGCGAGGAGAGGCTGGATGAGAGGGATTGGGTTTACAGTGCAAACCACAGACCCACAGTGTGCCTCCTGCCCTGCCTTCCTGCAGTCGGCTATGCTACATACACAGCTGCTGGTTTGTGTGTGTGTGATGTTTGTGTACGCGCTGTATGTTTGGGTAGCGGGGACCTAGAAGATCCCTTTATCGCTAAAAAGGAAGTATTGGCCGAAATAGAAGTTACAGTGCATAGTGGTAGGGAAATTGAAACATTATGCAAACAAACGCTTCAAACATTAAAACAATGTGTCTTCTTGGGTCAGCGTGGATTTGTGCGAAGAATTAATCAAAGTGGCGTGCGCACACGTTCACATGAAGTTATACTTCACAGCACAGTGTGTTTAATCTGGTTTTGATGCACGGGACATGCATGTCAAAACACTGTCAGGGGTGGGGTGCAGGGTGGCGTGGCTGAGGGATGTAGATGAGGGTTAGGCAAATGAGCAGGTCTTAATTGATACTTCACACAGCTGGAGGACCAGTGTTTATGTATTTCAGTTGGCTCAAAAGCTCTCCACCTAAATCGACTAAAACAAATTAAAGCCATGCAGCATGAATTTAGCGCCGAACCTCACAGAGATGCATCTCAAAAACACGGACAGCGCGCCACTTTCTTTTCCCCGCTTTTTACAGCCACATTAATGGGAATTTTATAGGATTTTTGGGCAACAGGGGTTAGCTTACTGAAAAGGGAACACTTCCTTGTTTTCAGTCTGTTGAATCGGTAAATCGGGGGCATGAATCATCCTTGTTATGCTTGAAAAGAAATGGAAAGCAAAAGCAGATTTTTTGGGGGGGGGATTTTTTTTTTTTTTTTTGGAAACAATGAGTGGCACTTGAGAAGGGGCAGACCACTGAGTGACGGTGTCAATAAGCCAAGCTGATTCACTTCCCCTCCTCACAGCCCGTGAGGAAGGGACAAACAAACACACACACACTTCATCATCTGGGTGAACTCCACAATAGTATGGAGAGGAGGAGGAGGAGACTCCATGTTTCTAACCTGACGGTGGTGGTGGCCACCAAGGACATGGGATTCACAACACAAAGGCAATCAGCAAAGTTGAATGTTGTTGGGGGGGTGGTGGTGGTGGTGGTGGGGGAGGTCAGTAGGGGTTTACACCCCCCCCCCAAATAAACCCCTGCTGAAAACAATCTACCTGACCTTCATGAGGCAAAAATTACACCGGGCGCTCGTATAAAAAAAGACAAAAAAAAAGAAAACGACACGATGCCGCGTTTATACGAGCCGACGGAGAATCACGCCTGCCCCACAGAAAGGAGTCCCCGGAAATACAACCGTGAGCATGACAAACAATTTCGCCCCGCACTTTCTCACCGGGGCTCAGCACGGTTCAAAAAAACAACCCGGCGATTATCGCGGATACGCCGCGGTCGACCGGCGGCTCGGGTCGGGAGACGATCGCCCGGTCGAAGACGCGTGGACCGCTCCGCGGCGGCGGAGCCTACTTACCGGTGGACGGTTCTGGGGAAACATTGTGGCCGCCGACTCGTGCGTCTCCGTGTGCGGGGTTTCTTTTTCTTTTTCTTTTTTTTTTTTTTTTGCGTGTGCGTGCGTGTGTGTGCGTTCGCGTTCGTCCTTCTTCTTTCTCCCTCGCGGGGCGGAAAAGCTTGGTCGAGAAATACGAGCGGCCGGACGCGCTATCGTCGGTCTCAGAGAGGCGTCTGGCCCGGTTTCAAAGGCGGCGGCGAAGCTAGTCTCGGCTCGCTCATTCCTCGCTTCAAGACTCCTTTGTTCTGGGTTATATCTCCAACCCCGCGCCGCGCCGCGCTCGACGGGTGTAGTGAGGACCGGAGAGGAGGAGGAGGAGGAGGAGGAGGAGGAGAAACCGCCCGGGTCCGGAGGAGCTTTCTTCTTAAATCCTCAACTCTTCGCGCTTTCCAGCAATTACAAATATCGCAATTGGTTTCCCGCTCCGATGTAATTTTTTTTTTTTCCTCCGTCCGCAGCGTAAAGGCCAGAGGAGGAGGAGGAGGAGGAGGAGGTGGTGGTGGTGGTGGAGGAGGAGGAGGAGGAGGAGGAGGAGGAGGAGGAGGGGGGATGTGGGTTCGCTTGTGGCTTCGGAGACGGACACACCACCAGCACATTCAATGCAGCCGCAGCCTCTTTTGTCTCGCTCGTTGGCCCGCACTCTTTTCACACAACACTCCCGGTCCCTCACTTCTCCCACTCCCCCTTCTCTGATCCTCAATGGGACATAACATACGAGTAGCTTTCTTTAAGGAGTGGGGGGAGACCTAAAGACACGGTTTACTGCCCCCCCACCCTCCTCCTCCTCATCCTCATCCTCCTCCTCCTCCTCCTCTTCCTCTCCCCGTGCACACACATTGTTTTACCAAAAAAAAAAAAAACCCGACTAACTTTCTGCTGGTTTGGAATCGTTCCCTTTGCAGGGAAAAAACAGAAAAGAAAAAATAATTTTCCCCCTTTTTAAGTTAAAAAAAAATAAATAACTGGGAAAAGCAGAACGAGCGTTCACACAATGTCCTTCCTCAAGTAGCCTGATGATGTTTGCAAAGAAACCGGGTTCCTCCTCGTTAGTGGTGCATAATAATTAGCTTCATCCGCACGTTGCCGTTTAATCTTTGTAAAATACATCCGCACAATTTTAAATTTTAAATCTTATAAAGAAATTTTTTTTTTAAAAAAGTGCATAAAAATCGTTCTTTAGAAACGAAAATAAAAAAAAAAGGTTTTCGGAGGATTTGTTCAGTGATTGAATGAAATCTCCACGTGGGGCTCGGCCTCGGCACGGTAAACACTGGCGAAACGGCCCAATGAGCATCGAGGACGCCCACGTGGGCCGGGCTGACCGGTCGCTGATTGGAGCACGTGGGCAAGCACGGCGCCCCGCACGTCAATCAAGCGGGCTACAACCGCTCGGCGGGGTTAACCCTTCCCTGGATGCGGGGAGCGATGGGGAACGCGGGGAGTCGTGCGGTGGCCGGGTCGAGATTCAGCGGTTTTCCCTGTTTTCTCCCCGCAAACCAGTCAACGCAGTCAAAAAAAAAAAAAAATCTCACATTTTTTCCCCCCCCATTTCGTTCCCGTTGATGTGGAAATGAATAGACGTTGCTCTAACAACTGCATCACCCCTTTCAGTTCCTGGATGTCAAAAATTAATCGTGACCACAGGGAGCTGACCATACGTGAAAATACCAAATAGATCTAAATCAGATTCCATTTGCAGAAACCCTGCAGAAGTACAATGGTAATGATGCTGCAACACTTGCATGGCTATATATTAAATATGCATATTGTTGTTACCTGGAAAAGGAGAATTATTGTGGAGACGGGGAAAAATGATGGAAAAATTGGTATTCTGGTGGCACGACCCCTTTAGCAGGGCTCATAATTAGAGAGAGAGATATTGAAAAAGCAATTTCTGACAGTGGAAATCACAACCTGCCAGAGGTGGAGTTGGAAAATATAGATGGGTGTGTGTTTGTGCGAGTGTATATGTGTGTGTGTGTGTGTGTGTGTGAGAGAGAGAGAGACAGAGAGGAAAGGCAGAGGGGCGAGGGAGGGAGGAGGAAGAGAATAAAGGATGAAGGACAGCAGGGGGGATGCTGAGAAAGAGGAGCCAGTAGGAGGGTTAGAGATTGAAAGAGAGGGAGAGTGCACACGGGTGATGGAAAAAAAAAAGTGTGTGTGTGTGTGTGTGTGTGTGTGTGTGTGTGTTTGTGTGTGTGTGTGTGTGGCTTGTGCATGTGGTTGCGCATTGAGCAGACAAGTGACGGAATGAAAAAGAGAGAAGGGTGAGGGGAGCAAGTGGGGAGAGTGGAGAGGGAAGGAGAGAAAGAAGGGAAAGAAGGGAAGGGAGAGAGAAAGAAAGATTTTATTGCCATTTTTTCCCCCATGAATTTTAATGCACAGCACTGGTCTCCCTCTCGGATTCTGGGATCACATTTATTAGAAAAAAAAAAAAGTCATGAGGAATGCAGTGCTTTGCAGTCTGCTGCTGCATGGGGAGATGTTTCATGTTGTGGTGTGTATATGTGTGTGTGCATGGGGGAAGGGGGGGGTGCACAGGATGTATGAGTCTGTGTTGCGTTGTGGTGAGAGGAGGCATAATAATACAGATGATAGAAAATGATAAGTGAAGGTCACATATTATTGCTATCGGCAGGTCAGATGAAGGAGTGCGCTAGGTGTGTGTGTGTTGGTGTGGGTGTGTGTGTGTTGGCTGAGCTCCAGTGCCCTTCTCTCCTCCTCAGTGGCTAAGGGCAATGGGACATCAAGGTGGTCCCACAATGGGACAGGACACAATGATCGTAACGCTACGCTGCAAAGAGATAATTCTGTCAAATGCAAGTATTTTGCGTGTAAGTAAACGTGCGCTCACCTCCGCACACCTGTCTCAAAGGGCGAAACATTAGAAAGTGCACGAGGGAGCAGCAGCAGCAGCAGCAGCAGCAGCAGCAGCAGCAGCCCTTTCTAATCTTAGGGCAAGGAGAGAGAGACGCAGCAAAAGCCATGACAGCGGTTTATCCCTACAGTGGGCAAATTATCGGCAAACAGCAAAAATATCAGGAGGGAGTGGTTTTGAATGAAGTGATGAAAACATGTTCACTTCCCACGAAACTTCAGAAACCACTTCATTCCTTTGTGGTTGCCAACAGCAATATCAGTGTCAAACTGTGAGTGTGATATTAGCGCTAAGTGATGCCCCAGTAACACTGGATAAGGTCTGCTGGGGAGACATCCTGTCGAGACGATGAACCATCCTGTCCTACACTTTTCTTTTGTTTACTGGAAGGTGGCATGATGAGAGTGGTTATCATAATGTTTTGCTTGGATCAATAGGCCTCACCTGTCTGGTGTGTTCTTCCTAGACCCGGGCAGCTGTGGTATCGTATGCTTAAAACCCACTGACAAACAAAAGTGTGAGGAAGAGAAGCTCACTAAAATTCAAGCTCAAAAAAAAAAAAAAAGTCCAATCAAATCATAGTGGACAGTATTGCTGATGTACCATGAATCTCTTTAACCCTCCTTGTTGTTTGGTCAAGAATTTTTAATGATGAAAGGTCAAATCTAGTTGACCTCACATCACTTCAGAGCACTAGAGTTATTTGTACAATACAATTAGTAAATGTTCAGCTACATAAAACTTAAATCAGGTGTTGAAGACCATCTTTCAGATCAGAGGGAAAGGCCTTCCTTGCAGACCCTCAATTTTGCAACACTCATACCAGTAAGGCTCCGAAGTAGACAATGCAGGGAAACCAATTTCTCCTATTGCAGTATGGCCTCTACAGACCTGAAGGAATTTGAGCCCCTAGACATGTTGCATTTAAGTGCTGAAACTAAACTGTTTTTCTTGACACTAAAAAGCCCAAGTTCCACTATTTCTATTTTATTCTCTATCATGCCAATACATGCATCTGAGCGCAACAAGATCAATCTCCTTTTCTTGAAAATATCAGGAGTTCAGGAAAGTGAAAATCGCTGACTGATCTTAAAGGATTCAAATCGGCTTCTTAAAAATTACAGCATTTCATTTGTAAAAAAAATCCTAGAATGCAAATCTGTCTCCTCTAACCTTGAAGGTGTGTTAAAAGATTTGAGTGGATGGATATTTTCCTTTAGTTCGACATTATTAAACTCAACAGCAGACAGAGCCCCCTGGGGAAAAAGATGATACTTGAGGAAGATGCTTTGGTTGGGGTCATAAACTTTTGGTTCTGGGGTGTCCCTGTTTACTCCCTACCCTCCCCAGCCACACCAACCTCTCCTCAATTTCCCCAGGGGCTTTGGTATGGCGTTGAGAATGGCTCCTGCCCAGCGTGGGCTTGAGTGACATGAAGACAAGGCCACAGTGTTGTCATGGTGGTACCCCTCCCCAACCCCACTGCCTCCTTCATCCCCTCACGGCTGCCTCACTTTGCCCCCACCCTTCCCCTGTCCCCCATCAGACAAGCTGGGTGTCAGCACAGAGACGGCACAGTGATTTATTGGTCTCTACTCCTCTGGGACACCACCATCAACACACTTACATCCACACACACACACACACACACACACACACACACACACACACACACACAATGTCAACCCCTCCCTCCTCCTCGCCCCCTCCCCAGCTCTCCATCCATCCCCTCCCCTTCTGTCCTCTCCTGCTGCATGGCCCCTGGGGGAAAGAAGGGGTAATGACCCACATCAGCAGCAGCTATGCTCACATGCACACATGCACTCGAACACACACACACACACGCACTTGAACGCACACACACACACACGCACACACACACACACACACACACAGACACACACTCGAAAACACACACACACACACACACACCTCCTTGCCTCCTTGCAGGCAGATACAAATAAATACCCTTGTGACACACATACGCACACGTATGCACACATAAAACAGACGCTGACACATTAACGCCCACAGGCATGTGTATCTGGGAACTTAGGAATTCCACTGCTGGGCTGTAACATTGTTTCCCCACTCAAAAGTCTCCAGTCTTTGGCCCACATAACACAACACACAAGAGATCAATACTGTGAAATACCTAGTGCTATGATATCTGCTAAATAGTTCTTTCTTTTGTAAATAGCACACTGTTTTCATCATCGTCTGATGTGGGAGTGTACCCCTCTTCTTTTCACTGGATTTCTTTTTCTTTATGAAACAGAACATTGGAGTGATTTGTATCCCTCTGTAGCAAAGAGGAATAAGATCTCATTTTGACTTTCCAAATATCTGTGGAGGTACTGGGTTGCACAATCTGGCCATGAAATCAATAATTGCACTATATGCTCACAGACGTAATGATGAAGCAAGAGGAGTTTTTAGAAAATAGTTTCTTCATGATATCTCGTTGCAAAAAAGATAACCTCATATGTGCCAGTGGAATTCCTAGACAAGGTCAATGCTATGGTTCATATTCTCATATTCTGCTGCTTCCTTTAAAGGGCCAAGTGAGAAAAGAGCATCTTTTCAGAGGGGGATTTTGAGTTCAGGCCGTCGATCCGCACTGAGTGGAGAGTGAAGCGGTTAAATCTGAGCATTGACTTGCAAATGCTACCGACAGCACTCTGCATGTGCTGTCACTCATCTCACACACCGAGAGTGATGCACTCTTGCAAAAAGTGTGCAGTCATTGCCACAGGTTTCCACTTTATGTGAGTGCTGGCGAGCTGGAGAGCGCAGGTCAGGTGTTAATTTGTGTGTTTAAGCACTTAGAATTGGAAGGAGAACATGTTAAATTAATTTTTCATGGAAAGGAGGACAAGGGAAAGGACCTTAGTAGGGACTGAAACGGTGTGTTGGGTGTTTACAGAGTTTGGCTCCAAAATGAGGCCGACCATCATTTGAAATATGACGTCTCTTAAACAAAAGAAAATTTAAAAATTAAATGGCATTAATAACAGAGAATAACAAAAGGCAGTAGATAACACGTTTGGGGTTGACAAAACAAGGAGCGCTGACCGTTCTTTTGAATTAATATTCAGCACTTTGGGATATGACTAATTAAAAACTGTAAAGAGAAAACCCTAAACGGTTAAATAATGGAATCACCTAATTGCTGTTCTCTGATATAAGGCAAAAAAACCAGTTAACGTAAAATGGTTCAATATGCTGATATCTGCCTTCCGGACAAAATCCCAAATCCCCACGCAAACACTGTTGTTGTTGCAGTTTCTTTTGTTTACCTGCAGACTACAGTCAAAAAGCCAGAACACTGCATTATACGGCCACCTGCTGTTCTGCAGTGGCACTGCAGCCAGATCCAACTGAACAAGGGTGGTGAGGTCTGTCCTTTTGTGGGTCATTCCATTTGATTAATCAGCCACGGTCCGCTGTACATGTTCACTGTATATGACTTGTACATGTTCACTGGATGTGAATACAGGCTGTTTTAAAGCGGCTTTTCAATCCGGCCACTGGAGTTCAAGCGTCTGCACAACCTTTTTTTTTTCAGGAGGAAGTTTCAAAGTTACCTGCAGCTCATCAAATTCAGATTAAAACCAAGAAGGGCAACAAATATCACACCGTCCGCACGACGGAAACCGTCTCGCCGTCCACTCGTCGCACGACGGTGGAAGTTTTCTTCAGCCAGCGACAGAAACATTGGCGTCAAGCTGAGAAAGTGTAGTCGCCATTTTCCAACAGCTGCAGGCTGCAGTTATATGTTTTTACCACGTGGTGTAGCCACTACACTGTATGTCTCGATTTGGTGATTTTCAGTTCCAAAAATGTTTGGACACCCTAGTGAAACCTGAGGGCAATTTGGTTGAAAACGGGAACATTTTTAAAATTTAGATTATGTGTAACTGTTGTTTTATTTGTAATTCGGTGATTATATTTTAGGGAATGGTTACGACCTGCATCCCATGGATATACAGGAGCTGAAATGTTGTTGAAACAATAGTTTTATGCAACCTAAACTTTTGACTTTCCGACCAAACCCCCTCCGGTTTTTAACCTATTTGTACTACGCAGTCACCGGCCTTTTCAAATTATAAGAAACTACGGTTAAAACTATAACGTTTGGTAAAACAATCTTAACTAGGGTCGCACGGTGACCACTAACAGCGGAACTGCAGTTTCCCTCCCTGCAGGTCCAGGTCTTTATGCTGCACCAGTAGGGATCTTAATGTGCTGAATGATTTGTAAGAGCTGATTGGGGCAGATACTGCTTCATCAGCAGGGACCACAGGAAGCCTCCCAGTGAGAATCTCTTACGTGGCCATCCTGTCAGAACATCCAGCCACAATCCTTCAAGCCCAATGTTTATTGTTGAATTAGAAAAGCCACATTAGCATAAATAGAAAATTGTACTGTACAGTGCTCGAGTGAATGTACTTGGTGACTTTCCACCAGTAGAAATCATGTAGCTGGTGACAAGTCTGGGTTTTACCTCCTTAAATCTTCCTAAGTGCTGCATCGTTAGATCAAATCAAGGATTTTTCTATGATACTGAAGCCCAGTGCCTTTGAAACTTTAATGTCTACCTCATCGCAGTCAAATATAATATTTTAATTTATGCTTCATCCACTGTACACTATTTTAAAAGAATGTAACCAGAAAAGTCACATACTGTAAGTTCTTACTGTTGAGGTAAATGGAAGTTTCTTCCCAGCACTTTCCCCTCTTCAGAAGACTGTTGAATTTTAGCAACATGAACCATCCTCTCCTTCTCTTTTTTGGCTGGCAGTATCTACACTAACATTTTCCCTTTTTTCATTAACTACTCCCTCTCACTCTGCAGATTTCTGGCGCAGGAAGGCATCTTGTATTTTCCAGGGGAGGCCAGCTGGCTGTCGATCAGACCCAGACCTCCCACTTCCCCTTGAGGTCCTTCTCTCTGCTGCAGCTACATGGACAACAGCTACTCAATAAGAGTAAAGCCTGTTTAAACCCCATTGCGGTTAAGATTAAAGATCTATTATTGACGATCAAAAGAAGGGGGAAAAAAATCTGATTTAATGTGATGTAAATTACGAATGAGATCCCTTCCAAGGGTCAAATGTCAGATGCTTATGTCGACAGAGTGCCGACTCTGCTTCTGGCCCTACTGTAATTCTAGATACTGTTTAGCTGAAGAGAATTAAACTTGCATATACAGTACAAACAAAATTTAGAGGCCTAAAGGAATTTCCTGTAGAGCTCTGGGATTTATTATCAGTGGCAAACAATGTTATCACAAGACCACATTTGGAGTAATAATGTAAACAGGGGTGTTAAATGACAAGTTTAAAATGACATACTGTACAACACCCTGGTACCCCACTGGGGTGGAGAGTGACCATTTACTCAGTGTTGATGATTTAGTAACTAGTCAGACCATTTAGTTTGGGTTCTACAAAAATGTAGTTAAAGTGTCACTTAAGAATATATGTTGGTATTTGTGAATTACCATCCCTACACTGTGCAAAGGCTGAGTCAGACAGTTTGAATTTTAAGTGTTGATGGGTTAAATCCAATCACACAATGGATGCTAGGCTTGTATCTCTTCTCTGGCCCCATAAGATAATGCACAACTTTGTGCAATCTAAAGGTGGAAACCTAAACATAACATAACAGCAAAAGTCCATGCACTAGTGCTTTATGAGTGCTGGAGTAAACATATGACATAGAAACCACACTCCACCTTTCCTGATTATCGTTCTTGTGCATTAATAACTACTCAATTCATCCATGTTGCCTTGACTGCATGGTGCCTTTCCCATTGGCATGACATCATTCCAGCCCCGAAGCAGGGGCTTGGGCTGTTTCCCAACAGAGGCCCTGTCACACTCGGCCTCTAGCGACATACCCAAGGTTTGTTTACCTCTCTGTGTCTCTACTATTCCACAGCAGGACACGGTTTCCTCTCGACCGAAAACCTGTAAGTTTCTGCTTGAATTGCAGGGATGAGGGGGAACAACATGAAGCCCCTGACCGAGTTAAGAGGAACAGTGTTTGTGTAAATATATAAATATATAAATCCCTCATCAGGGTGACTGGTGGTGGTGGTGGTGGGCATGGCTGGCAGCCAGATAAGCTGCTTCTGCCCTCTCTCTCTCTCTCTCTCTCTCTCTCTCTCTCTCTCTCTCTCTCTCTCTCTCTCTCACATTGCCTCTCTCCTTAGGCTGTGTGAAAGAAATGTGCCTTTATCCAGCGAGGCCCCAGCAGCTGGGCCCCTGAGCACAGAACTACAGTCCAAGACAACATGCAAAGGCCAAGAGGCTGGAGACTGCAAGCTGGAGCCTCGAGAGCTTTAGTAACCTCCTCAGAATGTTTATGACCACCTCCACTAGAGCCAAAAGCTTCTTCTGCCTCACTACCTTTTCCATGCTTCTTCTTTCTTTCCAGTAGGTCATTGCCAGTGTTGCCAGTCAGCATTCCTGAGCTAAAATTCAGCTAATCTCTGTTCTTCAGGCAACTATTACTTGCTCGGGTTGTTGCGATGCTCCAAATAAGAGCATTAGCTAACCGCCAAAAACACAAATTAAAATCAGATTTAGATAACTCATCGTATAAAGCCTCATCACACAGTTTTTTAATAGGAAAACAAATATTACTGTAATTGTTCTGAACTAAGAAATTGTTTACTTATATATTTCTCTCAGGAACCTTGTTTTGAATCACCTATTCTGGTCAGAGCTCAGTTGGCAAAGTATGTGATGAGTAGAGAAAACTTCCTTTTCCCCCCAGAAAGCTCCTCCTCCTCTGAGATGGCCAAGTTTCCCTGGACAGCAGGGAGATGTCATTCCTACATCACATTATGTCACGTGAGGAGGAGCGCCGCCGGGCCCCACTCGATATCGGACTATCACCTTGTGGGCTCAACACATGCAGAGCAAATTAAACATTTGATCAGACGGGTCAAATGGGAGTTTAACTGTATGTACTCATCACTAGCGAAGCCAAGACTGACAGACTTTTAACTGATGGTTATAGAACTGTACCCCTAACAATGAACAAGCCCTTGAACATGGAGCACAGCTTTTTGTGAAAAGTATATAAATATGACAATAAACTGATAATAAATTTCCTTCTATCATTATTTTCATTATATCAGCATTTAAGTCTGTATGACAACAACACCCAGGAGCTTTTAGACCCTATGAACTACCTACATGTGACCCTTGATAAGTTCTAATCAGGACATTCATTGCAAATTAACATTTGTAAACAGAATTAAAAACAAGCTTATTATAATAAGATAAAAAATGCTCAATAAAGAAGATCTTGAAAAAAAAGTACAAACTTATAAATATCAGTCAATGGAGATCTCCATGGGGCAATTGGGCTGCTTCATCCATTCACTAATCCTGGGGAACTGCCTCTGAGGAACCATGATTGCAGCAGCACCCATATCCATGCAGTTTACAAATTACCATTGTCTTCATAATAATCACCAGACTCCTCATTCTGATTGCCCTTTGTCTCCATCTCAGTCTCCCACAGTTGAGTTCAACTGGTGAAATTATGTTTGCAACCATCCAATTACTGCTATGGAAAATCAGTCACAGGTGCAAGGTCATTCCTCTTTGTCCCCCATGATTATAAAAGCAAAAATCATTTACAAGATACATGGCAAAATGTTGTGATCACAATTAACTACAAATCAAGAATGCAGATATAAAGATGTAGGCTGGAGCAACTCAAATGTAAAATAAATGCTCTCCTTGAATTTAATTGTAAATGAAAAGGTAAATATTACGTTGTCCAATAAGAACTTTCTGGTCCAGTTGAATGGAAACAGTCTATATGACAACACAGTAACTGTGGAAAAAATAGCTTGTTATTCTGAAAGATGATGGTCCCACATCACTGGTTTGTGATGTTTTCCTGTTGAGATTAATTAATACACAAATTTACATATAGAGCACAGAAAATGGGTATATAGGTCAAAATGAAATTGTTAATGTGTCAGATAAATAGTAGCTTCCATTTTGAAATGCAGCCTATGTGACTGACACATTGAACAACACTGGTTTTTCATAGCAGAAAATAATTCCCTCAGCACATGACAGTTTGAGCAGACTATTCCTTGGATTCAGGTCTTATGGGTTTAATTATAAAATAACATATTCCTACTATTATTTCAAAGCACACAAGGCCATGACACTGATGAACCTGCATTAATATTATGGGTATGTGAGATCGTGGAATAGAGAGGGGGTTAATTAATGTGTCTCTTTGCAGAAACAGTACTTTTGGTTATGAAGCAGGAAGACTAGCAGATGTCTATAATAGGAAGAGAAAAACAACAGAGACTAGCTGCTCATTTCTGGAGGCATTTTAATTGCTAGAATACAGCGCCAAGCTAAAAATGTCTGCTCTGGCCTTCTGCATGAGAAAGTAAGAGAAGGTTCTCTCTATAACACCTTTTGAATCATTGCTGCAGAACACTGCTAATTGTCAAAGTACTCCGAAATATATGGCACACACGCAGGGTGACTTTTACTGTCACAAAAACTACTGTTGTAGGAAAACTGTCTCTGATACTGTGCATATCTGAGTTTAATCATTCTCAGACCATTCAGCTCAGCCTCTCATGTAAAATCACTACTTACATTCTCCTTTCTTTATTCAATCAGTGAAAGTATGTCCTACATAAGCAACAGTAGCTTCTCATGCAGCAGTACTGACCCGTCTCTGTTACAGTGAATGTAAGACTTTGGAGCACCAACTGACTCTCTCAGAGACAGTTTCCCCCCACAAGCATTGAAAATGGGATGTAAACATTTCCAGTTCAATAGAGACCACAAAATAATAAACTTAAATTTAACGCAGGTTGAAGAACAAGACCGTGCCTGTGTCTCCCATTTATCCACCTCTAATCCCATAAAGCAGTTCAGCATTCTTTCATTTTGTATCTCAGTTTCTCAGTTTCAGGAACTCTCCCGAATCCCCTTTGCTTTCCTCTGTCTCCTCTGTCTCCACTTTTATTCTAACTTCAATTTAGTCACATTAATAATTGGACAATTTCCTATCTGAGGCACTCTTTTACTTGATGTTGGAGTAAGGCCAATAAAAAAACAAAAGAGTCATCTATCCCAGATTAGGGTTTCTGAACTGTGGGGAAAACTGCAACATGCCAGAAATCACATATTCACTGTTTCAGGATCTAGGGACAAATTTTATAATTTGAGATACTGAGGATCCCATTTCCATCAGCATAATACCCCCATATTCATTTTTAGCTTCTGTTTCTGGTGCTGAAAGTTCACCTTAAAACCCTACGGCCGTTGCCCACAGGAACACTGTCCAAAGTGAGCTCAACGGTCAAGTGTATAACATCCAGTATTAAAATACTGGAGACCGAGCCTTTTCTGTCATGCTTTACTGCTTCCAGTGCTTGAGGTTTTCCCAGAACCACTCATCTCGAGGGCCACTTTTCACCAGGCTCCCCGGGCATTCACAGAATTCCAACCCTGTGGACCGGACCACTCGTGATTTGTGACGGTTTCCAAGGAATGATCTTTTTGCTGTGTTTGTGTTGACACTATTGCCAACTGCCTTTTACTTAAGACTACAATCATAAAGTGTGCTGAACAGTATTTCATATGTTTGTCATTCCAAAGTTCCACCTTGATTCATATCATGCTGATGGGTTGGTGTGCAGGAATCTAGCTATCTGCTCCAGGTAGAGAATCTATTTATCTGCCTCATTATATTCTAAGGCAGATAGTAGATCTGATGCATTTGTTAGGTAATGCTTTACAGATAGATAGTGTCTGCAAGCTCAGGAAGGCCCTGGTTACTGTAGAGACCACATGTCAAAATATGATAAGGTTACTTCTACCATAAGTAAATGTAAGTATATAATATATTCAGTAAGCGTATATAATGCATCTCTGGAGAAATTAATTACATAGCTGTGAATCCACATACATAATGTAGATCTCCTTGAAAAAAGTAGCTAAATGGCTAAATAGTCATGTAATTCAAATATTTTGATTTTGACAATTTCCCTCCCCAGTTGTTTTGACACTAGAGTGAAAAAATAGCCCCACGTGCGTACAACTTTCTCAGCATACAAGTGAGTAACTTTGCTTTAAATGAGGGATGACAGCAGTTTTAAATACCACTGCCGTCAAAATGCCCACAAATGTCCCCATGATTCCGATGTGTATTCTGTTATAAATATATGTTTTATTTTTGTGGAGCATGCAACTCTCCAGCCTACAAGTACTGAGGCAGCAGGGGAGCCTGGATTAACCCCTCCTTAATTCTTCCATTGCCATATAATATCATCTTCTCTATTTCAAATTATATAAACTTATTCATTAAAGAATTTACTTTTTAAATTGGGTATCATCAAATTACTTTCTAACAGAGAATAAACAGAAAGGGGTTGCCATTTCAGAATAAACAGGGCAAATGTGGGTGAACTTTTTTCCACTTGTACTGTAAAATACTGCCTTACAGAAATAACAGATTCAGTAAAGAAAATAAAGGGTCAATTCACCCAAATTACAGAAAGAAACATGCATTTTGTGGATCACCCAGGGTAATAGGGAAGCTCTTTCTGGAACTGCGTTTGTGTTTTTTTTTTGTCCACAAACTAAACTCCACTCACTTCCATTGTACTGAGGCAGATGCAATGATCTTAAAGATGAACATCTCAAAATCTTGACCAATAAAGCCAAAATGTAACACTTCAGATATCTGAGAAAATATTTTTCTATACTTTGGGCAAACTGAGCAGATGTTATGTACCATCGTTGTGGAATCACCATGAATTATACCATTTCCATGTAGTACAGAAGGAAACCAATGGTATGTTCCACTTCTTGTTACAAAACTTAATTCAAGTGTGTTTACCTTTTCACCTGACGTGCAGAATTTTGAGTTTATTAATTCCAGTAAAATATAACATTCAATCAAAAATAGTGAGCTTTCCAAGAACATCTTGAAATCTTGATGCTGCAATAATGTAGTTTATCTTAGTTTTTTTCAATGATTTCATAATCTGTGGACCAAAAGGGGGAAAGTTCATTTCTGCGAGACACGTGTTTGCCATCACCACCCATCAAGTGCTGTAGACATGAAATATGTTATGCTTCAAATCTTTGTATCAACAGTTTAGAAAGCCTAGTGTAATTGCATCATAAAATCAGTAACGTTAAATGTACAAAATATAACAAAACAATATAACTTCATGGAGATTATATCTTTATTTAAAATTCTTTGGTTTAGAGACTATAGATATAATCTAGATATATACAAAAGCAAACACAACATAAACCTTAGCTACAAGTTGGCATATAAAAAAAAGATTGGCCAACCAGTGCCCATTCATTCAAGCCCTAATCCAGTAAAGAATAAAAACACATGGAGCCAGACTACCAGCTGAAAACCCAAACTGGAGGGGATTCAAATGCCATGACGTTTCTACATCATCATCCTCATTTGGGCTATTAGTCTGGTTGCAGTAACGCACAGATGATTTAGATGTAGAGAGCAGAGGAGGGGGCTTTGCATAGCACTTCACCACAACCAGTTCCAGCTGTGTCTTGTTGTAAATCTGTGTTTTAACGTGTAAAAGTCCCCAGGGACCGAGGTTCACCATGGGATACCCCACACCCCTACTCCTGAAGTACCCCGCCTCTCCCTAGACTCAGCTCAGCTTCAGAGCCTCACAATCACTACCAGGTGAGATTCTCTTTTTGTCTTCCTGTCTCCCTCAACCTTATCAAGTTTGAGGTCTGTCAGATCTGTTGTCATTCCTTCAGGGGTCTGCTGCTGTACAGGAGACCTTAATCTCAAATTAACCCCATCCATCAACACAGGAAGGGGAAAAGGAACGTAGACGAGTCTTTGAAGTGGGAACAGAGCTGTGCTACTCGCTTCAAAAACACAGTTGGGTATGTAACCCTTTATCATTACAACAGGCCTTTAAAAGCCCTGCCAAGGCATCTGGCTTATGTTTGGACCGGAAATGGATCTGTTTGTGTGGCAACTCCAACAGGCACCAGTCTGTGAAGGCACAGGCCAAAGTACACTGTACAGGTGAAATTATAACATAACTACATGTGAAAGAAAAACATACAAGCATATATATAGATATATAGATATATATATATGCTTGTATCTATCTATATATATATATATAGATAGTACAGTATTTGTGGCTCATAGTGGCAAGCAGGGTGATTGCACAAAAACCTTAACAGCACTGGCAGTTCCAACCTTATTAAAAGTTAATAAAGAACTTTCTTGCATTTAAAATAAATTAAACACCATTTTCAAAATGGCTGTCTCATCCTTCTTTGATTACTGTTATTTGAGAAATTAACAAAACAAAAAACAAACAAAGAACCAAAAAGACAGAAAATAACAATTGGAAAAAAAAACAAACAAACCAACAAATAAAAGTAGAGGCCAAATTTCTCAATATGTGATTGGCAATATAGTAGTGGTATGATGCATAAAGTCTGACAGAACTTAAAGTTATCTGCATCAATGGTTTCTACCTCTGCAGTCCATTACACACAGGGGAAGCATTAATCAATCACAAACTCCACAATTAAATTTATACATTTTAGAAAAGCATCACAATCTGACCCAGTCTCAACAAACAGTCTGCCCAATACATATCTGCATTCACTTGGGCAGTGATACAACATGGCAGTCCGTCAAGGACAGAATAACTAATGGGAGGTGGAATTTCTAGTTCTAGTGAATCAGATTTGAGCTAAGCAGTGAAACACAAGGAATGACAAACCTGTATATTCACTTTAAAAAACATCTCATTGTTTGCTTTAGTAGGTACCCAGACCTGTTTGTGTGGCCGTTAACAGCTGGCAGGAATGTATTGTCAGCTAATTTCAGATCAAAGTATAATCTCTGAATGTTGATCATATAATGGTTTAGTTGATATACACATTCTTTCACATCATCTCTGGGATGGCTGCAGCTGAAATGTTTAGTCTGGAGTATTGATATAGGGAGAAAATTTGCACATCTCTTGTGAACTGGTTTCCGTTTCAACCATTTGCTATGATTTCCAATCGTTCTTGGTTGTGTAACCAGCTTAAGGTGCACTAATAGTGAACTAAATAAACTTCTCTACATACAGAAATTAAAGACATACAATGCACATTAAAGCTCCATTAAGCGATATATTTGATATTAATGTAAAAAGAGTTGCTAGTGTTGCCAATCCCACTGTGAATCAACACCCAGATCTTCCTATTCCAGATCGCTGCGTTTTTCTCATGCTACAAGATTGTTGTTTTGCTTCACCAAAATCCAACTTCTCTTACTGACACATTATATTAAACTGTAGGCAGCTGCTCCCTGCAAACACACCCTTAGAAACAGACTATATGCTAGGTATCTCCTGGAATACATTGAGCTTGATTTAAAAAGTGGCTGGTAAAGTAACTCGAACCTCTTACAAGCCAAGGAGAGCCAGTTGGTGGGCCCATACAAGCATAAACACAAAGTGAATATTAGACTTACATTCATCAAATTGCCAAAAAAGGACTGCAAATAGCACGCCCCCGTTTCTCTGCTTCTGCTGATACTTGTTTGCTATCACGTTAGCCACAAGCACTTAATAAGGCAACAGTAAATCATAGCTTTGTTGCTGTAGGTTTGCAGTTTTTCGCTTAATGCAACTTTAAGCAAATACACTTTAACATCAACAACGATGTCTTCAAAACAATATGCTCCTCTCTCTCTTACAGGAGAAAAGGAGGTCATCGTGGCGTCTTTGAGAGGGGGCTCAGAGACCTGGCAATTAGGATGCAGCCCCCTCAGTCAGTCAAGTGGTTGGGGAGAAGGTGGGGTGTGAGTGGTGGACACATAGGGAGGGAGCAGGGGGCTCAGAGGCTGCAAGCTACAGACCTGATCCCTAACTTTACTCCTTTCAAACAAAAATACAAAGGGCTGGTTCCAGACTGGAACTCATTTAGACACTCCTATATTTAACATTTTATACTCATAGAGCTTCTCACAATGCATCACAAGTCTGCAGTGAGCAGCCTACGAGTCAGGACTGCAGATGACTCAGGTTATTCCTTAAATTAAACACTGTCGACTGAACGATCAAGGTTGAAGCCCCTGGGTTGGACCCTATCACACAGGTTTGAGGTCTGCAAGCTGCAGCCTTTATTCCCCAGTGTCAGCCCCCTGTCACACAGGGCCAGGATTGTGGTGATAGTTGTAATGGTTGGTGTGCTCAGAGTCTGCGATCTGCAGGCTGGGTTTCCTCTCTGGCTCTTCGCTGTCAGCTGTGTCTTGCCTTTTGCAACGTGGAGGACGCTTCTTAAAGAAGTCTGACACAAACAACACCTGCAGGGGGAAAGGAGACGGGCGGAGAGAAGAGGAGAGGAGAAGGAGGAGAGGAGAGGTTAATTTCAGTCACTTCGCGGAAATTTTTCCCACAGAGATTAGAATGTCAGCATTTGAGGGACACAGAGGTGGTAAGGGTAGGGCTGGAAACTGTGATTGCAACTGTCTGGACAGGTCTGTGCACAGCTTTTCAGTGACACACTAACACTTACATACTGATGTACATCTGAGAGGAACACACACAGAGAGCAGGCACAGCCCCTGTAGGCCGTAAAACACTATGCCCAGGAGAGTCTCTAATTGCTTGCAGCACTGTGAAGGCCAAAGGCACGGCCTCACTTCCCGATTAATCATACATCGACATACGCAAACAGTCACAAACACACGCTCTACCCCTCCAGAATTTCCACAAGGCAGTGCTGACAGTGGTTCAATCAAAACAGGGAAGTGGCCAAACAATAAAAAAGCCCAGCTGGATGAAGTGAGGAGATTGGCCTTTTTGCCTGAGAACCTGCAAATGTAAGTGTGTGGGTTTGTATCAAGTCACACTCTGCTGCTGTCATACTTCACTACCCTCACACCTCCTGTCTATAGAAATTTTTATCCTGAGAATGAAATAATGCTGAAATACAGATTCATCGGCAGCTGTCTAGCTTTGAAGGGAGTGTGGTTAACAGTCAGATTTCTATTGGATGTCATTCTTGTGATCTGGACAGTCCCACCCATGTTTGCTTTTCCTAAAGCCTGAAACCACAGAAGTAAGACTCAAAGTTAAGACGTCAGCAGGTATAAGACTAGAAATACTTCACTGAAAATGAAAAGTCTGAACAAAACTGAAAGCTCTCTATGTGAGCATTATTTCTAAAAATAAGAGTTAAATGCTTTAGATAAAAGCTTATGATGCCGATATTATTTCAAAGCTTATGTAAATTGCAACAAATGGACTATTCAGTGTTTAGAGCAGCTCAAAAATCGATGCCAGATCACAGATGCTTCTGAACATCGTTTGGGGAAAGTACTGATTGTCCTTTGTCATGGAAGCGTCATGTAGAAATTCTTAAATTCTTTTCCTTGAATTACATTGTCTTGGAGACTCACATTGAGGACAGCAACAAGAGCTCCCTGCAGCAGCCCCACCAGCACATCACTCCAGTGGTGCTTGTAATCAGAGACTCGGGTGTAGCCCACATACACCGCGAAGGCCACCAGGAAGAACTGGATGGTGGGCCGGAGAAGTCTGGCCCACTTAGCCACCAGTCTCGCCTGCACGTAAAGCTAGAGTGGCAAACAGATTGAGGGAAGAGCAGAGGGTGAATGGTTGTTTTGGGATGAGGGAGAAAAGAAGAAAGAAGAGAGAGAGATCAGCATCTATTTGCATTGACAAGATGTTATATAATTATGATGTAATATGCTGATAAAAGCAGTAAAGTGATGCTGCAGGCAAATTTAGTTGTGCAGTCTCTATATTTGCTTAAATAGATAGTCTGCTGTTGTACCAGGTTTCAGGGTAGATGGTATCTCACTCTACACACCAAAAACAAAGTTTATTTATTGAGAGCATGAATCTGTGTCCCTCTAATGCGGAAAGAGCAGCTGCTATGCCTCAAATCAGATTTAACTTTAAAAAGGGGTCGAGTAGGAGTCTAATTCACGTCCGCTATGGACCAAAACCCTATTTTTTTACTGGAAAGCAGCAGACGCCAACAACCTGGCAGCAGTAAAAACTTCTCTTGCTTCTGCTAGGTTAATGCTAAAAGTGCAAATCTTGGCATCACACTACAGTCCCCCCCGCCACACAGCCACACTCTGCACTGAGCACTGCAGGACACTCTGTCAGCAACACAGGACTCAGGCTGGATGTCAAAGCTTCGCTCTATTTGTTTGCAGCGTTTGCCTGGCAAAGCAGAGAGTACAGACTGAACCACTGACAGGAAAGGACACTAGGTTGAGATATTCTGCTTTCACTTTGGAATTTATTTTTTTTGAGCTGTAAAACATTGCTTTGCTTGGCCTCAAAAAACATGCAGTCTAGCATTGGTGCCTGGCTCTTAACAGAAATAGGTGAGGCCAAGGGTAATGAACTGGATAGACCTGGAAGAAAGAACACAGCACATGCTTTGCCTTCATCATTGCTGGGAAGAAGGCAGTAGAGTCATCCAAATAGTTTCTCTCACCATCCACATTCTTTCTCTGAACTCATGCCTTGTCCTTTTCGGGTCCACACAAAACCTGGTTCTATGAGCCTTTTCATCCTCTCAACAACTGGCCCTTGAGTACAAATCCAAATGCATAAGCCTGCTCTCAGATAAGCCCATCTGGGGACTGCTGTGGCTGAGTCACACTGAGATAATTGCATTGAGATATTGCCATATTTAATGTACGCAGACATGCATATTTACATTGTGCTTTAGGACTTTTAGTGATGGATTGAGGCTCATGTGCTGTACTTACTGCCAGGAAGAGCATGCAGTACATTCCAAAAGAGGAGTGACCAGAGTAGAAGGACAATCTGGAAAATACAAAGATTTGATATCAAACAGAGTCTCAGTTTCTCTATCCTCTGGCATGAGATAATCAGTGTCCTTATTGATATCAATTTCATGTTTTTTTAATTCAAACATATTTTCCCTCTCTAAGCACAATGTTCCAATTAAAATAACCAGTTCTCTCCTCCTACCTGGACTCCGTGACGTCCTGCGACTTGCCGGTACAGTTGATCACCTGCATGTATCCCGTGCAGATCTTGGGGTTACATACAGCCATGAAGTTAGGTCTTGGCCGACCAATAGTGTACTTGGCAAGGTCGGTCAGTGACTGGCTGACAGATGCTCCAAACAAGAAGGTGCCCACTACCTTGTAGAGTGCAGCTACATATTGGTTGAAGTCTGAATTCGAGTAAATTCTCTTGCTGTAAACCAGATAAGCCTCTCCAGAGGAGATCTGAGGAGGAAGGAGAACAGTGGAAAGAGTTTTTTTGAGGCTTTGTTTAAATTTTTTGCATCATTAGAATGTCGATACATCTCCTCCTTCAACATCAACACTTCATCCACTTCCTAAAGGCCATTTAGATGTTGTTAAATAAGTTAAATCCTGCAAACTCTTCATGGTTTTGGCTTTACTGAGGTGAGAAGGAATAAAAGTCCGCGTGAGTAGGGAAACTTACAATGATGACAGTGCAGGAGATGGTGACAGCCGCCAGCATGCCATGGGTGATGGTGTCTGATTTTAGGGGGTACTTGATGCTCTCATCATCACAGTAAACACCCCTTTGATATGGCTTGTATACAAGGGTCATAATGATGAAGGGCAGTGCGGCTGTAATGGAAACAAAACAGATGGATAACAGAATGGGTTAGATCATAAATGAAACTAGCTAAATATTCACTATATTTGGTGAAACAATGCCTTTGTTGTTTCTATGTTATATAAGAAGCTTGGTCATTGCTAAGACCAGAAATAAGGGTGATCCAAATAAGTGAACTTTAATATTTGAAAAAAAATGTTTAAAAAAAAAAAACATTTTGCTATTTTTCTTTAGCTTTTCAGACATTACATCATTTCCTATATTGGGAAGTGAAAATGTTTCTCTAAGGATAGCTAAATTGTTTTCTCTCTCCCTCCGGACCTCGAGTTCTAAAATCAAAATGATGAAACGACCCGCAAGGAGAAAAAAAACAAAACAAATCCATTTGGCAGTTAAATGTCTGGGTAGAAATGGCAAGCAAGGAATTACAAAAATAAACAGTGGAAAATAGTATTTATATACGCAGGCATGCAGGCATATGTAAAATCACACATCACACACATACCCTGTAGACACAACCGTACAAATTACTGCAGACACAACATACAAACCTCAACTCATTCCTCTTTGGACTGAGTTGTGGCTGTGAGCAAAAATAAGACCAAATATAGCTGCTTAAGGTTCCTGAGGGCACGAATGATGTCCTTGAGATTTTCAGAAAAATCCATCCCAAAAATATTCACTTCCTCCTTCTCTCTTTCACTAGTGTGAATATATGGAGTTAAACTTAACAAACCAAATTTAAAAGAGAAAAAAATTCTAACACAATCGTTCAGGATATGAACACAGGCGAATAAATGCATTATGCAGATACTCTCTTGCTCTTCCTCTCGAGGTCATATACCACCTACTAGCTATGAACAGACAGCAGAGAAGTGGACTATGCTTGAGAAGTTAGTCTGAACATTTTGATAAATCCATTGGAATCTATTGTAACTGTATAATCCAAACTGACCTAGCTTCTAACTTTTTACTGTCCCTGTTCAAGGCTATAATGGGGAGAGTTTCATAATAAAGAGATTTGGGGTGGTGTATTACTCTTGATAAAAGTGGAGCAAAACCAAAACAATTAGTTCAAAACTCAGAGCTATTCACTTTACCATCATAGAGGACTAAGAAAAATAGCAAATGCTTACATTTAAGTGAGACAAAACAAGTAAACTGTCTTTTCTGATTAAAAATGACCCAAAGCATTAACTGATCAAAAAAAAAAAAAAAAAAAAAAAAATTTGCTGCAGAGTAATTTTCTGTCATTAAACTGTTCTTTCAGTTCAGAACTGATCTTTTTAGTTCTAATCCCATTATTTAGTGGATATGATAGATATTTATCTTTTTTAGATATATCATAAAGTAGTCGGTTGACCTGATGAATTGATTAGAGTAATTATGAGGAATGTATTCTCTACCCTGACATCCAACACCACCATGCACAGCAGACAGACAGACAGTCTTGAGGCCACTATGGAAATGCCATACAGCCGCCTACTAAATGCAAGAAAAACAGTAGTGGAAAAGCATCGTCCTCACCAACAGTATTACATTTCCTTGTAAATGACCAGTGCATCCCTCCCATTCTTTCAAAATATGTCCGCAGCTGACATAATTCCAGGAGGACTTCCAGCGAGACTGACTGATGAGAGACTGAGAGTCCACACACTGAAGACCGAGACTAAAAGAAAATATACAACCGGATGGTGGATCGGGATTCAGCTGAGGTGAACATTCTGTAACACTGGGTTGAACTCCACCAGAATCCTCTCATGATGGATATAGAACAACAGCCTACTGTAAATGAATGAACAGAGACAAAAACATACGGCATTTTTTTAAGAGGATACTAAAAGTCTGACACACTCTGACAGAGCAGATTGCTCAAAATGTTGTGGTGGGAGTCGTATGACATGTCAACACTTTAAATTCTGATGGTGCTTTGATATATGACACTAAAACATAGTACCTTTTCTTAGAAAATAAAAAATCTTAGGTAACCCATATTTACAAGTCCAATGTGTTTCTCATAAAACACTAAATAACAAACAAAGCAAAAAAAAAAATCCCCTAATAAACACACAATTCACAATAAACAAAAATAAAATATCACACCTTGACAATGCCATGCGGTGTCTGACTCTGGCGCTTGTCTGACACTGCATATACCAAAGTTCACATGAGATAAATACGGACATTGTTTAGCAATGTGCCAACTGCACGCATGTTCCTCACACACACTATAGAGACAAAGAGTCTCACTGGCTTGGTGAGGAAGAGCAGCTGCGAAATAGAAGCTTTTTGTTGAGAGGAGAATAAACAATAGCGTCCTATAGGATAAACAAATCATGGCACATGAACTCCTGGTAACCCGACCTTGGCGGAGCTGGGTTTTCTAGACAAACTAGGAAGAAAAAAAGACAAAGAGGCATAGCAATTGATTGCAGGCACTCATGAGCAAAAACCTCTCTTCTCTTGACACCACTTAAAAAGGGAGGAATCACTAGTCAACTACAATATTTCAACACCAAATGTTTTATTGGTACTCCACCTATCTTATCAGGAAATATGTGGGATACTGGCAGGTTTCGACACATCTCCACTAGGCAGAGGCCTTTTGCCTTATGTGTGCATTTAGCAAAACAATTATAGAATGGATAGAGGGGAGTTATTATTAGCATTTGTGATACCTTAAATCTATACTTTAATTGTTACCCTTTGCTGCTTTCTGGTACTGTTGGTATACAAAGTTCCCTTTTCCAGCTTTATATGAGTATTAAGGAATAAATAGGAGTGTTATATGAGAAGATTGATACGTCCCTCATATGTGTCCATTAAATATGAAGCTACAGAACAAAAAAACAAAGAAAAGAATTTTGGACAAAGCCAGGCTAGGTGTTTAACCCTGTTTCCAGTATTTATGCTTGGCTCACTCTTTTCTGGCTGGAGCTTTAAATTTAGCATAGACTCAAGAGTGGTATCAATCTTCTTGTCTTACAGACAGCGAATATGGATACTCCCCAAAACGTCAAACTATTGCTTTAAACAATACATCCAGTGGATATAAATGTTTAACCAGTTTGGTACCTATAAGCAAATTCAGCTATTTCACTTCCCCCAGACTCTTGTCTGTTTACGAGAAACAACAGCTGCACGACACCTGTCCTTTCATGGTGCTCACAGGATCCCTGTATACACTACTACCAGCCATGTCAGGGAATGGTGAACCAGGGGTAGTTCTTATTCCATATGCTTTCCTTGTTGTGCCACCAAAATCCTGTTTTCAAAAGCCACAGCACAATCGAGGGTCTCTTGTATTTAACTGACATCCTCTCTCAGGCGCTGCAGGGGACCATCCTGACACGGATTTACTGATGTGGCTTTTCAGTGGCAGTTTCTGCATCCGTGTCCTGCATCCTGCTTCCAGCTGTTAAGAACGAAGCAGAATGTCAAGAAACAACTGCTGCTGGATCACCTCTCCTTCTCCTCCTGGTTGCTGACAAATTGTTGGACTCACATCTAACATAATGGTACTCTCTGAAATTGCTTGGTTTTAAAAATAGAACAAAGAAAGAGCTGGAAATTTTCAATTCTTGGCACGGTGTCTTTCAAAAACCGCTTTGATAATAATTATCCTCAAAATATTGTTTTGAATGTTTTAAAATGTGAAATTTGCACACAAAATACCTTGAAACATTATTTCAAATCATATTATCAATGTGTTTGAACTGTCAGAAATGAAAAAAAACTTTGGGGTTTGGGGGTTGATTCATGGCTTGCTGTCATATCAGTTCTAGGAGACACGGTGATGCACGGTGGCATGAAACCTATTTCCTCTTGACATATTACATCAGTTGATACCACCCTTTATGCATCATGGAATGTTTGCATTCAGGACAACATTAAAAACACACTGGAACTGCAAACAAAACTCAAGGCCAGACCTCTTGAGCGGAGTCTAACACTTATTAAAAACATATAGCAGCTGGTTTGAAAGGTTTGTGTAAGACTGGCCTAGAAAAAGTCTAGGGGGAATGTCTGTTTATCTAATATAGCGTGGTAAATGTCACTTTAAACCAGTACAAGGACATAATTATTTCTATACTGAAGTCACAAGGCATTGTAACTTTAAACTGTTTAATGCAGCTTTTAGCACTTGCCAGAGCGGGGCCATTAATCACGTCAAAGCAGCAGAAAAATTAAGGGAAAAGCTTCAAAGGGAAGTGCCAGTGGCTAATGAAATATACCTTCTTCCACTTAACATGCTCACGTATGGCTAAAAAGCTTTTTTTCTGTCAATCATCAACATTAAATTCTCACGAATCATGCGTATTTATCCTTCTAGCCATATGGTTTTATAGTTGGGTTTTTTGTGCTTACTAAATCCTCTTAGAAAGACATGGATTTTGCAAGACTGTCACATAGTTCATGGACCTGGCACCTGGCCCTAAAAAAAACCTCCCCTGGCTTGTGAAAAAGGTATGAATTTATTAATTTTTCTATTCATAAATGAGGTGCTAATTCAGCCGCCATCTGACTTTAACTAGTTGGTCATAAATTACAGGTTTGGATGAAAATAAAAGCACTCACATGAAATGATTTTAGAAGACTGGACTGCTTTCATGGGTAAAATGAATGGTACATCCTGAGGTGTTTGTGTGTGTGTGTTATGATCAGTGTCCCTGTGGATCATATCTCTTAGAAACAAACAAACAAACACAAACACAAACACAAACACAAACACACACACACACACACACACACACACACTTACTGCTTACAGGCCAAAATAGATCTAACTTCAGACAAAATAGGTCTCAAGGATACCACAAGACAACCCCACAACCCAAACTGACACTGTTCCAGAGCTGCCTCCACTTACAGACAGCAGTATCTCTGACTCAAGCTAAAATCAGACATCTATGGTGGATTTCTCTGTTGGGAAATTCCAAAGCAACATATAAATCGAGGAAAGGTTAAGGTACTTGTTTAGGAAACAGGAGAACTGTCTTTCAAGACACCTGCTATTACGGATGGAGCGGTGGAAAATGCTGCCAGTTTGGAATATAGCCAGGAAGCTAATCTCATATGGCCAGTCAGAAATCTGGTGCCTGAGCCCCTAGTCGGAGCCTGTTTGAACTAGCAGGATGCAGCTCTGTAGCTCTCCTGTCTCGGATTAAGGAAAACCAATTTTTGAGGCTTTGATTGCATTTTGGGAAGTTTCAGGCTTTTCATTTATCTGGCTACAATATAGCATGCATCTGCAGTGGCACCTCAGTGTCTACCCTGAAAAAATGTGTATTAGTCCAAAGCAGGGCTGAGTAATTGATGATGACTGATTGTGTAAAAGAGAGTCGGAGGATATAATAGTCAGAAGAACATCACGGAAGATTTTAGCATTAACTGAAACCCCACTGACAAACAAAGATGGCAATGTAAGTAAAGATTTGAACCCCTTCCTTCATTCCTGCTACCCCTGCTGATTCACATCCTCCATTCTGTTTTTTTCTCTTTTAGTCAAAGTCATTCATTCTTTCCTCTGAAGCTCCATCTTCCTGTCTCTCATTCTCTCAACGTCCACCCACACACTTCTCCTTCTGTTGTAAATATAGAGGCCTCAATGGGATGGTGCTTTATTTAGTTGGCAGATGTGCAATTACGCAGGGCCATTTGGACCACAATCGCACTATGGGGCCGGGATTCGAGGCTTGTCACGTCCTCTGTCTAGTTGTTTTTGCATCTCAGCTTTTCTTGCCTTTTCTTCCCCCCTCTCTCACATCTGTCCCAGTTGATTTTCCCTTACAGAATGGTTGACACCTCGACTTAAACTGCCACAATCATCTGGAAGGCGTTCAATAGTCTGAGAGTCCCTCACACCTACTTGCCCTGGTTTTTCTGACATAACCTGCAGCACCTGCAGAACCACATGGATGGACAATTATTCCCTCCAGTTTGAAAAACATACAGTCAGGGTTTTCATTATGCATATTTTCAAGGCATGTAAAGCCTGTGTGTGTGTGTGTGTGTGTGTGTGTGTGTGTGTGTGTGTGTGTGTGTGTGTGTGTGTGTGTGTGTGTGTGTGTGTGTGTGTACTTCGAGAGTGGTGTTCTCATGCCCCTAGGCTGCCCTGCTTGGTATAAAACTTTCCTTCAAGGTCACAGCTGGAACATTTGCCAGAACCCTCCTCCATCTAATTTCTTCCACTCTCATTTCTCGTCTTTCCAGCATGAAGGTCACTCAACGGGTTTCTTATTTCTCTTGCGTATTTTCACCCTCCCCTCCGATCCATTTTTTCCTCCTGTTGATAGCTCTTGTATCCTCTTGCATTAACACCATTCCTTGCCTCTTTATTTTTTCATCCCGGTGACACTCTTAAGTCTCCATCTCTGACTAACTGCAGACGAGCACAGAGGCAGGCATTTTTTCTTTTGGCTGCAGTCAGCGTTTCCACTTTTTTTTTTTTCCTTTCCCTCTCTCTCCCTTTTGTTTCCTCCCCTCCACTTCAGAACATGATGTGTTGAAATGAGCAAGAAGCCAATGGGAGCAAAGCTCCATAGTGTAGTAGCATAGGTGATGTTACAGACCTTTAAAAGATGGCTTGTAGTAAAAAAACAACGAAGCACTCCCTCTTTCTGACTGTCACCCCAAGCTGGATTGACTAATGTGGAAGGTATGTGCTGAGCCTACAACCTCCGCTGGCGCTGGCCTCTGGAATTCTAATTCACATGAGGAACGCCCAACTTCACCAGTTACACCAAATCCTCCTGCTGCTGCTGTTGGTGTTGCTGCTGCTGCGGCCCATCCTTTATTTTTAATCCCGCTGTTTCACTCCGTCCATCATTTCCGCATGCTTAGCTCAAAGTAGTAAAGAAGGAGACGGAGTGGCAGGCGAGGTTGAAAGAATGGTGGAAGGGAAGCTAAATCTGGGTTGGCAATCAAAGAGTCTGGCTTCAAAGGAGATGAAAGGAGTGGGCCACACAGGTTTAAACCCAAACCATAAATGGTCTGCAGGAGGAATTAAAGTGTACAACCAGCCTGACTGGTACAGCACTCCACTGAAAATTCACTAAATGTGATGCTGTGTGTTTTTATTTTGAAACATCTGCAATACCAGTGCCAAATACATTATGAGCTATAATTAGTGAATGCAAATGGGACTATGTTTAGCTGTTCCCTCATGCCATTGATATTGCTAGTGACAGTGTTTGTCTAAATCAGGATCACTTTGTGATTAATTCTGGTCCCTGTCAAAAAGTGAAACTTTCCTCTTGCTCCACCTCACTCACCCGGGCTTTTCCCTCTATGCATATGTTTTCTCCCTAGCTTTACCCAAGGGAATAAACCTGTTGGAAGGTGCTTCTCAAGCATTTCAATCATCTGCCATTAAAAGACACCAGAAAACTATCATTTGTGCCATGAGAACAGCAGGTGCTACCTGTTTTTTGGTGCAAAGGAATCGAAAGAAATTAATCATAAGAATCCCCAAAAAATATAAGATGCTAGAGCTTGTCGGTTTTCTTATCAATAATGTCTTAAAAACAACAATAATTAATATAATTATACAGTATCAGAGGTCCAGTTTTATTTATTTCACAACTGTAAAGAACAGTTCTAAAAAAATTCCAAAAATTACTCCCAGCTCACCACTGAAGTTTTTGAAATCAACTGTGTACTTGGCTGAAATTGTGGAATGCAGTGATGATTTAATGCTGGAATGATTTAAAAGATACCACTATGAAAAAAGATCCTCATCCACCTTAGAGTATAAATAAAAAAAAGACTACATGTTAACCAGAAATCCTTCTGCACTTGAAATAAATCATAAAAAGAACAGCAACAGAAAACTAGGCTCATATAGTATTTCTCAGAGGGGCAAGCATGTTTTTTTTTAAACGGGCTTCAGTTTCCATGACACAGCTCTCCTGAGGAAAGCAATTCTCATCAAGTGCCTTCCCTGCCTTTTTCTGAGAACTCAGGACAACCGGTCTTCCCAATACAACTCCATGAGAGGCCCAGCTCCCAAGAGAAACTGCAGCACAGCCTTACTGAGAAACTAACAAAATCAGGGAGGTCAAAGAACAAGAACATGGGGATGCTTACCATGTAATCACAGCCTAATAGGATGGAAATAATGCCAGGAACTTTGTAATAACTCGTTGATAGTGTTACTGCTGTGGGGCTCTGGGAACAGGATCTATTGTACCAAGTAATCAATCCGTCTATAACAAAATAGAGTACTGAGAACAATTTCATAATCAAGCTTTAGACAAGAATCAGATACTCCACTGAGGTGTGAGTTGGAGGAGGAAACTGACACGCCCAAAACTGTGCCTGCAGATTGCAGCTGCAAGTACCTGATATTATATCCAACTAACTAATAACAAAGCCACACAGGAAACTCCCATTTAGAAATACAGGAGTTATAGAGCAAACTGCTAAAACTATAACCCAGTGTCCTCTTTCTAGCAAAGTTTTGAGTGTGTATGTCACTGTAATCACAGAAACGATGGACTTTCAACACAACTGGTTTGACACAATGTACATAACATTGAGAGCATGTACATAGAAAAACAAAAATGTGTGTGTGTGAACATGCATTGCCCCGGTGCCTTGCCCCGAAGCCATTTAGTCACACACTACTTAGAGTGTCTTGGACATTACACATAACTCACACTCACTGCAATTCATATCACCTACAGCTGCACCTGAGTCATGCAGCAATGTGAGCCATTGCTGCTCCTCTGACTCTCAAACTACACACACCTGCAAGCTGCACCTTCAAATATGAGCCATGGGCACAGGGAGGTTAACCCTAGTCTTTCCTCTGTGTGCTGGGAGCCAACACCCACCATCTATTTGTACAGAGTGTAGGTTTACACAGACAGAGTAGGAGAGAGAGGGAGGGAGGGATATACCAAAGAAAATGTGGCGAAGAAAGACGGAGGCCGACAGCTTAGAATGAGAAAACAAACTCAAGAGGGAGATACTGTATTCAAGAAGCACAAATAGCTCAAATGTCCCCCATGATAGCTCAGACAGGTTTCTTAACTATCAAGAGGACCAATAATACAACAGACCTTGTTTCTAAGGAATCAGCAAACCACCCCTTCACTCTAAGCACCAATGTCACATCAGATTTCTCCATTAGGAATTCAAAGATTGTGACAAATTCTATTAACAAAAAAAAGGGCTGAACATCCACTCATATTACACCAAGAGTTGTTAGTTTGACCGGGGCAGGGCAGGGTGTGAGTGACAGAACGCATGACAAAGAAATCACTCTGTTATTGTACGTGCTGCTTTTATTTGGCTTTAGTGTTTCTTAATAAAAGATGGTCGAAAAGGCACAGATGTGAGGTGCAAAAGTAGAGAACGGAAGATGAATATTCAGACATAACATGGCAAGACATGGCTTCAGCTGAAGAGCCTTGCGTAGAAAAGCTAAGGATGATAGTAACAGTTGTTAATCAGAGCTCAGAACAGTCAGTGTTAGTAGGATCACATGCATTTTTTTGGTCTAATATTAGAAATGTAAATAGTCCCAATGTGCAGAAAAATCCCAGCTCAAAACTCAGTTTTCATATAGGCTAATGGTCAACATAATTACAGACCTACCATGTTACTACATGGCTAGGGCAGCCTCACATAAGCTTGGGGTTGACCTGATGATTACTTTGTTGGGTGACGTGGGTGGCAAAGGGGAGAGGCAAAAGGGTGGGATGCAGCCATCCAGACCTGACCGACCAAATCTGACCCAGACGTTAATCCCAGACTCGTGACAGCAAAATCGCGAGGTTTATCAAGTTCAGCGGTCTGCAGATCTTCCCACAGATGGAAAAATTCCCCTAAGCTCTCTTTAAAGAGGGGGGTGCACAGATCTGCACATGCATGCAATAGCCATCATCCCAGTCTCCATTCTCCCTCTGCCACTTCACCACTATCATCAGCACAGACACAACAAGCGACGAAAACGACGCCAAGCACCACGCGATTATGCAACGCATGTCAGTCACGGGCTTGTAGCCTGGACACAGTAAACCAATGTCCCACCACAGTGGTACATTCCACATACACACATTATCACTGTGGGTGCATCTGAAAACAGTTTCTTCCGAGAGTAGTGGTAGTAGGGTTTTCTCATTTGTAGGGTTTTTTTGTAATATAAATGTTATTATGAGAAGCTTATTTCTATTATGTAAATGCATCTAAAGTATTCTGATCTTCTGACTATCTGTTCAGGTATTATCAATCGGCTTTTAATTAGATATTAAATCATTATTTTTGTTTTTTACCAATAAACTCCTTTTTAATTTGATAAATTTACTGATGTATTCATATAATTATTTGTAAATGTTTCAACATTTATTATTCATCCTTGAAAAGATAATTAATTAAATACTTAGGAATAGTATCCAATTATTTATGGATTCATATCTATCAATAAAATGCTTGATAACCATTTTCATGATACCTGTGGTTCTCCATTTATCATTTCCTTTTCCACCCCTTCCATTACACATTAATGGCAAAAGACAAGGGGAGGACTGATGTTGAGAACTATAACCACAAAGTGAGTCACTGATATGACTCATCTTTTAACATCACATTATTTGTTAATTGCCCAGAGGGAGACTGAGACTTAAAAGGTCGGGGGGGGGGTGATTCATAACTAAAGTTAAATGGAAAACAGTCTGCTGAACACAAGTGGAAGTGATATCTTGAAAAATGCACCGTAGGTTTGAAGTCGGTGTATATTTGAGAGGATTCCCGGTGGAGCAAATACTGAAGAAAATGAGAAATAAGCGGGGCTCACGCGTGAATATCGAATTACCATAAACAAACATTCAGCTTCCTGGGGCTCTCTCCGCGGTCCGGTCCAAGTTTGGAGCTGGAGCAGACAGACGGGATGAGAAAAATCTCCTCCCGTGTTCTGCCACGGTACAAGTTCATGTCACATTTGGGCCTGGACCATATTCCAGCTGGGATCCGCATTAAGAGACGGCGTGACGGGCCGCTGTGTCAGCGCTGGACCCGTGTTTGGAAACCCGACCGCTCCGTTTGCCTTTTAAGAGCCGGACTGTTGCGGTGGGGGTTTTTTTAGGGGGGGGGGTGGTGCGCGGCTGTGCGTCCACCTGAGGATCCCTCGTCTTGATTGGAAACATGCTTCGGTGTCTTTCTTTCTTTCTTTCTTTCTTTCTTTCTTTACGTGCAAATAAACAAACGACGCAGAAAGAAGCCCTAAGTCGATGCGCACACACGCGCGCAAAAACCTCCCCAGACGCAGGCGCTGCCGGCGGCGCAGATACGATCGGCGCTTCTCGCCGAAACCGTCAAGTGCGAGTGCGAGTCCTAGATAAAGGGCAGATCGCGCTGACGTACGGTCTCACCGCATAACTTACCGACCACGACGCACAGCACGTCCATCACCACGTACAGCTTCTTCTTCCTAAGCTCCCGCATCTTCTTTCCGCTCATTTACTCGAAGGTCGACGACTGCGAGGGAAAATTACTACTTTCTGAAGAAGGCGGACGAGTCCATCGGCCGACTTTGGGAAGAGGAAAAAAAAAAAAAGAAACAAAAAGAGAAAAGGGCACAGGTTATGCCAACAACCTGGCAACCCGCGCTACGAGTTCTTCCGGGATCCTCTTCACTACCTGCGCTGACATCGACAGCATAGGTGTGTGAAAATGGACGGGCGGCTAAAAGCGGGCCGAGCGGCTACGGAGCGGCGCTGGAGCCTCGCGTCCCTCCGCGCTCATTACTGCTCTGGGTACGAAGCCAGGACTGAGGAGAAGCCTCCGATTTCACGGCGCTGGCGTCCGGAGAGTCCAGTGTGAAGCTCCCTCTCTCCCTCCCTCTCTCTCCCTCCCTCTCTCTCTCTCTCTCTCTCCCTCTCTCTCTCTCTCTCCACACACACACTCTGCTCTGGTCCCTCCTTCCTACTTCCTCCTCTGGCTCCTCTCGGGCTATCTGATCATAGCCAGGCTCAAAGTTTGGTGGCGTTTTTTATTTTTTTTCACACAAGCGTGCAAAAAGCGAGAGAAAGGAAAAAAAAAATAAATAAAAAAACAAACCTCCTCGCGGTTTGCTCGATTTTACTCTCCCCGCCTTGCAAACCAACTTTTATTTTTTATTTTATGTCCGTTGTGTGGAAATTACTCAAACATTGTAAAGATCCGACCAAGAGGAGGGAGGCATGAGAGCGATAAACCGAGCATAAACTGCGCTGTTAGGTCAAAACCGGGAGGAAAAAAAAGATGTGTGTGTCTGTGTGTGTGTCTGTGTGTCTGTGTGTGTGTGTTTGACTGTGTGTGTGTGTGTGGGGGGGGGGGGGTGACTGTCACTAAACCTGACCTCATTATCTGAAGTAATCTAGACTAGTTCAATTAAGGGATTTAAATGCACCGTTATGGCTGTGGCCTCAGCTCTGCCCCCATTTCTGAAACCCTCTCAGAGATGGGAGCCCAGCATGATCTTATCCCCATCATGCGCTTCTCATTACAGCCCTGCAGGGCAAACACTCGAGCTGCTCAGCTCTGCCGAGCCCTTCACCTTTTCCCACTCTCCTTCCTCTCATGAGAGATCTATATTGAGGCGGACTAAAGAGCAAACAGATATTGAATAAGCTGCAAACACATACTAGTCAACACCTTCACGTTGCTAGAAGGTGGACTCTCGCTGAGCACGCTTTGTGGGTGCTGAAGGGAACACGGAGGGAGAACATAGAGGCCAAAGCTTCCAGTTCCATCAAAAGCAGAGGGTTTTATAGTCCCTGCTGCGTCTGTGGCAGAAATCAGCACGAGTGGACACCGGCATGACTCCCAGTCCCTGTTATTTTGCTCCGGGCAGTCGGGATGTTTCCCAACCGGCGGTCAATACCAGGTCACCGTTTGCTGGCTGCTTCCACCAGCACTTCAGAGTCATGAGTGTGCATTAACATTTAACTCTGTTTGCTTGATAAACACCATGTTTACCTCCAAGTCTTTTAGTTCAACACCCTTAAGTTGAGCAGATAATCTTACATGAGCACACACTCTATATTGCACTTTATCTGACTTTCTTTAGATTTGCAACATAGGTAACATATACAAAAATATCTACTTACAAAAGGAACAGCATGGACACTCTAGTATAACTGGACAAGGAATACATTTGCGGCTGCAATAGCTTCCACTAAAAAAGGACAAGGACACAATTCTTGATTCTGCATCAATGGGATGGACATAAACCAGTAATGATATTCCCATTATAAGATGACTTGAATTTCATTTTTGAGGGTCTGTTCAAATAAGTATAATTTGAACTTCACTTGAGGTCTAAAAGCTCGATACACATTAATTATCAATACATTTTAGTTTGGCGATTTTATTCCAAAAATTAGAGGGGCTTGATGTGTTCTCCAGAATTCTTTTTAGCAGCTCTTTAGGCAGCATGATCTACTCAACAGGCGTTACTGCATTTAAAGGAAAATTAAATTGTGGAAAAAAAGTGCTTTGCTTAGGAAAAAGACAAAAGGGCGAAGGTTTGTCATGGAATTAATTAATAGGCATCCACATGCAGTATGTTTACGATCATTTTTAATACATTTTATTCAGAAACATACTGTGCTGTAACAGCCCTCCTCATCATACCGTGCACAAGTTAGGTGTATTTGACATCATCAGAGTAGAGCTTTATCATTGCTTGTTCAGAGTTGGAGAACCAGGCAGACAAGACAGTGTCAGGAACTGGGGGACAAATATTCTGTTTTATCCCTGGGACAAAAAACAGCCACTGTACAGGGTATTCTTGACAATTTAAGTTTTGTTTAGCAGGTCATGCAAAAAAAAAAAAAGTTTCTACATCCTTCCATTAATCTTTGGAACAAATGTTCATTGCTAGATGAGTGTAGGCTTTCTTTCCTTCCCTGGTGCAAATTAGATTTTTTTAATGCAACCTCTTAATATACACATTTCAACATTTGTCTAAGCAGCACTGGCCCTTGCTGGATTAGTAATAGATATCATTTTTATAGTCAACTGAAATATAAATTAAGAACATTTTTAATCACAAGACTAAAGAGAATTTCAATGACATTTTCAGGCTCAAACTAACACAATTCTGCTTATTTGGCCTGATATACTGCATGTATTATTTACAGGCAGGGCTGATTAGGTAGGGAAAACAAAGCAGCTACTGTATTTGTTGCGTGTAAACTGCACTTCATTCAAAAACAGCTATTATGGTTCAGTTATTTTGGCTTGTATGGTGTTTATCATCTGTTGTCAACTAACTGCAGAATCATAAGTAACTTATATAAAGGAAAATTAAAAGTAAAACCAGTTTAACAATTTATGGTTAAAAGTGAGTTATGGTTGTGATGTCATATAATGATAGAGAATTCTGGTCTATCACGTAATCTTTTTATTTTTCTAAAGGCAAAAAAAAAAACCTGAAAGGTGAGATTATTTAAGCTAATACCTTATTAAACCCATAGGGGAAATTCACATGTTACAGCAGCCGAGGGAAATATAAAATTAAAGAAAATAGTTGATTTTAAAAAGACAAACAATATTTATCTTACTTTGTAAAAGCTATTTGTGTAAATAAGAGTCCAGTACTGCAATTCTGATAACCATGATATGGAGCTATCATCATATAGAAATCCCACATACACCACAAAACAGTGGTGCAAGACACTTGTTATCTATGAATATTAACAGTAATTCTTACCATTGGCAGAATCAGCTGCTGTATGCTGCCTTTTCTTGAGACACTTTTTTGAAAGTCAAGGTTACACAACTTTTTATTTAGCACTACTTCGCGAGCACAACCACAATGATCACGTCAGGTGAATTATAAACTTTTTATTCAAAGCAATAATAATGCATATGAGCCAAACTTTGGTTCCTACCTACATTGATGGACTGGCTCAACCCTCTCCTACCACTATGTGAGCTGTCTATAGACCAGATAGACTCCAGACGGACCAGTGGTAATGAAGCTGCTCACATGGCATCTGCACCACAACACAGTTCATTTAAAATAGACTTTCTATATTTAAATGGGTTTGTGGGTGTGTGTCTGTGTGTGTTTACCTACTTGTGCATTGTTCTCCCTCCGACAGCAGCGGCTGTAACCGCCGATGAAGCCGTGCTGCTGCTGCTGTCACGTCATCTGTAGTATGGGACCAGTAGAGGGCTCTACAGGGCCAGGCACAGGGAAGGAAATGAGACAAAGCCGAGGAGAAGCTGCTGGAGTTGAATTGACTGGAGAAGTATGCTGCAACAAATTAACCAAGCAGTGAATTTTGTATTTTATTCTTTTTTTTGCTTTTTTTTGCTTTTAAAACCCTTAATTTATCAAACTGTTTTGTCACAAAACAGTCAGTAAAAAGCTTAAAGATGTGCAATGTATTTAAATTCTTGATAGATAATCGCAGTATTTTCTGTGTCCCTTGGTTTCTGATGAAGCCAGAGAAAATCTTAATGTTAAAAGCACTTAATACAAACATCCCACTTGATTTTGTATGCATGCCACCTGCTCTAAAGGTGCTGTATGTAAGTAATTTGCTGGCAGTACATTGCCAACATAAGGATTAATAGCTTTTTATCAGTCTATCAGTCTGCTACTGTTACATAGCCAATGTTAACATTACAGTTGTTTACTTACCAGTCTAGGAGAAATGTTGTGAATTCAGTATCAAACCTCATACCCTTTTGTACTACTTCATTCCCTCATGATAGACTGATGCCAGACTGGATGCTATAGTGACTCACTATCACAAAGTGGTATCACAAGACAGGCTGGGGGTAGCTGGTTAGCATTCTAAGTTCAGGAGAAAAGAAGTAATAAAAATAGAAGCAAAACATGAGTTAACACTGGTGTTGCCTTCCACCTCTGGAGATAGCTCTTGGAGAGTAAAGGAATGAAGTTTGGTCCTGAACTCACATTTCTTCTAGACTGGCAAGTAAAAAACAGCTGTTAATGTTAATATTGGTTATGTAACAGCAGCTAATAATACTAATGGCAGAAACTTACATATAGCCCCTTAAATAACAATTAAACACACAAAAAAAGACAACGGTCTGATACAGTGTTAAAAGTTCATATACTTTATATACCACACTAAGGTGGAGTCAACGTTATCATACTCATCATATTTCTACAGGTACATTAGCACCTTGTCTGGTGACTGGGGGGCTATGGGCTTATAACCCTGGTTACTTTTTAGACTGGAAAACAAATTGGAGATGCTTCTCTAATTGCATATACACTGACTGACCGAAAATTTGTGAATTTGAACAATATTTATGTGATGAAAAAATGGATTTCAATGGAAATCAGACCAAAAACCAAGTTCCTCATATTAATGAAAGAGTCGCATTTAGTAATGTTGCTTTACAATAAATGCAGCAGTAGTGGTATTTGCAATCACCTTTTAGTAAATGAGCTAGTAGTTCAAGAGAAAGAGCCTTACTTCCCTGGAAGTTAGCCTCTGACCCCACAAACATCACTAAAGCTATGACAGAGAGTCAGAAAAAATAATGGTCTCCAGGTTTTTTGTGCAACTATGTAAACTTAATGAATGACTTATATTCTTCATTTCTTTTCTACCCATTGGCGCTCATATGAACTGTTCATGGGATAAGACAAAAATCTCTTTAAAGAGCTGAAATTAAGTGATGTCATCCCATCTTGGTAAAGTCCTCGTAACTCTTTAACGGCAGTTAAATGATAGGCTTACTAGTGATACTCACGCTGCTGGTATATTATAGCTCAGTCCAACCCAGTCTAGATGAACTGTCAGCCTTTGTCACACATTCCCACCCAAACAGGCATCTGGTGAATGAGTTTAACCTACAGTCTAGAGTTGTTCAATGCATTTATCCTGACTGGTTTCATGGGTGACATGGCTAACAGATAATATCATTGTATTCAAACACAAGATTTCACACGCTTTAAATAGTAACACAGTCTGGGTTATGATTATTATTGTGATACTCGAAAGAATATTTTTGTAAATACAATATCTTTATGTTTATTTAATTAAATGGTGAATTGAGACTTATCGGTGCATATGCATATTTGTTGGTGCTGGGTGGGTGAGCTGGGCTGCTGGCGAGCTGTGTTCACAATGTGTTCATCTTCAACAGCAGAGTCCCTTGTCCCTGCTGAGGATTATCTGTAGGTTTTAATGTTCTTCATAGCTGTGGTATGTGTGTGGTATATATAATTGTAAATGACCATAAAATTCTTTCCCATGGTTGTATAAACTCTGTGGCTTCGGAATATCCCCAAACCCTTCCACCAGAGGAACCAAACTAATAAAATAATTTATAGATGATTTGGCTAAAGTTTGGTTTAAAGCTGAGTGAGTTGTAACTGGATATTCTTCCTGGAGATAAAAAAAGGGGAAAAAAGGAGACTCCTAAACGTGACACAGAGCTTCTAGTTTTGTGTGGAGCCCACTGATGCAACCGTCCCTTTCTGTGAACAATTCGAATAGCTGCTGAGATTTATTTGTTATATGAGGTTTGTCTCCGTCATAAGTGGACAATAGTACAATTTCCACAAACCAGGCAGTTCTTCAGCCAATTTCCTGTTGAGATACAACAGCGGGTGAGAGAAGTGCTATAATTAACCTTTTGAGTCAGAGTCTTGTTAACAACTAATCTCAAATTAGAAAAATGCAGTTTGTCATAGAAAAATGCTTTTTTTTTTTCAACAGTTGAGTTTCAGGCCGATGACATGAAAATCCTTTGTTACAAATATACTCTTATGGTTGATTTGTCTTTTGTTGGCTTTACAAACAGGATAGTCATTCATTATGCTGTGACCCAGGAGAAAACAAACCAAGGCCAGAGAGAGAGAAGGATGTGAAAGAAACTCTCCAAGGTTAAAAACTAATTTTGTGACAAAACACTGTCATTGTCAGGGTTGGATAGATAGGGTGTTGGCCCAGATGTAGAAACACAAGGTTGGGAATGTAGGTAAAAGTGCTCTTCATACATCTAAGCATTTAAAAGTTTGAAAATATTGTAGCATCAAAAAAGTATAAGGTGATACGCTGGTGTTGGTGCGTTGCTCCCTGTATAAAGACCAAACCAGAATGTCCAGTTTGAAGTCTTATCAGACACGACGCTTGAGCGAAATCTATACTTTGGTGATGCAGGATTTTACAACCATGAAAATATATTATGGCGGCAACAACTTTCTCTTGCGAGGTGAATAGTGAATTTAGCACAATGCTAGGAAATCTGTTCATTCTATCTGGTATGTGAGCTTGCTCATATTTATACCGTCAACTTATTTTTTCCAGACTACCCTGCAGTTTTTTCCTGTAGCCTTGTGAAGCTGCGCTCTGCTATGCTAATACAGTGGCTGAAATCAATGAGGCATCTGTATTTGAAATTGTATTTGGAATGTGTCCTTAAAGTAGGCAACAGGCAGGTCAGGGATACAATGAATGTGTCAGCGATAAAGACACACCAGTCATTGCCTAAACAGGTGGGTGGGGTTCTGTAGAAAAGAACCCGAAGACAGTTACAGGCATGTTTGACTCTGAAAAGACTACTGTTCTTATGACAGCAGAATTGGAGCATCAAGTATAAAAGCTCTGGGTCTGGATTGCACTCTTCAGACAAGGTGGGGACCGAAAACTTGAAAGAGCTCTGTCCTTGAAATGTTACATCTTAAAGGCTTAAAACAGACAGATAAGTCAAAATATAGCGAACAAACAAGACTGAGCAAGAGAGATACTGATTTTCTGACGGAAGACATAACTATTCCTACTATTTCTTTTTTTTTTCTTGTTGTTTTAAAATCCAAGCTGATTTAGGCTAACACTCTAGCAGCCGGTTGAGGGAGATGACAGTTAACAATAGTGTAATTTCAACAGAACAAGCAGTTCTTGGACCAGCTTGTGTGAGAAAAAAGGCTTACTTAGCCTTTTGGCTCAAAGGGTTCTTGACACAGAATTTCAAATTAACTGGTTGTACATGCAGTTTCCTACAGACAGATATGAGGTTATTGACCTGTGTCTGGCAGAAAGAATAAGTTTCTATCCTAGTCTGCACTGACAGTCAGAGGATCGGTCATCAGGAGTGTTGATGGCTCCCAAAAGGAAAGTTTTTCTCCTACTTTAATGTAGCCATTCAATTTATAATGCTGTGACCTGTGATGTGCAAGTCACAAGAAGAGAGAAATAGAAGCAAAGAAACAGTACACACACACACACACACACACACACACTCACACACTCACGCACACACACACACACACACACACACACACACACGCACACACACACACACACACACACACACACACACACACACACAGTGTTTCATCTGCCATGCCTGTGCAGCTCTGTAGCGTGTTGCTCCGCCTGCTCCAGGTACTGAGGTGGTGGAGGCAATGTCAACCTGTGTGTTGAGTAAATGGACTGAGGAAACATGGGCCTCTGAGACAACATGGTCCTCACCATGATACCCCTCCAGGGTCTAGGCCTCAGGCTCAAAGAAACACACAGAGGTACTAAACTCACTGAACAAGGAAGACTAATGAATTTAAAGTATGAATATCATCTCTCTTTTTTTAGGCTGATTTGAAGAAATTGAAAAAAAAAATGACAGTCAGTGGAAAAACCAGACTGGATCATCTGTGCTATATTGTAGTGGGCAGTATAGAACGCCAGTGCAGATTATTTCACTGTTTAGTTTATTTGCACTAAACAGTGAAATATTCTGCTTGTGTTTATGCCACTGTAGCTCCAGACACCTGGGCTTATCTCCAGCTGGTATCAGATGAGACAGGACTGGCCTGCGCAGCTTCACTGGTGAAACAAAAGTCAGGGTGAAGTCAGGTTGAGAGGGGCCCTAATGCAGAAAGTAAAGCAGCATAAATAAAGGCTTAACAAAGCCTAAACTGACGGAAAACGATTCTGATTTATTTACAGTCTTCTACAATGCTAACAATATTTGAAGAGTGTCTTTTTAACTTGACATTTGTGAGCATTGTTAAATCAAGCATGCCTCTTCAAAATCTACATTTAGAAACAGCTAAAGTAAACTTTAAAATGTGCGCTGAAGAGCTTACAGTACACTTTGGGGAAATTTTGCCAAAATGGTGGGAAATGGTGTTAACACTAGTAATTTCATATCTGCAATTTTGGGCAGCATTTCAGACAAATACAGCAGTGGAGAATACATTGCTGGAATTCAAAAGCTGTGACCCTTTATATTATAAATACATTCTGAATTAGATATTGGGCTATTGTTGCTTTCTATGACATAATACATAGGCCTGCAGTAGATACGCTGTTGTTCTGCCGAAGAAACAACCTGTTCACAAGGATCAGGAAGTGAGAGGGAAACTATGGGAAGGGGAAGCGAACACTAAGAACATTCATCTTTGCTAATTATGTAGTGCCTTTGGGCAAGACATTGAACTCCAAAATGGCTCACTGAGTGCAGTCCAGATGCTGAAGCCACAACAGAGCAAAGAGTTTTCCTACATTGTGAAATGAGCCTCAGAGATCATTAAGCCAGACCAAACGTGTCTGGACATCTTTCAAGCTGTATATCATAGTCATATTTCACACATTCTTCCATCAACTAACAAGATCAAAAGAACTGGCTCTAGCTGTAAATAGTAAGTTGTCTGTGTTGACGCTTCCAAAAGAATTGTTTCAACTTCCTCATTTTACTCATCACTCAGGTTCACGACTACTACTATGTACAGTAGAATGTGATTCAAAGGCATATGGAAAGTAATTATTTCCAATTGTAACTGGAAACCTCTGGAAAACATGGGCATCAGCAAAGTACGGTGATATACTGACAGCAATTATGAGGGAGTCGTGGCTTGTTTGAACACTGTGTTCTCACTTTTTTTTCAAGGCAAGGAAACACACTCAGCGAAACGTGAGAGATCATTCTGGACTTTGCTATTATTCTCTGTACTTCTCTCAGTAGATCCTTTTCATCTGGGATCAATTATTACCAAATCTAAAAACATATAACAAATGTGAATTTATACCTCCATACAACACAAGCAGAATTTTATAGCGGTTTCATGCTGAGGGGATATGAATAAAGAAGCTGAGCTGCCAAGCCAGAACAAAGGAAAAATAGAAGCATTTAAATCATGGAGTAACAGGGAAAAAATTTGAAAAGTACCAAATTACCTTACTATCCATATTAGAAAGCACATGACACAAACCCTCAAAGTGGCCCTAACCTTCTTAGGCCAGTGTTTCTTTTTGCATCCAAGTCTGCATTTCAGTATAGTATAATAAAAAGCAGGTGTGCTGATATAAGCATGCTGCGAATGTTTTAGTATTGTTGTATATGTTGGCTGACATGAAACAAAAGATCGCAGAACAGAAATGCCAAACTGGGTTTGAGGTCTTTAAAAGAAGTGTCACCATTACATAGTTTGTCTACCAGCAAGCACTTATGCGTTTCAGCTGTAAAATATCCAGTCTCTATTCCCCTTGGTCACAAACCTAAGAAATCTGTACCAAAATGGCTGATATGTCCTAATCGGTACTTCCAAATATTAAAATTATTAGTACTGGCTTTTTTCTGTTTTCTGTCCCATCAGTGCAAATTTAGAATATATGGGGTTAATATACTCAGCACACCATTTGCTCAACCAAAGTACTACTTTAGTACTAAAGTAGTGCTATCATGCATTTTTTCAGTGAAGGGTTATTTACTTATTGATAACATAAATTAGCAACAGTCACATTTCATTTGAATACACTTCAGTGAGCTAAAGCTACATAGTGGGATCTTTGGCACATCTGTAAAGCATGTGGTGTGAAAGAGAAAGTGTAAATTCTTTTTCTAAACTTTGAATATAAGAATTAACACTGAAAATTTCCAGGGGAGTATCTTTTTGCCCAAGGGACACCTGCAGAGGACTGCCAAGCCCTGGTTTTATTGAAATAAAGGCTTATAAGAGAGCTCTGATTCCAGTGTCTTCGTACGGCTCCATTTCGCCCGACCGATGACTGTATCACATCCCGTCATACTGAGGTTTTTGTGGATGTGTGAGCAATGAGCTTCACCATCATTTAAGACTTAATACAAAGCATATGGTCACACAAAGTACTCGGTAAATTGTGGGTAATGGATCTTACACATTAGCCTAGTATAGTTTCAGCAGGAGAGTTCTTCCCTGGGGTCTGGGGATACGTCACCTTATGGCTGGGGCTTGGAAGTAACTCTGCAAAGGAGTGAGGTGAAATAACATTTTAGTAATATGTCTAGATGTATCTGATACAAGAAATTATGTGTATTTCCATACAAAGTTTAAGTAAGTGTTGCTGTGTAATTTGATAGCACTTTTGCACAATGTTAGCTGAGGAAAATTATAACAAGAAAGAGTGTGACATGAGAATGAGAGACCTTTGGTAAGGGCCAATGTAAAATGCCATGTGGGTTAGGTGCGGTCTGCCCATCCTGAAATTGAGGTGAATTTCCTGAACTCCCTGAGGGGATTCAGTGTTTTTTTGTTGTTTGTTGTTGTTGTTTTTTTTTCCTGGCCTCCAGGTGTTACAGGAAACAACCTGGACGAGCCATCAGGGGAGCAAGAGACGTTTTAAGAGTCTCCGTTAAAGCAATCACAAGTACAGCAGTTGTAAGTTTTCTGTTATTCTTATCTTATTCTGTTTACAGTACAAAAATTACAGTGAAAATAAAGATAAAAAAAAAAAACTGTAGCTAGTGTCAGTGGTTTTCCACTGACACTAACCAGTGTCGTCCAGGTTGTATATTCAAATGCATTGATATTAACCATACCTCACCAGATCCTTTATTAAAGTAATAATGTACAAAATTTAATGTAATTAAATCATTCATTTAAATTTTAAAACTTCTTTCTTTTGGATATCAAACATCTCATCTCACCTTGAAATGTTGCTGTAAAGTGATGATCTGTGAGGTTTTTATTCTGGATAATAAACACTGGAGGAAAAGGAGTCAAAGCATCCAGAGAGACTATTCAAACAGCCAGTACACTATGATCTCCTTCCTTTCAATCCACGCATGTGCTCAGTCGTTGTATTTGCCAGGATACTTAATACTCCGCTTCCGTCAGAGGCTCAGCAGAGGTACAGCGCCATCCACTGTATTTTTGTGAAAATATTGGCAGATGGCACAGCACTTTGTACGTGTTAGAAAGTCACTCATAGCCAGCTGAGAATAATCAATTATCAGTGAATAAATTTAAAAAAAGGTTATTTAGATAATTGTTTTGGATTTTGTGATATTATATGAACTTTATTATCATTAAAGAGTAAATTATTTTAAAAACCATTTGTCCATTTCCTGATTTCACCACACACTTTTCCAGTTTTCCTCTAAACACCCCCCCTACTTATCTTGCTACTTTACAAGACAGACGTCTAAGTCTGTCCAGGGAGAGAACGGATCTGGGATGTGTGTGTGTGTGTGTGTCTAAAATGTGGTCGAATGCAGACCACAAAGGGCAGACTAATTGGTGTGTGTTTATATCTCACTGGTATAAGAGCTACAGTAGGTTGGTAGCTAATGGGGCCTTCACAATCATAAATAGATTTTTGGCACTTACAGGATTTGCACCCTTCAAACATTTTGACCTGCATATGAAGTGAGTGAAATACTCCTTTTTTCAGACAGATGTTTTGCATTAGTCTTCAAATTACCATTACAAAAGCGATAAATCTTAGTCTTTTGCCAACGTTCTTTTAATTGTTTCTTCTTTACAAAATATAATAATTATAAACAAACATAACAGAAGCAGTACAATATATAAATTGCTAAAAATAAAAGTGAAAATAAAGAATTAATAAAAGGCAGTGATTCTGCTCCTTTTCCTGCCTTCCTGGTCTGGTCCTGGACCTCCCTCATGTAAACAGTCAAAAACAAAACAAACACTTATCTTAAACCGGCTTGGCCTTAAACAGGGATCACACAAAGAGCTCGCACATTTATAGACAGCAATAAGGAATAAATAGACGGACAGAAGAAAGGAAGAATAACCAGCAAAATCCTTTCCCTCCCTGTAACATTTCCATTACCTCTTTAGTGACAGAGTGTGACTGAAATATACTGACATGCAGAGGAAAATATTTGAATGAATACACAAATCAATACATGATTTTGTGAAATGTATAAAATCGTTCTTGTCAAGAGGCATTTTAAAGCTCTTCCATTTATTGTATTAGATAATATTAAATAATCAAATAATATTTACTGCAATAACCTTTATGCTTATACCATCTACATGTACTTGTCATATGACAGTTGACAACTTTAACTGTTGAGGGGGAATAGAAGATCTGTTATGCAGTGCTTCATCAGAGATTTGTACTATGAAATAATAGTTATTATAAATTGAAATGCATATAAATATCTGACATTTTTCAGCATATTTCATTGTCTGCTAGAGGTAATTAAAGTTGCTCAAGGAAACATGAGACAGTTCAAAAAAAAAAGGAGATATCTTATATTTCTTTAATCCACAGCTCAGTCCTGCTCTGACGCTAATAATGCAATTATTGTTTCTTGTTTAAACATCTTCATGAATTATTATTTGGATTATTACTTGGATGTTGTTTCATTGCTGCTGGTTTTCAATGAGCTCAAAGGTGGGATTTTGCTGAAATAAAAAGGAGGCTCCAGGAGGCCAAACTGTTAACTTCCACATTAGGATGAGCTCTGGACACAAACACCTGTCATTACATACATTTTTTCTTTTGCCCACAGGGTGTGTCTTAATCCAATGTTATTGAAGGGCTGTCCCTGATGAGTGGTTTTGGAGCTCACCAAAGTTGCAGCACCTGAGAAACTGTTTGGATCCAGTGATCTACCTATTTTTGAATGTACATTTTACATTCACATATTTTATTCAAAGCCTATTCTGCAGGTCAAACAGGCTAGACAGGGTACTTAATATTTGACATAATGAAAACAGTGATCAGATATGATGACAAAGCAATGCACCTTTATAAATCTCTATATAAATCTTCAGAGAAAACAAGGATGAAAACTTTGACAGAAGCAAAACTAAGAAGAAAAAATATCTGCAAAAATACTACGCTCCTTGCTGTTCCTACACTGCTCCTTGTTTGAATAAAACATGAAAAGTTTCAGGTCTCGATAGTCAATCAAAACTCTTGAGAAAGCTCAACTCTTGTGCCAAAGTCTTACAGACAGTTGGAGGAAGGAGGCTGGAAGTTCAGAGAAGCATAGCTCAGGAACCGAAAAGAGAGACAATTACAGGCAGTGTAGAGGAATTATTTAATGAACTACCGAGTATCGCTTGAATGGACAGATTCTACTCTATGGTCAGACTTCCAGCAGCCATGTCAGTGGCTGTTCAGAGACAGATCTCAAACAGCTGCAGGGGCAAAAGTGCTGAGCAATTAGCAGAATGCAGAGAAACGTTGTCAGCTATCAAACCTCAAAAATCAAACTTCTCCTTCTTGATAAATAAGAAAACAAAGCAACAGTTGTTCACATTGTTAATCACTGATCTGTTTTAGGAAAAGCATGGGCTACAGGCAACTTCCTTCTGGTTTGTCTGCATGGTCACTGCAGCTCTCATCACCTGCACTGTGCTTTCACAAGTATGTATTCATCAAGGCCAGACAAAAGCATTGCCCTGGTGCAGGTTGTGGTTAAAAAAAACTGTTAATAAACATATAATCAACACCTGAAAGTAGTGATTAACACTTCCACAACGTACAGAAGGTTCAAGTGTCTCGTTTTAAAAAGAGGGTTCAGATGAAGAAGTAACCCCCCAGCACAGGTAGTAGGTCCATCCTTTTTCGTAAAGTAAGGTAAATGCACTTTTTGTCCTGGTTTCTGTAAGCCCGTTGTAAATACCACCACAGATCAAGAAAGGGCAAATCACTAAGAGTACCACTCAATTTTTATTTTCCTTTGTCCCCTCACTGTGTAAGAGAGTGGGAATGCTGGACAGAAGCTGGGTGCAGCAGGTTGCCAAATGCCTGGAAGTGTGATGAGAGGACAGCAGATGAGGGAGGTGAGGCAGACGGCAGGCTAAATTCCAGCTGCAGCCCATTGGGGGCACCAGCCCCACTGCCAAGTGTACCACAGTTAGGGTCCTCAGAAACAAAAGGTCCACCTCGCATGTGTAGCTGGTAGAAGCAGGAGCCTGGGAGGCAGTGGTCGTCGTGGTTGGACGGAGGGCTCCCGCAGGTCCACTGGGAGATCATGGCAGAGGGCTGGGACTGGAACTGGACTGTGGCTGAAGGACGACAACTGTCTGAGCCCGGATCCCGCAGGTCGTCCATGGGTGGCAGAGAGAGGGGACAGCCAATCAGCTGCTGAGGACATCCGTCTCCACACAGCTCTGACAGCCCCATCACGAGCTCATCATCTGGAAAGAATAGAGGAGTTAAGAGGGTGATGAATAAAACTTCGTAAATGCAGTTATATATTTTAATACTGCCCCCATTTGAACAATTTCAATAATGTTCTTCTGACTCATGTAAATGTTTGCAATGAATTTTGGTGAGTTTACTAGTGTACACAGAGCACACACATTCCCTTCAGTAACTAGGCCTTCCATTTTGTCATACTGAAACAACAAATGAAAAACACTCTTTGTCCAGATGTCGCATATTTAGTTATTTTACTTGACAGAGATGTTCTTCTGGGAATGACTTAAACTGTATACTGTGGCATTATTAAGGAAATAATGTATCACATGTATAGAACATGATTCCAATTACTTCTAAAATGAGCAGCTGTGGGATATTATAATTCTTGTATTTGCTTGCGGCCACTCTTGTATTTGCTTGAGTAGGCTTTTTTGCCAACCACAAGTAAATCTCTGATACTACAGCAATATGTATTATTGCTATTAAAAAAAAACCCACCAAGCCAAGAGGGCAGGGGTTGAATTCATTCTCAAATAACTTAATATATCTGCCATTATCTGTAAATGAATATGGCATTAACTGCATAGCCAGAAGAGGGTTCATGGCTGTTTATATTAACCATGTTCCTCTTGGCTTTACATAGATTTTGATCACATTCTGTACCAAAGATAAAATATTGGAATTTAATCCCAATCACATTATTTATTGTCTCTCTCAGGCTTCCTGTTTCCTTTACCTGCAGGCCCAGCCTGCTTTCTGTGGCCTGTGTGGATGAGTTCATGGCTTTAAGAGGAAGCGGGGAGTTCGTCTGCGCCGCGGACGGCCCTCCTCCTCTGGGGCACCATGTCAAGCCATGCACAAATACACAAAAACATAAACACAAACACACACACAAACACACACGCACACACACACACACACACAGACATGCATACATGCATGCACCAATACAACAACACAAGACATACAAGAAGCAAGAAAATAATGAGGTAATGGGGAAAGCAAAGAGGGGAAGTATAAAATGATTCATAACATAAATACACAAGATAATGAATATGTGATGTCAAAATAAAACGCATACCATGTATTAGAAATAAGAATGTCAAGGGACAAAGATAGAATCCATAGAGTTGCACATATAACGTGATGGGTATCAGAAATCATCTGATTTGGAAAATGTGTCTGACATGTCATGTAAACAATTTATATTCAGAAAAAAATGGGTGAAGATTGACAGCTTTGTGAATTCAGTGGGGCTGGAAACCAAACTCAATCCTTCAGGCCAACTGTGTCTAGCACTTTTTATTATATGTTGTATCAACTTACACTTCAAATGAAACTGATTAAATGTGTGAAAATTTTCCTCGCTTTTACCATAGATGTGCTTCTTTTCCATCATTTCTTTCTTTGAACATGAGGTCATTGGAAGGATATTTTAAGGCATTATGGCTTTAACGGCTTTTAAGTTTCAAGCCACCACATGACGTGCCTTTAAGAGACTCGCCCAAGTCACCTCGTTTGTCCAGGTCCAAGTTCGACTGTGGAGGTAATGGGGACTCCAGCTGCCCAGGGCCCATTGAGCTGTGTGACAGCAAGCCTGAGGAATTGTTGCTTCCGTCCAGCTCACCGACCTCCCCATCCTGGTCTCCATCGTCCCTGCAGCAGACAACACAAATACCATCAGCACAGGAAAGCATGTGCTAACAGTTAGAAGCTGGAGTGGGTGGCACAACTTTTAAGTCAGCCGGAGAGAATTCATAATAAAAAAATAATATTAAAATTAAAAAAGGGCAGAAGAATGACACAGTCACGTGACAGTCAGGTGAAGTTTTTGTTATTAGACTCAGAATCCCGAGAAACAAATCTATTCATATTACTTTGCATGGTTGAGGCCATTCCAATACAATGAAAGCAGACAGCAACTAGTTTTGGTGCGTAATTAAATATAAAAAAGAAATTTAAAAATAATCCACATAAAATTTCTTTCCAGACGCAGCCCCATTACTCTGGATAAACTACAGACTAGTTTTCGCAAGTATTTCTTCATCAAAAACATTTGTACAATGTTATTTTTCTAATTTCTTTTAATGTCTTTAATGAGTTTCAGATGACTTACAGCCTAAAAGTTCCTCTATTTTTATTTTAATGATTTTATATTCTACATCAGGATTGTAGCATATGGTAGTAGTGTGGGATTTTATAATACTGAATAGTTCCCATCTGGCAAGTCCAATTACCCTCTATGCACCCCATCAGTAGGCGCACCGCAGGGGATTTAACATGGGGCTTGGCATGACATGGGGGTTGAACATTGCAGGACGCAGCCTATTTCCGAACTCACATGGTTGACCACAAATCAAGTATATTTTGCCTCAGGAGTAATCTCTTTACATATGTATCAAACAAATCAACCTTGACTAAACTGTGACGCATGTCTTTGTTGTCCCAGCAGCACTCACATGCTCCCTGATTGCAGGCTGTATTTCTTGCGGCTGAGCCTGGTGGCCTGTTGGGTAAAATACTCGTGACGCTCAGACTTCTTCCACATGTAGTAATACTCCACACATTCACCCACTGAGCGCGTTCGTACCTAAGGAGGAGGAAAGGGTTATTTATGGACATCGGGTAAATTATTGATCAGGTTTGGAAAACAAACTTCAGGAGGGATCCAACATCTTGTCTCCTGCACTCACCTTATTAGCCTGAATGAGGTGGAAGTTTTTCCCGTGAACTCGATAGCCGTGTTCGAAGTTCCTACACTCCTCCTCGCTCCAGGCGCACAGCTCTTCTAAAGAGACCAGAAAGCATTTTAAATTGTTTTCAACATGTATATTTTGTGGACAAACTGCATTTTATCGGTATATTTTGCAGTTTTTCCACCGACTTCACCTTGAGATCCACCTGCTTAATGAGCACCTACAGTCCCCCTTGTATCCCAGCTATTGTCTAAGCCCCTTCTACATGAATCCCAACCAAGTCTGTGATTTTGAATGATTGATTTGTAGGGGCTTTCTCAGGAACATACTTGCAGAATACCATGTCCTTCACATCACCAGCATCAACAAATGGGACATGTTATCAATAAATAGTTTTGGCAGATAGACAAAGCAGCTGATAGCAATAGAGCAAAACCTCCGTCTCTGCTTTTGTAAATTAACTGCTCATAAAACGCAGAAGTGAGGTTTTGTTTGACAGAGAGAGGAAAACTCCTTTGTTATCTACTTGTAGCTTCTTACATGGCAAGACTCATTATGCTACTTTGCTGCTGGAGAACTGAGTATTTGAAGGCTCATATGCTGCTTTAACAGAGTGACTCTGCTGAGCACGGCAGTTTTGTAGATTCCATCTGACGATATCATGAGCTTGACCTAACTTTTTGGCGTCTGTCAGCTGCTGACATTTTGAAAATTAAGTTTTTGATTCATCTGCCAAGGCGGCTGGTAGATGAAAAAAAAAATAGACCAGCTGAGGCCAATTTTTACCGACATAAATAATAAATCGCCTTTTTGCATCACATACACTTATGTGTCTGTATTTCATTGTGATAAAAAGGTATTATGTTGAATGAAAACTTGAAGGGACCAGCACAATATTTGCAAAATTATTCTAATATATCGATCAGGGGTTAATAAATTCATTCATGAATCCATTACATTCAAATTTGAATGGAAATGTATTTATTTTATTCATCTTTGGTTTCTAAATATCATCACATTGATTTAATTCATTTATCTTTATCTGGTTACTGGTATCTAGCTAGCTAGGTTAACGTTATCTATCCATTTAGCTACTCTTTTCTCAAAGTCAGAATCAGCAGCAACATTTGACAGATTTGCACCAAAAAGGTTTCTGGACCATTATCTATATTATAGGCTACTACATTATACTATTACTATATATGCTCCTCTCTCTCTCTAGCTCTCTCTCTATCAGCTAAGAGCTGACTTGCTGCAGGTGAGTTACCTCAGAAAAGTTGCATTCCATGTTTATTCCTTGTTTATTCCTTGTTTGTTTGTTTGTTTGTGCGTGCATGCGTGCATGTCTGTGACCAGAGCATACGTAAAACAAAATGAAATAGAGACTCTTAGGACAGTGTTGTGGATAGTCTTCTGAGGTTTGGTTGCCAAAAAGAAAATCTACCTGTATTTGGCGCTCAGCAGGTGTTAATTTCGGACCTTGACTCTGGTCTTTCTTCAAGACCAACCGCCACCAAATGGGTACACCATGAACAAACAGAGAGTTGGAAAAAAGTAGGACAACAGAAAGGCTCTTACCACTGAACACCTTCACGTTGAAGTGAAATCGTCTCAGTGCCTCTTCTACGTTGAAGTTGCATTTTATTAGTTCATACAGTGCCTGAGAGTCACAAGAAAAATTTTTTTAAATGAATGGGCAAAAAGAATATCCAATAATATTTTCCTAAAATTAGTTAGTTTGAGCAAGATGAGTAACATTACACAGGAATACAAAGACAAGTCATTCTAAGGGAAATAATGTGAGGTCTGCTGTAGCGAATAAAATATTTTTATACCAAGTTGGCAAAGTAATGTCTCCCATGTTATTTACATTTCATTACTGTCATGCTGGATCTACGTCCCTGGTGGGCGAGGATGTAGATAGGGAGAGTAGTCAGCAGAGGCATAGGAAGAGGCAGAGGTCAGAGTGCAACTGTTTCCAGTGGCCTGGCCCCTGTTGTTGATTTGCCGGAATAGTGTTTTGTGGCTCTGTCCAAGCCATTTTGTTTGTTTCCCGTTTACAGAGCCTGGGCCTATGACAAACACCAGATTTTTTTTTTTCCAGCTCACATAAAGAATGGACAGCTAGCTGACCGTGATAAGTTGTTTACTTAATCTGCCAAAACGATTATGGATTAGAAATGCTATACTATTAAGCAGTGTATTTTGGTATTACACAGTTCGGAAGCCATGACACTCTTGCCTTTGTCTCTGTTGCAGCATATGGTGCATTACTCAACAGTACCTCAGTAGGGTAGATGAGCTGTGGCACAGCTAGAATACCCACCTAACATAGCATAACATAAGTGGCAGTGTCATCAGGGATGCAATGTCAAGTTACTGTACCTGTTCGTTGTCTCGGACAGTGCCCCCTTGCATCAGTGTGCATGCTGCCCCCTCCTGGCCTCGTGGTCTCTGAGTATTCAGCAAGAACTCCTCCACTTCCTGCACTGGCAGAACACCAGGCCTCCACAGCAACTGGTCCTCAGTGCTGTAGGCTGGAGAGAAACAGAGCGGCAGAGAAAGGAGATGCAGAGGAAAGGACAGAGGAAGTAGATGAGGATTTGGGAGGGGCAGAAGAATAGAAAACAGATATTACCACTGGTAGTGGCCAAAACCAGAAATTTTCATATTCTACACATGGGCTTGAATCACCTGAAATTACCTAGTGCTCAAATGACATAATCCAAGGTACATACGACATAGGCTTGAGCCACATAAAACAACTGTTAAAACTTGTTTTTAACACCAGGAAGACGATCTTTTAAGTCGCTTACCTCTCTCCTGGTAGGTGTATGGACTGAGTGGAGGGATTTTTGCCTGATACATCGAGCCGACCATGATCTCCTGAGAAGAAAATCAAAGACAGTGTCAGATCTGAAATGTGTCATATATGCTAATACCAGAAGAAATCTTTGTTGTGTGATAAGGACTTCCCCACTGATCTTTTTTACTTGCTTGTGTTAATGACAATATTCGTTAGTGCTCCATTTTTTGTCGTCCAATCAAAACCAGTTAATTAGTGGCTTATATCTGGCTTTGGTGGATCTGCCTAAATAAGGTCCTATTCCTTGGATGTTAGTTTGTGTTTAGGTTCAGTTGATCGAGCAGATTGATCCCAGGAATTATATTAATATTACATAATCCCACAGTGTTTTATTTATGTGTAAGGTTTATATAGGTACAACACGGTAAAAAAAAGGGTGTGTACAGCATTTATCAAGACTTCCACTCCTTATTGGACCAAATGAAAGACAGATCCAATATACAAGAATTCATAAAATCATTTATTATTGCCTACTTGTTTTTATACTTTGTTTGGTTAATTTCTCTCCCATAGAGAAATGCAAACAGCAACATACTGTACATAGTATGCTTAGTTTCTCTTTGACATGAAACGACTCAAGAGTCACGTGAGTCATCATGAGATGCCTGTTGTTGCCCTAAGTGATATACCTTGTGCTCTTCATTGGAGGGAATAGAGGCGTTGTCAGATTCCTCATCTGATGAGCTGACTAAAGTGTCTTTGTCTCCACCTTAAAGAAACAAAACATCAGAGAGAAGGATCAGGTGATCATTTTACAGACTGTACAGGTACTGCCTGTCAAGATCAAGTCAAAATTCTTAATGAAATCTTGAAGTCATATCTTCCTGATGACAAATTCACAATAAGTTTTAAAAACATTTTTTTAATAAAACGTCAGATCTGTTTTATCAACAATTATTTAACAAGGTAAATCCTACTGAGATAAAAATCTCTTTCTCAAGTGAAAGCCAGCTGTGACAGCTGCAGATAGCACTGAAAATTATACAGACAGGGTGTACTTAAAAAAGACAAATGTAATATATATGTTACTCAGTATAAAATACAATAAAGCAATGAGTAGAAAAAAGAAACGTACAAGGCTGATCTCTCTTTTGCCTTCAGAAAAACCACACTCATAGTCAATCTCCTGCACACAAAAGTAGCATACCTGCTATATATTTCATTTTCAGGCCGTTCTGTGCACTCATTTCAAACTGAATCACTACAAGGGAAATGCTGTTTGAATACAGTGAAATTCCTTTAGTTCAGAAATGTTTCAGTTCATTACGTCTTATTGACAGGATATGCATAGAGCAGTAAACGTTGTCATAACAAGAATGTCTCATATGAAATTATACAGAAAAAAAATTAAAAGGTTTCATAAAACATTCTGACATAACAACAGCAATTCATGTTAATGAAATTTAGCACCAAGTGATGAGTAACAAGGTGCAGTTTTAAAATGAACTATGACAAAACAATACACCAGAGGCTTGAGGAATGCCCCTTCTTTCATTACAACTGTGTAGAGCTTCATCCAAAAAAGCCCCAATGAAAGTGGGTCAAAAAAACAGTTCTATCTGAATGGAAATTATGAACTATGAACTTTTCTTTTGCTGGGAGAACCAAAATCATGGTAAATGTTATATAGTCATGTGGAAATGTACATCTTTGTGCGCGTTACCTTGGAGATGGTGGAGCGGATCTGAGGTGTTTGAGGTGACAGAGGGGGTGAGATCATCAGCCAATGATTCTTCTTCCCCCTCCCCGGGAAAGAGTTCTTCGGTTATCTGATCCTGAACAGAAAAACACAGAAGAACAATGGAATATCACGGTATAGAAGGCACAGCAAAGAACAAAGTGGAATAAAATAATAATGCTTCATAAAACAATCATTTTCCTTAGATTACCATCTTCTTTCATTTTTAAAGATTTTATATATATTGATCCAAATATAAAGTTCTGACTGATTACATTTTTGATATCAATTTGAGTAGTCAGATCACTGACAATCAGAAAGAATACTTAATGGCAAAATTATACCAGACAAACATATGTGCTAGCATGGTTTGGGTTGTATCTCACCTTGTCCAGTGTCATGCCTGGCAGGCTGGCAGCCATGTGACAGGTCTCCTTCTCTGAATCTGACACTGTATAGGCATACAGAGCCAGCAGCTCCTCCAAAGGAAGCTCACTGGCCTACAAACAGAGAGTCATAGAGGAAGACAGCGTCAGGTGAAGAGATGACTGGATGAAAGGAAGGAAGGAAACAACAGAAATATGCGTATTACTCCCACATTTCTTGAAAATGACCTTTAGATATCTGTTAAGTTCGGTGATCTCAAGGGCACTCTTGGCATTGTTTCCTCCTCTGCCCAAATAACTCCACAACTCTCACTCAGTTTTAATAGTCACTGTCCAGAACAGGTCTTTCCACATCAATCTTAGTGAAACCACTTCTAAAAACAGCTCTAGGTTCAAGTTTAATTTATCATCTGTGTCTTTTAACAATTTAATAGAGTTTTTACGAGCATCAGTGAATAATGCTGTTGAAAGTCTTCATGTAATGCAAGCGATGACAGTAACAATAATGTGTTTACAAAAAATTAAATACCAACACATTTACTGGTGAAATAAAAATGAAGGGGGTCACAGTGAACAATCCTGCTGGTTAGACAAGGTCTTTGTGCTCATTACTCCACCAAAATATTAAATGACAGAAGACAATGACAGTTGCACGATGAGGATTGTGGGCTCTGACACAGAGCTTCCTCACTGTTAACACTAGATGTACTGTGAAGTAGTTAGGGGATGGATGCAGTGAAGCCTTGTTCCACATTTTTTGGACTACATTTTCCGAAAAAGGTTGTGTGAAAACAGCGCTTTTTGTATCTGTTTTTGTACCTAAATAATGTTTATGCATCCAGTTACATAACCTGAAGAATTATTTTGGACTTCAGACTACCTTATCAAAAACTTGTTGTGTTGTTTATATACAGTATATGCACAAAAAGATATAAATATTTTGTGAGCTTAATTTTATACAACTCCAACTGCACTATAATCAATTAAGTTCATTAGTTTAATCATGTAAACCAAAGCAGAAATATCCAGTGGTACTGTATAAATTAGTCGCGTTTGCAAAACTAATTTTATTTTCGTCTTGAGCCGAACAATATCCAAGATGGTTTTTGTTTATTTTTTATTACTGTGACAACGGCTATGTCAGTGATTCAGCTATTTGGCTGAAAACTATTTTGTGAAAGAGACTGTGGCTTTTAAATAGCAACTGGCTTTGACACGTACAGGTGTGGCTGAACTTGACCGTATGGTGTGGGATTGCGCTGCCATCTTCATGGGGCGAGGAGAGCTCTCCCCCGGCTCCTCTAAGGCCCGTTAAAGCTCCTGCTTCTCCCGCCGAGGGCCTTCATCGCTGTACCTCATCCACTCTCCACTAGGCCACAACCTCTACACTTATCTTCAGAGGCTTGTCGCCCACCTACAGACGCGCGCACACACAAACACAGAACAGTACTGATTGCATGAGCATTCAAAGCCACGTAAAAACAGCACAGCAATGCATTAAAACAGGGCAGCGCATTCCTCCGTCTGTGGAGCACGTGCACTCTAATGTACACACAAACAACATGGGATCAAATAGTGGCTGATCCTGGCTCATCCCATTACAGATCAGCTGACTCCTAACTTTTAAACTGCCCTTCTATAAACTTCTGAGACCTGCTGTTGGGACCCCAGCGTAAGGGGAAGGGTCAAACCCTGCCACAGTTTGTGGGTTGCAACTAACTTCTGAAAACTATCTGCATATCAGAGGACTCTTTACATAATTGTCTGGCTTTGCTGTGATACTCATGTGCCCAGCTTAAAATGACAACAAGGCACAAAACTTCCTTTTTTAAACATGAAGTGATGGCACATGTTCACATCGCATGAACATGTTTCCCTGCCCAGGCTGTAAAGCTGAGGGAACCACGACACCCCAGGACGTGTCTCCCTCCGGCGAGGACGCGCAGGTTGAGGCCACGAAACGCTCAAACGCACCGGTGAAAACCCCTTCGGGCGCCGGTGGTGGAGGCCGAGCGGTGACCGGCACACTCCCGCCCTAGGTCCCGCGAAGTGCCGGCACTCGCCGTGTTAAAGACTAGAGCTCAAAGGGACGCGGTTTCCGGACGAAGGCTCCGTCCGAGTCCAGTGGAAACGTGAAGTCTGCCGGCGCCTGTCCCAGCCCCGTCGGGCGCAGCGTGTCTGACCAGGGGCGCTTTCCTGTGAGTTGGTGCTGAACGTCTCTTCCCCTCTCCGGCTCGCTGCGACTGGCACAAGGAAATAACTAGTTCTCAGTGTTTCCGAAACGAGACGGCCGGAGTTCGCCGCCGCCGCCGGGTCGTGACACCTCTCCCAACTTTTTTGTTATTGACTTCAATCCACTTCGGCGTCGGGGGCGCACCTGAAATAGTTCAGCACCACCGCGGTCGACCCCTCCGGGCTCCGCTATTGTTTTCTACGCCTTTTACTACGAGGGCAGAGGGGAATGGCTCTTTAAAGCCAGGAACGCGGAGCGAGGCGATACGCTGGAGAGGTTCTCCATTTCTTCCCCCGCTTCCCAGTTCAAAAAAGCCCCCGTAGCCGCCTTTCGCTCGGCCCTCGCCGGCCGGCGGGACCGCCGACAGTCGCCTCTGGCCCCACGGAGCGACACGAGGCTTGAGTTCGGCCCGGTTTTGCTGTCGTTTGGTTTAATGCATTCCTCGTTTTCGCTCACTTACCTCCGCCATTCCGTTTCTGCGCAAGCTGGCTATTGCCCGGATGTTGTAGGTCCGCTCTGCTGTACTGCTCCGTTTATTGCCTCGACGATTCGGCAACAGCGACCGTGCTGCACTTAGGTGCGGAGTTACAATGGCTGTTTCCAACTAATTTTGCTATTTTCGTCTCGCTGCACAGCTGTTATTTGAGAATGTTCCCCCCTTAGTTATGAGTAACTTTGTTAAACGTCCCACCTACTTTCGGTATCAATTCTAACATTCTGCTCTTGTGCTTTATATATCTATATCTATATATATCTATATCTATATATATATCTATCTATATATATATATATCTATGTATATATCTATAGATATATACATAGATATATATATATATATCTATATATACACACACACACACACACACACACACACACACACACACACACACACACATATATATATATATATATATATACATATAGATAGATAGATAGATATGTATATGTATATATATGTGTGTATATATATATATCATATAAAGTATAAAAACAAAAAACTGAGATAAAGATGTATTGAAAATCATAACGCACATCCTCTCCTTTTAGCTTGTGTGCTATAAATATTGACCTCTGACCCCCCTGGTGCCCCATTGTCACGTTTAGATGACAGGTTGACACCGAATACAATAGCGAAATTACATTCCTGTCACCTCCCATGTCCAATGGTTGCATATGTCCAAGCACGAGACCGTGAGTCCTGTGTTGAATATGTAAATGAGGGAGGGGACAGGACATGGCCATAGCAGATAAAGATATAGGTCTGTCCTCAGCCGGTGACAGCTTACAGTTCTCATGGAGATAGGAGAGGCAGAGGAAACGTATATGTTGACAACATGTAACATTATTCAACCGCAGCAAACAAAATATATCTATAGATAGATATACTGGTAACTCAGTTCATCTTTTGCAATTTTTGATATAAATAGCCTTTTCAGGTGAAGACCAACATAAAGCCACTGGGCAAAATATCTGAAAAAAGCACAAATAATGCAGGATTAAAATAGGAAAGTAACACTGTGTAACAGGTTGTTTGATAAATACCTCAGGTCTTTCACTAATATAAATGGTAACAGTTATTAGTGGTGACCCACTATAATTTTGTGTTACCAATTAATAAAATGCAAATATTATGGGTCTTCATACCTGGAGTTTATTCATACATATGATGACTTGACACAGTGCATTGATATATGCTTAACATTTACTGACTGGAATATCCAACACATTTTTAAAAAAGGAAAGATGTAGCAATGCCAAGGCACCACACTGGTCTTGTTAATTCATCTACATCTGGTTCCTATTTTAAAGATACGGGAGTTTTGGCTCTTCCATGGATCATAGCCACATGTCTGAGCACTCCTCTTTTCTTGAAAACACAAGAGCTGAAATATTTATGTAGATGTACTTGTAATTAGCTTATTAAATCCAAGATGTTCATTTTTTGGGCTATCAAGTAAAGTAAGAGGCTGACACTAAAGAAATTTGGACGTATAAATGAATATTTTCAGTATTTTACAAATTAACTTACCATCAGTGTCAGGACACCCAACCATTTCTCATTTAGAGAGGGTTTGCTTATTGTTGCATCTATGTCTAATGCTGTGTTTATCAGTTAGAATTAATAATGCACGATGTAAAGTACACAATTTCAATTATTTTGTACAGGGCTCAATCTAAAAAGTATTCTAGTACAGCACAATTAGACCTCTTTTAATGGCTTCATTTCTAACTTTCCATCTGTCAGTATAACCTGAGTGAACCAGCTATTATGTGTCAAAAGGTATTGCAGACAAAAGAACTGGGTTTGTGTCCAACAAAAGGCCAAACCACACAGAGAAAAAAGAACAAAACGCATTTGTGTGAAGGGAGAGTGTGACTGCATGTCCTGGCTTTTCTATTAACGCTGTCAGGCTTGGTCTCCTTTTAGCATAAAAAATGTATATGACTGACTCATAAGTAGCCAAACCACCTGAGCCTGCTTTAATTTTCAGATGGTTGTGTATGTGTAGGACTCAAGTCAGCAACAGTAGGTCAGTTTTTCATCTTTAATTAAGTGCAATGAATGCCCCAAAAATTCTCAGTTGGTTTGTTTGTTTAACACTTTCTTGCACACTAAGATTTTGAGTACTAGATAAAGGATACACAGGATATACTGTACAGGACAGTAGATGTAAGCCTTTTTTGAATCAACAGCAGTTGGGATATCTTTCATATGGCTGCTGTATCAGACACCTGGTTATTTCATTATTCCTGATCCTATTAAAGAGAGTGTGTAAGAGATCTGGGTGTAAAGGGGACTGGATTTGGACAGTAAGTATATAAAGTGTCCATCAACAGACTGCTCCTCCTCCACCAAGAGACCTTTGATTCTTTAACTGCCCCCATTGAAAGGGTTTTTATTAAGGTTATATGAGTGAGGGCACTTTGTTGTGTCCTCTTTCTTCAGGGGTCTTTAACTCCATGTGTGTTTTGTGTGCTAAAGAAAACCTGTTCACAATGAGAGCAACTGAATGTCTTTGTGCGGCTCTGCTGGTGGTATGTACAATGTGTTTTGGGGTTTTCAAGAGGAGAAAGAGGGCAAATGAGTAAATATTTAAATTACAATCCACAAATTGCATTAAAATTTTTACCAATAAAATTCTCACCAGTGCCTTCCATCACAAAAAGCAGCTATAGGTACAAGAGAAGAAGACAAGAGTAAAGTTAAGAAAATTCTAAGTTCCAAAAATTAATGACGTTTTGAGTATTTTTCAGACGACCAAGTACCTGTTAAATAATCAGTGAGTAAGGCCTTGAGTAATATCAGTTTTCATTAGAAGATGGACTTTGCTCAGTTGTCATAGAGATGGATCTATGGACATGAAGGCTCAGCAGCTGGTGCGATTTTATCCATAGCACTTTTACGATGTCTCTTCCATGTAGGCCTGTAAGTTAAAGGGTTTTACCAGTGAGTTAGTACTGGATTTTAGTAATGTTGGGGACTCAAACCTGAAGCAGCTGAAGCTGAGATATCTTGATACCCTAGCATGGGCTAAAAATCAGAACCCCTGGATCCTACATTTCCCATAATGCAACTCAGCGACATGCTTTTGTGGGACGCTCTCTGCCTGGTAAATTCCTATGTCTTTCAAACTCCATGACTCCAGTTTTCTGTTAAGTACCATGATCGCTACGACTATCAATCCAGTTATTAGAGCCACAGAAGACATTACACAATGCCTCTCACAGGCTGAGTAGTACTTATCATGACCTGTAAACTGAGTCTGATGTGTAAAATTGGTCGAGTGCTCTGTTTCACATTCAAATTTTGTTTTTGTTTTTGTTTTTTTTCACCTTGAAAATGTCTGTTTTACAAAATACACCCAACTCACGGTGCACTTCAACTGTGTCACAACATTGACACAACATTGAAAAGGTTTCCTGAAGGTGCTATGGATGAAATCATGCCACCCACATGCAACAAATCCATCTCCATGACAGCTAAGAAAACTCCAGCCATTGACGTAGACCATATTATATGCTTGAAATCTCTGGAAAAGAGCAAATAAATGCACCCTTAGCTTGGACTGATTTGTCAAGCTATTACATCCAAGGCCAAGAAAGTATTTCCATGCTCAGCAGAATAAAAGCTTTAATAATGTAAAAAATAGTAAGTGTTGTAATTTTGTAAGTGTTGTAAGTAACTGTAAGTGTTGTGCAAGTATTGGGTGTGTTTGGGTTTTGAGGAATCTATAAAATATATCAAGGTAATTGTGTGTACTCCAAAGTGGTGTAAGGGGTTTTGTGGTTGTGCATATATCTTTGAATCAACAAGCAACTTACCATCTAGAAGAGGGATCAGAGAAGGCTCACTGAAGGCAGCTGAAGCTAAGTTTACTATAGCGTACTGAGACAAACATGGGGCAGACAACTGTAAATTATATTTTCTGGACTCTTTTTTCAATGTCCAGCCTTGGATTTACAGTAAATATGGTAATAAATCATTACAGTGCATACAATGATCTCTCATTGGTTCAAACAACTGAATCAGATTGAGATTGCAGTTAGGACTTCAGTCTGCAGGGCGCAGTATAAACGTTTTCTAGATGTGGCAGTAACTGGGTACTGGACCACTGACCCATAGCACTGTGCTTTGGCAGGAACCACTACCTGTTTTTACCAGTGAAAAAAAGGCAGAAGTAGAGCAAAGATTCAGCTCTGTGGCTTTCGTTAGTTCTGTTTTTTACACTTTAATATTTTTTATGTCTCATCTATTTTCCCCTTCCTCACATTCTGTCACTTTCCTTGTTGTACATGTCTTGTTAGGTTTGCTGTATGCTGTTACTGTAAAGTATTATGGAAAAACCCATAAATAACACTGGGACATACCATCATTGTTGCCTTTATTACTTGGTGTGTGGTTTATGATTTTGTGATAGTTACAGTCCTCCTATTCTCTTGCTCTTTAAAATGCACGCTTTTCAGTTTCTTTCACCCCTGTTCATTCTGTTTTCATTTCTCTGCCTGAAAAGAGGATAGAGACTTGAGGAGTGGCAGATCCAGGAGCAGTTTTTTCCTGTCCTCCCCGAGACTCAGCTTGGAGCTTTGGTAACCTGCTACTCGCAGATGTCCTGGCTTGATGCTGCAGGGTAGCAGGCAGCTGTCATACCTAAGGGCCATGAGGCCTCTAGCGGGTCAATAAGTACAGTGAGACTGGTTGTTTGTGTGTGATGGTGTTGGTGAACGGCAGGGTTTTTTTATGTGTGTGTGTGAGGATGTGTCTGTGCATTCGAAGAATATTGATCAAATGTATGCAAAAAGGAATCGGCTGTTTTAAATTTAATGTTATCATCAGTAACAATGAAGAGTTTCTGAACACTTTCTTGCTCGGTGTGAACAAGCTGGAGATGACCTTTTCCTGGATTCATCAATGACTGTTCAGATTCCAGCAAATGTGTTTCTATGAGTAACCATGAAAACCTCCAAGTTGTCATGAGATTCTGGCACAAACTGAGATGTCATCCATACGCCACAAAAAAGCATGACTATACATGCCACCATGGGATGTTTGAGAATTAGTACTTATCACTGTTTACTGGGTTTTTTGGGTTAATAAATAATACATGTTTAATGGATTTGGGTGTGGTATAATGAATGTCCAACACAGTTCTATGCTTTCATGATATGTGTAGTTGTACAAATATACTTATCTACCAAAGAGGAATTGGATAAACACATTATGTAGTTAAAAAGTTATTTAAAAAAATCAGACGTTCTTAAGGGACTGTACTGTACTGCAACAGTGAAATAAATGAGCTTTTTCAATACTGTCTTGACAAAGTTTGAGAAGACAAGGAGAAATACAACACAACACAAGAAAAGACAAAGTCATGTGAGTCTCTTTGAATTTTTGAGTAAAAACTGAGTGATTTTCCCGTATTTGCTCAATCGAAGATAAAATAACCACTATTCTAGTGCATTATCTGATAGACTAATTGGAAAAGATCAGACAGAGGGAGTTAATTCACTTCCTGGGAATGACTATGCATTTTCTGTGTTTGGCTGATCAACACCACATTTTCTATAAGTTTTACAAAGCCAATGATCATTACTATGTGGACAAACTGAGCTCACTACTAATGATTTAATTACACTCAAAAATATTAAAAAAAAAAAAGTAAAACACAGATTTTTAAATCTGTGATAAGAAAAATGTGATTCTTTCATTTGATGGACACGCTTGTTTATTGTGTTCAAATTTCAAATTGCAAATGTACTTGCACCAAGACTTTTATCGGAGTAATGGAACCACTTAACTTAGCAGCTAAGTGGTTAACTTAGTGGTTAACTTAGCAGTTTCCTCAGTCTCTCATGTGCTCTGTTGCAGACTGAGGAGAACCTTAAGTCAGTGACCCTGCTGTCAGTCTGTACATGTGGCTGTGAATAGCATACAGAAGCACGTGTTTTTGTAGGTCACACATTGTCATGTAGATCATATCATTTTAACACATAATAGCTCTGCCACATTTATGGTCTCTGGCTCTTTGGCAGTGTAAAAAAAAACAAACATTAAAGAGCCTCCACATCCTCATTTTGATCTTATGTGACAATACTTGCCTGTGAACAGCACACATTCCTAAGAAAAATCAATCAGCTCAACCATTGTTTCGGAGTTTCCCTTGTTTTTTTAGGAAGCAGCAAAGTTTGGGGGCAATTTCAGTCTTGTTTACATTTTTCTGTTTCCTCCAACTAATTGTGTTTTAGATTAATTGCTAATTTGCGGTCCTCATATACGGTATTTTCAGAACAAATGCTGTCATACGAATGTAGTGGACTCGTACATACAAGCCTCTTTGTTCTCAGGAGCTCGGTTTGCCTGAATCATACTGCTCTTTCGGTTTGGCCTGTTTTACTTTTCCTTGAGCAGTGACTGTGATAAAGGAACAGCCTCAGCACACATCCATTATACTACATCCTGGAGCATGTCGGGCAGAGGTCTGCCATGAATGTGCCTCTCTTGCTTTGAGTCTTCCCCTTTTTTGATTAAGTTATGATTATGGTTATAATTTGACTGTTTTCAACGTTAGTTGAGTCTCTGCTTTTTGTTCACTTTTAGCATAACAATATATAACTTTATAACACTATACATACAATTCCACAAGGGGGCAATGCTGTTCTATCCCAACTTCAACATGGCAACAACCTGTTTTTTGCTTTTTGATTTTTTTTCTTCAATAACTTTCCCCAGTCGTGCATAAGAAGTCAGCATCGCCCACACGGTAGAACCACCGAGCCCAGCGGCTCGGCGCCTTATCCCCGAGAGCGTTCCCCGCGTTACAGCTCCACATGTGGCGTATGTGTCTTGTGCCAGTCTGGTGCAGATGGGACCAGAGATTACAGGCGGTGCAGTGGAGTCGTAATTGGGCTCGTTTTCAGTCTGCCGGCCGCCCGTTTTGCTCACGGCTTTTTCTGCATGCATACTAATATGACTCACCGTCTACACCGCTCTGAAAAGAAAATGCACTTTAAAGAAAACAAAGAGTGGATGAGAGGCTGGCACCAGAAACGCCACTGCGGAGGACTCGTGAGACGTCCGTTGCATAATCGCGCAGAAATTTTGGTCAGTGCCCTTTCTGGTTCATTTAGCGACAATTTACACTGGTATTTCTCTCTCTCTCTCTCCCGCTCTCCCTCTCTGTCTCTCTCTCTCTCTCTCTCTCCCTACTCCCTCTCTAAACAGGATGTTTGTATCTCAGTGGGGCTGCCAGTACAAAGCTGATGATCAGATAGCGTGGCTGTGGAGTGCCCAGCTCTCCCAGCGCTGTGACAGATTAACTGGGATTTAGGGCTCCCATTCAGATTCCCCACTAAACCAACACGCAGCGAGAGACAGCAAAACACAGGAGGTCATGCAGCCGACGGCGCACTTCCCCCGGGGCCTCTGGGGCCTCGACAGCCACCCCCCCCCCCACCACCACCCGTTTCATTTCAAACCACTTCTCAGCTTTACAATTATAAAACAGGCAGCGTAGTGATTCATTAAACAATGGAGTCACTGACAAGGGAATGGCCATAAATGATCAATAACTCATATATCTGCGTGCCAGTGCACTGAAAAGCATGGTCACACAAGAGCAAACAAGCCTGCAAGTTTTTGCGCTTTATGGTGCCCAATTATTCAGGCTACGACGATGGTTACTTTCAAAGGTGATATCTTTATCTCGGGGGAACCTTGGTTTCCGTGCATTGTGCTGCTGTGTGTGTGTGAACACGCCACAGTTAATATCAGGTGCCTGGTTGGGCAGAGGTTAGCGGAGCACAGGATCTTAGTCATGAGTAACCGCTGTTTCATTGCAAAACAACGCTGCTCAGCTGTAATCAAAGTTTGGCTCTTTACAGCCACAGAGATGGAGGAATCGCAAATAGAAGTGAGGTTGAGACAAAAATAGCATTTTTTTTTTTGTTTTTCCTCGGTTATTGAATCACGTTGTTTATTTCAGGAAATAATCGTGGCACAAATTAAGATAAAGTAACGGCAGGAAAACTGCTATAGTTGCAGTTATCTCCTAACAGTGTGTTGTTGTCTCCTGTGTTATTAGTAGTGCACTTGATTTTTACCAAAGAAGAAGGGGAATTTTTTTTTTCCCCTGGAAACAGCAAAGGGCAAATCCTGTGAGACTCACCAAGCTCAAATACAAACACAGGAGTGGAAAGATGTGTGTGGCTCTGCCCTCTCCTGTTTTAGTCTCTACCCACCCCCCACCTCTACCCCACTCCCCTCCTCCTCTGTGATTCTCTGGCCCAAACCACCCCTTCCTCACATTTACCATTTTTGGCTGTATATCACTTCATAAGTAGCTCAAGAGCTGATTGGTTGAAAACGGTTCTAGTTTTTGAAAGGTTTCACTTTTTGAGTTGCAGATGTGAAAACATGCTGAGATTTTCATAGGTTGTCTCTTATATGTCTATAAGTTACAAGTATAAATATATAAATATATAAATATAATTCTATATTGACCCTGAGGAAGGATCAAAGGAGGTCAAACATGAAACCCTAAAAGTGTTCACATCGAGTCTGATTGACACAACCGATTCTCTGTTGGTAGGATTTCCTTGCAGGTTGTTTTTTTCAAATATGCACAAGAACCTGAGTGTGAATTAGGCCAGTAAGTGGTGTCATTAAGTCACTGACGCCAAGACACATAGGCCTTTCACGCGGAGGAGGTGTGTGTACACACATGTTCCATAGATGCTGCACACAACCAGTCTACTGTTCAAGTCCACACAATCATAATAGTTGAGAGTAGATACAGACTGTTTGAAATATTACATCACTACTCAACGGTCACTAGTTTTTGAACAGTGGTAAACGTCAATGTTATTTACAGGCTTTGCAACGGCTTGATTTCCTAATTACTCAATTTACATTTCATATATTCATGACACCGAATCGGATTTTTGCATTGTAACAATTACAGTAAATATTGTTAATAACAAACCAACCTGTGTTTTTTAAATTAAAAAAATTTGTTTAATAATAGATATATGTACAAAAACAAAATCAACCTCAGGGGCATTACCCCCCCCCCCCCCGCCCAGTTGTGATTTAAAATAAATCCACTTCTGACTCTTTCTCTTTCAACTATATTTGAACTGAAATTTTCCAAGGCAGCAAGAATGCCACGTGAGTAAGTGACTTTGTGGTGACGGTCTTGTGGAGCTGGCAGTCCTCTGAGAGGTCTTGTCTTTATCTTTTGGTCTGGATCCATGGAAAACAGTCCTTCCGGGTAAGATCTGCGGAGAAAACATTAAGTTCAGCCAGACCGAAACTCTTTGGAAATACAAGTTTCAATATGTTTTCAATCACTCCATACTGATAACACTTGAGGAGTACCTCAGCCTCGTGATAAGATGTAGAACCAAACAGAACTGGGGAATGTGGGGTAGGCTGAAGTTTGAATATATGTGCCAGAGCCTAACGCAAACCTAAATGCATAAGATAAGATGCCCAACTCAATTGCCAGCTCTGGTGTCTCATAACTATTTTAAAGACATTGGAAAGAATGATCTCATAAAGCAGAGAATTCTTTAGTGTTTATACAGAGGGCACATAAACTTTCGACAGACCTGGTTCTGAAACACCATTGTTGGCTCCACTGTTTGCAGCCCTCTTCGTTTATTTTCACACCACCTCCCCCCGTGTAACCCCTGTCCACCTCCTTCTGCTCCCATGTTCACTTCCCACTCCATCAATAGACAACCCATGAGCATCACAGCCACCCTTTCTCCCCCTCCACTCAAGCATGGTGCTGTTAGACCCCCTCCGGCTGATCTGCAAACCCAAAGCTGCCAAAGAGCACTGACTAGGAGAGGTGGACATATGTGGGACTGAATGGGATGGCTGGGTGGGAGGTAGAGGATACTGCTGTGCTGGACTTTGATGTGTCAGACTTATAAACACAGGTGGACCACAGTACTGCAGGCCAGAGAATACATGATTCATACAATTACAAATTCAACCACATATGTCCTGCAGGTGCCCAGAACCTCTCTAAAATATCAACTGTACAGTGGCTGAAAAGGATTTGTCATTGCTGAATACCGTTGTGCAGCTAATAAATCAAAATGGTGAACACTAACTGTCTTTAGACCTGTTAATGCCATGGTATTGTATTGTCACTGATCATGAGCTCACCCCTCAGTGACAGTTTTATAATGCAACTGCAGAGCTACATACTGTATCCTCCACTTAAGTGTAAAAACACTGTAAATTCTTTGTTACAAGTAAAATTCCTGCATTCAGGTTATTATCTTACAATGTAAAATCACGACAGTAATGTCTGTACAATGTATTTAGAGTATTAAATGTGCATATGTCCACATCATAGTATGTGGATTGTTATTATAAGTGTTTTTGACAACATTATGGAAAGGATCCTGACAGAGATACACCTTTCTGTTTACATTTCACCTCTTCTGATCTCTGTTGTAACATCCCTTTCAGTGCCTGTATTATTGGCACGGGGGGCATGTTTTACTTTTTTTTACAAAAGCAAAAGTCACACCAAATCTTATCAGTAGTAATAATAATAATATTAACTACCAACATCATTAATTGCCAGCAGCATCTCTATGATCTCCTAATGTATAAGATATGCAAATGTTGGCATAAAAAAGTCTTGCAATGCTATGTCATGTAATAAGTAAGCATAAATATAAATTTTGTAAACTGTGCCACTGTGCACACACACTTTGGCAACAATGTAACCCAGATGTAATGTAAGCTTGTTGAGATCACTTCTTCCATTATTATGAATGTCAACGGCTGAAAAGGGGAAATGGATCCATATAATTATTTTTTAATCAGTCATGACCCAACTCGTACATACTATTGGTTTATAGAGTGTTTTTGTCATTATCCCACCATACTTTGACTGTACTGATGCTAGGTCAACAAAATAACATAAGCTAATAACATTACCTCCACTCTATTTGGAGCAGATCTCTCTGCTCTTGGAACAATATTTTTCCTCAGAAAAAAGGACACATCCCCTCGAGGGGATATGATACGAGATGTTCTCCATGATGTTCGACAGTTTGTGCAGCATCCTCCTCTCCATAACCACCCCAAGGGCTCTGGAGAAGTCCCCAGTGCTGAAGCCTTCCTGGTCAGTTTTATGAGTTTGCTGTTGTTTTTGTCACAGGCTCTGATACTGCTACCCCAGCAGGCTGCGGCAAAGAATATTGCACTAGCCACAACAGACTGGTATATGATCTGCAACTATTTGCTGCACACATTAAAGGACCTAAGCCTCCTCACTGTCATTCTGAAACTGCTGTCTGCCTTGTCCACGTGAGAAATGACTCACCGAAGTAGGAAGATAATAGCATCGTCGACTCAAACCTGAGAACAATAGGCAGAGTGCAGCGGGTCTGGATGTGCTTACCTGAGGTCTGAGATGGGCACCTGTGCTGAACCTGCTGAAAAACATGTTCATCTTCTTGGGACTGTTTAGGTTTCCTTCAGCTTGATCCCCCTTAGCCTTGAAACCTGTGATTATTTTCATACCAGACCATACATCCCTCTCTTTGTTTTGCTGATGCCTGTTTTCTAGCTTCCTCTTGTAAGTATCATTGCTCTCACTAAGCCTCAAATTGAGTTCCCTCTGCACACTCTTCAGGAGTCCTGAAAGGGTTGATAACTTCACATGCTACATCAGCTATAGTTGATGGTGAGATGTAAACAGCAACAACTAGAATGGCACTCAGAGAGCGCAGACCTCTACCAAGGCCAGTGTCAAACAACGTACACCAGACTTCAGAGAAAAAAAATTGTAATTCACAGTAAATGATGTGGTTCTGCACCAACATTTAATGGGTTTTTCCCCAGCCAATGCCCCGTCCCTCGGACCAATTTTGGCACAAATTATCTCAGTACTTTTTGCATAATCCTGCTGACAAATAAACTAACATACTGACAGGGGTGAAAACATAACATCCTTGATGGAGGAAACAATGGCACATGTGAACTCCCTTGGCAGACAATATGGACCTGGATTCACAGCTTAGAGTTCAATGTCTGGGCTATAGGGACATTCATAGTAAAATGTCGGGGATTACACCATCTGTTGTTCACAAGCATTACAATCCGCTCTGCCTGCAGTCTCTGTTGTCCATATAGTTTGAAAGCCGGTGATGGTGGAGTTCGAATCTGTTGTACTGTATGTTAATGCAGCCATTTCTCAGTGAAACACATAATACTGCATTCCCAATACTTCCTTTTAGGTCTCATTGCACTAGGCTTGTTCAACAGAAGGACTAATTGAAATCATCGGTGCATTACAATGTAAGCAGCATTTTATTGTTATAGCTAACTGGTGGAGGTGAAGCTAATTTCAACTACTTTATATTCTGTTGCATTGTTTAATCAATAACGATGAATTGTATTTTATAGAATGACAGTTTGATATGTATGTAAAATGTAAAAGTAATTTGTATCTATAGGTGACAAATAAATGTGACTACTAAATATACCTGTGAAAAACACAAGCACAGTGGCTGGATAGTATTATTTCATGCATGTTGAAAGGACTTAATAGTTCACTCATTCATATACATTTTGTTGGGTTTACTTGGTGGAGTTGACCCGTTTTGGGCCCTCAGTAAGCTGTCACAGTGGCCCTGTCTAATGAGATGTGAAGTGTGTGTTTTTAGCCTTTATTTTGTCCAGCCTGTCTGTGGAGCCAGGGAGCTTTAGGACGGCCATGCCCGATGGCCAGCCTGTCTTATTGTTCTTGCTGGTTGAGCGGTCACCATGGTGGCCTTTACTACCTCTGCAGATCTCTATCAAACCTTTCTTTATGTGGAGCATCACTGCGTCACATAGGCCACAGAGCCAACTGTCACTGAGAGTCTGTTAGCTCTGCTGTGATTCACATAGTAATTCATTCACAAACATACACTATTCGTTTCACAGAGGCAGGGTCACATGCTGGGAAATGGAATGCACACATGAGCCTGCCCACGTACTCTAACCCTCTGTAATTCCTGAAAAATTTCAATGTGTTTATCTGGTAACAGTTGAAAATAATGAAAATCTTCTCACAGTGTTATTAGTGCATTTATTTATTTTGCATGAACACTTAGTGATGCAGTATTGGAATTAAGGTCCCTATGACAATGTTAGTCACGGCAATATCTGGAATAGTTTCTTCTGGGAAATGTTTGATTTATTTAGAAATCGTGAGTCATGTAACAAAAGAACAGAACCCCACTGTGCTGACACTGTTACGGGATATATTAGTGAAAAATTATCAGCTTTAAGAATTATTATCTCAAGTTAGTTTGAATATTTTAAATGTGTAAGCATCCTGAGAGGACGAGACAATAATGCAGGTGAAAGCTTATTAAATCAATAATGTTCTCCAAATTGGATTAGTGATTGGTCAATATTTTCTTTAAGGCCAATAACACAGTAACAAAAGACAATTGCTCTTAAGCTAATTTTTACAAGATTTTATATATAAAAAAAAAATCTGGTTTGGATATTACATGATGCATAATTGTTATGGATAGAAAGAAGTGATTCTGCTTATCAATTTTGTATCATAAGAAAATTGTCAAATTCAAGTTTTCAGCAATTCATTTGGTCAGTCTTTTGCATAATTCTTTTTTACATGTAATGTTGATTCTTAGGTCCAATTGATATTAAAGAATTAGTTTGACAACTACTAGCTGGTTAGCTTAGCTTAGCACAAAGACTTGAAAGAAGGTAGACATTGGAGCAAAATTCACCTTCCAGCACCTCTGAAGTTTACTATGCACAGGTTACGTACGGAGGTTAACGCAAAATTCACTGTTGTTAAAGTGTCTCTTGTCACCAGAAATATCAAAATGATCAGTAAAAGAACAAAGACAAAATACAGCATAATTATATCTAACATATACCTATCTATATCATCTTTGCCAAGAGGAGTTTACCGCAGACGGTGTCCAAAATTCCTTGAGTGTCTCGACCCTGGATCGTAACATCCTCCTGTTGGCGGGTCAGCAGTGGTAGCCAATTTGCCCATCTCATCCTCCTAGTTTCCAGCTTATCTGCTCTCTCCTACTCCATTGCCAACAAGAGGCTCCTTTTGCAGCCTCCCCCATCCTTCGAGCTACTGTCTTCCACTCCTTTCCTATCATTTCAATTGCTGTGAGCCTTCTCCTAACTGACTGTGCAGGGAATCCTCTACAGCCAACTTTGACCGGGAATAGCCATTCCTGCCCCCCTTTCCTGGTCTTGGTATTGTGTACTCTTTCTTTCAAAGGCTTGTTCACACCCTACTTTCCACAGGACTGTAAGTTTGACAGTGAGGATTTTCTTCACCTCATCCAACCACAGGACCACATCTGGCCTCAGGGTTGTCTGGACAACCTTGGGGAACTGCAGCCTTTCTCCCAGGTCTACCCTCATTTCCCATGATTGGGCCTTTTGTAGTAGGTTGTTTGATGTTCGTGCTGTGGTTGATGGCTTTTCTCCCTCCCTCACAAACTTGAATGATGTTGTTGGTTTCCCCCATGTTTTGCATTTTTTGGATCTCTCCTGCTCCAGGGTGTTAGCCAGAGTCGTGAGCATCTTATCGTGGTACCATTTGAACCTTCTTTCGGTGAGTGCTGTTTTACACCCTGGCAGGATGTCAGGATGTCATACCCCACCTTTGCAAATTTGGTGGAGTCAGGAGCTTGTCATACACTGATTACAGCAGGAAAGAGATACTTATGTGATATTTCTCTTGGAGGGGTCCCATTTAGTCTGGGCTCCCTGGCACGTTAGCTCAGCAGCCTTTGCTCTTTGTCCTTCCTCCTCCAGGTGCCGTACCTCCTTCTTGGATCTTGGCTCATCTCTCCTCGGTGTCTTCCTTCTCCCAATTTTGGAAATGGGAGGTTCCAAGACCCTTTTTTCCTGTAACTGGTATCCCTGTGATGTTCAATAGCTTCAGCATGCTTTCTGCTTGTGTGACGGAGATGTCGGCTGCCCACCTGTGTCCTGCCTACATGTCCTCTTCAAAAACCCAGTGGACATCTCTTTGGTCTCATACAAGTTAAAAAATATCTTGTATTTTTTTATTGATTCAAAAGTTGCACTTTAAAAACAACATTGTGAATGTGGGTATGAGATGGTAGTCAAACAAAAAGCAGAAGATTGACTTTTCATAATAGGAGCATCTGATCCAAGTGAACATACAGTTTGTATGCATATATTTGTATCTGTATATAGGAAGGAAAAATCAGGTATAAGATGGCATATAAAACTTAATATGTATATATGATTTTCATCTAGTATATTTAGGTATTTGTCTCTTTTTTCTGCTTCTTTGCAATGTTTGTGAGGTTCTGTTCTCATTCCACATTGTGCCAATGCTTACTATAAAACTGTGACTTAGTACCACAAGACATTCCTGTCTTCTGCGTCCTCTTCACTCCACACCACTACCTTCATGTCCTCTTTTCTACATCCATAAACCTCCTCCTGGTCTTCCCTCTCAGGCCTCCCTCCTGGCAGTTCAAAAAAAGCATCCTTCTCTACTAATATATACTCACTCTCTCAGGACATGTCCAAACCATCTCAGTCTGGGCTCTTCTGCTCTCTCTCCCTCTCAAAACCTCTGTGTCCCTCTGATGTCTCCTGATCTCCTCCTCCCCCTGATCCTCCCATCCTGGTCAGAGAGAGAGAAACATCTCTTCTCTCTCTCTCTCCTCTCTCCTGCCTCCTGTCCCTTTCTTTTTGACTCTGGCACCTAGACCAAACAGCACAGCTTGGTCTCACCTTTTTTTTTTTTCTTTTCCTTTTTCTTCTTTTTTTCATCACACTTCACACACTCCACACACTTCTCCACACTGCTCCAGCCTGCCTGCTCACGCTTCTTTTCTCACCTCTTTTTTCCTTTTTCTTGCTCCACTCTGACCCCTTTGCCCTAAAACCCACCACTTTCTTCTTCTCTTCTCTCCTCTTCTCCCTTCTTCCTCACTGTCCCTTCTTCCTCTTCTCTGTCTCCTTCCTCTTGCTTCTGCTTAGTCTTCCTCTCTTCCTTCCAGGGCGGCACCCTGTCATCACGCTTTTCTCCAGATCTACAAAGACACAAATGAGCTCCCCTCTTCCTCTTCTTTACTTCTCAATCAACATCCTCAAAGCAAATACTGCATCTTTTGGCTTTTTTTTTTGGCATGAAGTGCTACTGCTGCCTCACTTTTGCTTCCTTTGCCCTAGCTTCTTAAAAATGGGCACCAGCACACTTATCCTCCATTCGTCAGGCATCTCTCCCTCTTACTGTCCAACCCTAACATACAAGTCATCATAAGCCCCTTGTTTGGCCTTGCCACCCCCTCTCTACTTTCACTGCATCTCCTGCATCTCTGTGTCTCCTCTCTACTCTCTTCAGTCCTCCCCACTTCTTCTCTTCTTCTCTCTTTTTTTCTTTTTCTGTGCACCTCCTCATCCCTGATCACATTAGCTGTGTCTCTCAGTCATCTGGAAGCACCTCTGACCTCCCCCCCCTAGAGCCTTCAACTCCTTCCCTAAAAGTCAACACTCTTCCTTTTTTTTTTTCCAGCTTCCATTGCTTCTGCTCTGCCTGCCTTGTCTCTTCTCTTCCTCACCACCCAGGTCATCACCAGCACCAGCATCTGTCTTGTCTGGCTCTACTCTCACTCCACTACTTTGCAGTCACTGATCTTCAGATTGCTTCAGATTGCACAAGACTGTGTCTATCTGTGTGCTCTACCTCCACTCTTATCGTCACCTGTGCTCCTGCCTCTTCTGGAAAGAAAAAGTATTCTACCATTTCTATCCACATTGCAAAATCAACCACCATCTGTCCTTCTCTGTCCTTCATGTCTCTCCTGCTACATCCCTCTCCCCTGCATCGCCTGCCTTCCGCCTCAACATGTCCATTGAAAGTCTGTCTGTTGACAACTCTCTGGCTCTCTCTCTGCTCTCTCTTCTCTAGGGCCAAGGTCCATTCCGGAATTTCCTCCATTTCTCCTCCTCCTCCTCTACTCAGCCTACTACCAACCACTAACCACATTGACACTTACACCTTCTATTTCTAGCTTCATCCTCTCACTCTCATCACTCATCTCTTACCTCTCAGGCTATTCTCCTCAAAGCTCTCCTTCAAGAGATAACCTAACTCCCTTCTTACACCTATCCCTAACAACTTGAACCACAACTTGAAACCTTTCCACCTGCTTCTAGCCTTGCTACCCACCTGGTCTCACCTGGTCTCCCTCCATGTCCTCTTAACTCTCCTCCCATCCTGTCATGTCATGTCCTTCTCACTCCTCTTCCTTCCCCTCATCCCTCTCTCATTCCTTCTCTCTCTCCCTCTTGGCATCTCTCTTCTCCTCTCTCTTTCTTCCTCCTCTTCCTTCCTCAACACCTTCTTCTTCCACCTTCTGTCCAAGACGACTGTCCACACGTGGTGAACAGCACCGATGGCGGTCGTTGTTAATACGGCCTATAGATCCCATTTGATTTGATTTGATTTTGGCAAAAGTTGATTTGGCAAACTTCTGCCTTTCCCGGGATGCCCTCCGCTTACAACCCCCTCTGGTAGACACTGGCTTTGTGTAATCCGCACTGCACATTAGTACCACAAGACATTATGAGGGATAAAATACATGAGCATTACTTTGAAACGTTAAAGTGATTCTAAGTCTTTGAGGATGGCATTTGGAAATGGAGTCTGGTGTGTTCCTGTCAGTGGATTCACTCTTTCTCAGGCCCCTTCTGCATTTCTTTAGAAAGCTGAGAGTGTGGGGTTAGGGCAAGGGGCGTCTTTGGACTCAAAGAGGTTGGTGGTGAGATGGGTGTTTGGGGGTGGTAGATGGTGTAAGATTGGTGGTTGGGGGAAACGTGTGGAGCACCGGATTCTAGACTGCGTGTCAATTAGTCCTCAGGGGAAATGTACTTTGACCCTTTCTTAAAGAAAAGCAGACAGACAAAGCACAGTGATCCAAGACATACAATCTTCCAAAAATAGGATGCATAATCCCTGCATATAAAGGATGAATGTTTTTGCTGGGTGGTGGGTCAGCCCCTTGATATGTGTTTTTAGCGAACAGAGAGTCATGGTTCTGGTGTGAGGGACAAATGATAAGAGAGTACACAAAGACAGACACACGCAAGTAAACAGGCACAGACATGTATCATGCCCACGGTCAACTCGTTTTCTGTGCACACTCATTTGTTTTGCATTCTCACACACACACACACGCATACGCAGGAAGGATTTTTATACAAGCTTTCCCAGACATCAGAGAAGCAGCTCTGAGAAAATCAGACACGACTGTTTACATGACTGAGGTCCAAGTTATTTTCAACATACCGTATTTTAGCAAAGCAAAAGCCTGAGGTCTATTTTATGTTTAAGGGCTCCTATCATAAAGGAAATAAATAATGCCATAAAGGTGACGTCAGTTCCATAGTAACTATGAGAGAACAGACATGGTAATATTGACATGGGAGTCATAATGAAGCACTTAATGTCATATGGAGGTCCCAATCTTTTTAACTGTTCCCCTGCAAATGTTGAAAGTCTTGTATTTGCAATGAATTAGCCATACAGTCTCTCATAATTTCATAGTAAATTACATAGTCAAAAGGCAGAGAGATACGACTGTATTACTCAGCTCTGATAAAGCTTCACTAAAAGATGAAGACTGGTCTTAGTGTCTTCACCTTCCTTGCTGATAAATTCTCTCTCTTCCACCCTCCAGACAGCTGCTAAAAAAACAGAATGAAGTCTTTGTTAAATCTCATGTCTTTTCCTCCATCTACAATTTCTTATCTTTTCACATGTATCCTTGAAATAGCGATAGAGATAATACTAGCATCATTTTTTTCCCACACAGAACAGTTGAAAATACATTGCACACCCATCCGTTCATCCTTGGATCTGTGCATCTTTTGATGTTGCTATTTTCAGCTGGATGCAGATAAAAAGGTTATCTAAAAAGAAACAGCAATGCTGGTCCTTAGACAAGTAGTCACCTTTTGCCCTTAAAGACTTTAGACCTACACTGATAACCCGCCAGCAGCACCATTGCTCAAGATACACTATCAGCCCTCAGAGCTCTGCTCATGACTTCCTACAGAGACATAACCCATGATCTGTACAAGAAAATATGTGATGGTCCTGGCAATACAGACAATGTTGCAATAATCTAAGCTTAACGGGATATGGTTAGTTGTAATACTTTTGTTCATATATCCTGCTGAGATTTTCCAAGTGCTAATAGTATTTATGCATTGCAGGATAACTTGAAGCTTATTTATATAGCATATTCAAAAAAAAATATACAATACAGTATTCTTCATAAAAGATGGAAGAACACATAAAAAGGCATATGCAAGAAATAAGAAAATTAAAAACTATTTTAGTGTCAATCCTGTCCCCTGGAAATTATGCCACTAAACTATTCCCCATTTACATTGTGGTGGCAGTGGAATCTCTGGCTGAATTACTTTCAAAAGCAATGTTTTCCGCAACAGAAGCACTTTGGTTGAAGTTAAGGAAAGATCATGGTTTGGGTAAATGTAGATAAACATATTTTGTCACAGTGAACTTTTTCTGTATTAAACAATCTTTCCCAAACCTTGACCAGGTGTTATGGTTGCCCAAACAACACCAGAAAAAATAACAATACTGTAGTAACTATAAGTAATTATTGTACTGTAAGATCAAATGTTTTGTTGGAAAACAAATATGTTAAAAATGATATATGTTCAGTATCAATGTATTTGCAACTTGACAGATATGTAAATTAACCATACTATATACTCTTTATATTAATAGAAAACATAATCTAGTTGCAATTATCTTCCCTTCCAAACACTTTTATTGTTGCAAATTACTTGTATATACATATAGTTTCTAGGAGACAGGCCTGGTACTGTAAGTGAGGTAAATAATACTAAGTTTCTCTGCAATAGCAAGTTTGAAGAGAAGCCTTTTAAATTTCTTTTAATAAGTAGTAAGTGAGGTGCCAATTCTCAAAAGTCTATTGCTCCAGAGTCTGGGGCGTAGCAACTAAATGCAGCATCAGCATCAACTTTATGTGGAACTTGTGTGTCGCCTGCACAACATTGGAAAGAGAGCCAATGCTTGCAGATGGCAGTACCTAATGACAGGATATACAGATAGAAAACACTGTGGCCTAGGACTAAACCTTGGGTCATTTTCATAATTGTGGGGAGAAAAGATTAAAAGGAATATGTGTAGTAAGAGGAATTTATTAACTCTTGTCAAGAGTTTTTTTTTGTCAGTACTGTTAATCTTTATAGTTAGCATGATATCTCATTAACATGTCAACATATTGTAGTAAATCTGGGCTGACAGTGGAGCCATGGACAGATCAAGACCAGATGTAATTTCGAAACTATTATAAAGATCATTTTTGTGTGTGAAAAAAGTGACTCCTATTATACTCAAGAACACTGAGTTGTTCTGATGTTATTATCAAGGCATCTTCCTAGTTTCTTTTTCTTTCCCTTTTCCTTTGGTTTGAAACATCCACTAAGAAAGCTAGTTTTCCCCGTGTTTTTATATCATGTAAGCAAGATCCAGTCACCTTTATTGTTAATGATGTGTTTTCTTACAACATATATCTATATGATCCCAGAATCATGAAGCGTTATTCTCTCCTATGGCATAGTGCCCACCACCAGCATCAAGACTTAGATGACGACAAGGAATATCAGTTGTTGTTCAATTATCCAGAGCATAAACTAGTCCCTTTATCTCAGCTACATAAATAATGTTGAGTTTTATTGTTAAAAAAAACTGTTCATAGCTTTCCCAGACATGTGAACTTCCACTGCATGTATTTCAATGTCTAATTCATTTTGAAATACTAGGCATTTGGAGCACGTAGGGCTGTGTAAACATTCTTGTAAAATTTTTTTTAGAAAATTTTTTAGTGGGTTCGGGTAAACTGCAGGAGTGAAGGGAAGTGGGGTGATGGCCCAAGAGGCCTTCCTTTTCCACCTCCTTCTTTCCCACTACACTTTACATTCCCAAACATCTAACTCACCATCCAAGCCTACGTCAGTGTGTCCCTGACTCACAATACTGCTGTGCATACACGCGCACGCACACACACAAAAACCACACACAAAGGCTGCTCACACAAAGATGCAGAGACACACATGCAACAGCATCACCATTAAACAAACTTTTATGGGACTTGGCAACAATGCCATTTTTTGCCTGATCTGGTGACCTGTAGCTACATTTCCTCTTTCCACCAGAGTACCAAACATCCAGGAAATGTGTATCCAGCTTGCAACAACATGGAGCCAAGGCCTCTGGGGTGTTTTTATATGGTTATAAATGGGTTGTCAGAGAGTCTGTACATCTCTCGCTACTCAGGGTAAAGTCAACAGCTCTGGGGGTCATTCATTAATCTGCAATGCCTAGGTTGACATGTTCAAGAGGGCCAGACTGCCTATAACATTTCGCAATCAGCGATACCACAGCAACTGCGAGAGAGAGAGAAAGAGAATATGAGATAACTGTCTGTTCTGCTGCTCCTTAGTCCCCTGCTCTTTCTTGTCTCTCTCCATCTCCACCTCTGGTTATCAGCATTTGTTATGTTGTCAGTCTCTGTTAGTCAGTACTGTCATCAATCACAGTCTCAATTTATGGCCTGTCCTCTGCTATTTTAGACCATTTGATCCAGAAAAAGCAGTGAACACAAAAACAAAAAAACAGAAGAGATGGAAAGTTAGAAAAACAGAGCAGGCATTAGCAAAGAGAAAAGAAGAAAAAGTCTCTCTTGCAACCACAGTGAATTCTTTGCTATTTTAGAGTCACTATCCAGACATGTCAGACATGGATGGTCGCCTTACCTTGGCATTGTCTACTTATCAAGCAATACAAGTCAGAATCAATACTAACATCTGTGCCTGTAGAAAAAAAGCGATTTGTGTTCCTCTTTTTTATTTTTATGTCCTCCAGCAATAACCACCTTGGGCATCAGTCAGAGGCTTCACAGTCTTCATGAGAGAATAAAGTATTCCAGTTTCACAAAACTGCATATATTTAAATTTTCATTTTTCTGAACATTTTATAGACTTGTGGCATGTGTTTCCTTAAAAGTTGAGAGTGAAAGTTCATTCTTGATTTAGAAACCTGTTTGACAGGTTTCTAAATCAAGAATCATCCCAATTCAATTTCTCAAGTAGATTGTGTGATATAATACAAAGCTTCATCTTCCTGTGTTTTTATGAAGCCATGTTGACTCTATGCTGTACTGTGTTGTATGCAGTGGTGGAAGAAGCATTCAGATCCTTTATTCTTTATCTAAGTAAGAGTACCAGTACCATAATGATAAAATACTCCATTACAAATAAAGGTCCTGCATCCAAGCTCTTACTTAAATAAAAGTAAGAAAGTATTATCAAAATGTACTTATGGTATGAAAAGTATAAGTACTTTTAATGCCGTAAAAAGGCCGCTGACAGAATTATATTACATATGAAATATATGTACCTCAGTAAATGTACTTAGTTATATTCCATAACAGGTCGTATGTACTGCAAAACACCAATAGAAAATAGAGCAGATCTGCACTATGCACCTAGAAATGACCTCCTTAAATCAGGCCTCATTTCTCTCCTTCTCCCTCAGAATTTTTCCCATATGAAAGTTGCTCTGAAACCATCCTGTAGCTGCTTTGCTATGCCTCCTGGCAGCTGTCTCTCACATTCTCTCCTAGCATCTCTCTCTCTCTCTCTCTCTCTCTCTCTCTCTCTCTATCTTGCATTTTAAAATCTCCCAGACTGAATGTGAAACCAAGATACCTAAAATCAAAGACCATCATGTGGGACAACTGTCATGAAATGTGTGGCATAAACAGTCGAGAAGTAACAGCCCCTACTCCTTATTTCAACTCAGTGCACCATCCAGTGGTTGGAATAATAGCTTTTGGGGAATGTGCATTCAGTTTTTTAAATATAATGAGCAGCCAGCCCAGAGAGGGGCACGGTGGTGTTGATGTGTGAATGTTTGTGTGTGTGTGTGTGTATGTGTGTGTGTGTGTGTGTGTGACTGGGGGGGTGTTAGCAAGGTTAAAGAGGAGGGGATATGGGGGCAGCTCACTTTCTTTAGCTGGCTCCTCAAGTCACACATCCCCAGTGAGAAAAGCTTGGTACCCACAGGGAAAAGTACGGAATTCAAAAACATATTTTATATTTGCAGTAATGTTTGGCAGAGCACAAACAGCCTGCTTTTCTTCAGTCATGCAGTTTCATACAAAGACATACGAAATCGCCATGTATGACTGCAGTCTTTCTTCTTCTGGCCACTAAGTAGTTGGTGGGGACTTATTGTAGTTCTGAGAAACATTGATTGTAGATGTTCAAGGTGTGACAACTTTTAACATTTATTTTAGATTTTTTCTGACTTGACCTGCACTTTGTTACCAGAGATGCATCTCCCTGGGCTGCAAATGAAGCCCCTTTTCCCCTCACTGCTACCCATCCTGACAGATGCTGGTCTTTAGGGGGATTTTTTTTTCAGAATATCTCCAGAAAAGTGCATAAAAGGAGAAGCAAAATGTGACTCTTCCCTTCCCATTCATTCCACTTGGCTCCAATAGTAGAGGTCTGACCTATCTCACACTTTGAGGGAGAAAATGGACCCAGTCAACTTTTATTTGAACACACGCTGTTATAAAAGTGGCTGCATTTTCTTGGCCTGTCAGTGGAGAAAATAAATTCCACAGAAAGGCAAATAAACACATATGTCAGATTGTGTCTGTTTATGAAACTGTGATCAACCTTCATTATTATTTAACCCTGAAACTATGCGCCGGTAATGTATTTTAAATAATCAAAATGCAAAAATACAGTTTACAGTAGGAACCTTTGCCGACGCCAATAAAAGATTAGTGTGAAAATCTATTTAAGGATGACATAACTCCACAGAGCACAATAGGTCCTTGGCGCAAAAAAGTACTATGTGTCGGGACAAGTGCAAACGACTTTATGACACATGGATCAGTCAAAATAAAAGTTCATCTGAAACAGTCGACCGCTCTTTGTCTTTAGAAAACAAAGACAACACTCTGCAAAATAACCAACAAAAATCAATCAATCAAACGGCCTGTTCGACAACACAGCGCGTCCAACCATCTGGCATCATGACACACGTGGCTCTGACCTCGCTCCTGACACATAATTGATGGGGAAACCCAAACTGAGAGGTAAGGACAGATCCCGCCCCGCCGTCGGGAGGGGTGAGAGCGGGGACAGCTCGGCGCGGGGCGCGCAGGGAAGGAAAAGTTCAGTGGATGTTTGAGGAAGAGACCTCGCTGATAGGAAACTCGCATATATATATATATTTGGCGCTCGCATATTTTGTACCAGAGCATTTTACGCAGGAGTGAGGAAAAGAAAACCCCCCAAAAACCTTAAAAGTCTCCGCGGCGCAGCCGGGATGTTTGGATGAAGGCGATAACTCCAGAGGTAAGTTACTGTAGCTGCGGTGACGAGTAATAGTCCAGATGTGCGGATACTGTACTTTTGCAGGTCTTGCTACTTCTGTCTCCGAATAAATGTTTCAATTGAACTTTATGCAACTTTTCCCAGACAGGTAGGTTTGCTTAGACCCCGAGGAGTGGGCAACTCGGATTTTTTAATAAATCAAGAGTGTAGAGAATTTATATTCTCGGCGGAGGCATTCACATAAATGACTTTATTATTGAGGAAAACCAGCTTATCCAGCCTCGGATATACAGTCAGCCATAACTTCGGGATTCTACTGAACCCGGCTGATCATAAATGAGTCACTACTTTACTGAAAAATCAGGATTTATTTCGACAAGCACCTATACTGCCACAGCTCTTTGCTGGACTATGTGCGACAATAACGAAAACAATCTAATGTTCCAGTTTATATTGTGTGAAATGTAATTTATGCAGTAGAATTACTGCTGCTGTCTTGGCCAAGACGCTTATATGCAAGATGCTTTTTTTAATATATATTTTTTCAATTTGCCGTTTTTGATGTTTCTTCATATCACTTGATTTCATTCCTTAGAGTCCTTACATTTCAGTAGCATTTTGGTTAAATCATGTCCCTTTCGTGGCTCTTGTGTGTTGGATGTAAATCCTACTTGCATTGGTTCCTCAGGTCCCTGAAGAGAGGCTGTAAAATGACCTCCCTCACACTGCCGGGCTGAGCAGCCTGACCTCCCTCTGCTGTGTCCGGTGCTGTGGCTCCCTCTGCTGTGTGACTGAGGAAGGACAGGAATGGCAGGCAGTATGGGGAACGTGCTGGAGGAAGGGATGAATATTGTCATCGTCACCCACTACAACCACTCAGGGAAGTGGGATCGGCCCCGCAGCAGCGAGGCCGTCAAGACGACTGTGCTGCTCTTCATCTGTGTGCTGATCGTCCTGGAGAACGTTACGGTCCTGCTCGCCCTCTGGAGGAACAAGCGCTTCCACAGCCGCATGTATTTTCTCATTGGAAACCTGGCGCTGTCAGACCTGCTGGCTGGCGTGGCCTATGTTGTGAACATCTTTACCTCGGGGCGTAAGACCTTCTTCCTGACACCGGTGCAGTGGCTGGCCAGAGAGGGGAGCATGTTTGTGGCCCTCAGTGCCTCCACGTTCAGCCTCCTGGCCATTGGGATCGAGAGACACATGACTATGGTGCGTCTGCGTCCGTGTGAGACGGCGGGTCGAGGGAGACTCCTAGGACTGCTGGCAGCCTGCTGGCTTGTGTCAGTGCTGCTCAGCGCCTTGCCCAGCCTGGGGTGGAACTGCCTGAACAATCTGGCTTCATGCTCCACAGTGCTGCCGCTCTATGCTAAGAGTTACGTGGCATTCTGCATCAGTGTCTTCAGCGCCCTGTTAGTGGCCATCATCATCCTCTACATCAGGATCTACCGCCTGGTGACCTCCAGCGGCCGCAGGGTGAGCAGCCGGCCTTCAGAGCGCTCACTGGCCCTGCTGCGGACAGTGGTTATTGTTCTCGGAGTGTTTGTCATGTGCTGGGCCCCCCTCTTTCTCCTGCTGCTGCTGGATGTGGGCTGTAGCCCAGATAAGTGCCCTGTGCTCTACCAGGTGGACTGGTTCATCGCCTTGGCCGTGCTCAACTCTGCCCTCAATCCTCTGATATACACTCTGTCCAGCAGGGAGATGAGGGCCGCCTTCTTCCGACTGCTCTGGTGCTGTCAGACCAGCATGGAGCCCACCGGGACTCCTGTGGTGGGCAACCCCCACCTAGGCACAGTCACCCCCACGGCAGAGAACAGCAAGACCAGTTTGGGCGGAGGAGGGGGCAGTGAGGCTGTAAAGCCCACACTGAATAGAGGGAAGGTTCCCACACCTATGAACTCTGAGAACAAGCATGGAGATCTCTCTGCCACTGGTGTACCCCACCCCTCTGGACCTGCAGACCTGCTCTCAGCTGTGCTGGTGAAGGCAGGGGCTCTGCCGCCCCTCAGCAAGTTCTGAGTAGAAGCACCTTTACGAAGCCTCACAGTCACATAGACATGGACATAGGACTGACATAGTCCTGCTATCAGCCACTTTTTGTTTATGCACTATGGCCAGTGTAGCATGAATATCAATACCAGAGATATTCAGTTTGAACCAAATATATCCAGATTGTGGAGAACAATCAAAATCACTTAAAGCCACTATTTGCAATGTTTCAACAATATCATTCACAACACCCGAGGGACTGAAACATTGAATTTGTTTCACACTATGATTAATTTTAACATTTCAAAACTATGAGAAATAATGGGACAGTTTCTTGGACATGGAATTGACCAAGCCCAAAATTAAATGTCTTGGATTAATCTGTCTGTGAAATCTGTCTTGGTAATATTTTTTAACCAAAACAGAGTATAATTAACTTTATTATAGTTGTCTCTGTCCGTGTTTTTATTTCATTTTGTCATTATATACAGAAAAGATGAAATCGGGGCACTTTTTTGCATGTGCTGTATGCAAGTACACCAGCATTTTCCACTACAGTTTGACTTTGTAAACTATTTATTTTCTATGAAAACATTTGGCATAATAATACATAAACTATTCCTCTATTTTTTTGCTTTGTGTGCATGAAACCAATCACGGTACTAGGACTTTATTATGAATTTTGTTATGATTTGAGATGCACTGCAAAAAAAAAAAAATCAAGACTAAAAAGTTTATTTTTCAGACTAGCGGCCTCATGAGGCTGTCATACTCATTACACACAAGAAAACAAAACTATCGGATGGACACATGTCATTGCTACTATTTAAGTCTTACCACTAGTGGGCGAGAACATCATGTTTGTCCGGATGGTGGTGCTAAAGGAAGAGTAGTCTTTTTACATAAGTCAGTAGGGTTCATGTTTTATTGCAAGGGGCAATTTTTGGTCCTTTCAGGCTAAGCTCCACACACTCGATTTATCTTTCATCAGTCTAAGCTCTAGATTTGTCAGCATAAGCTGAACTGCGAGCTGAATTAGCATGGCTAATAACAACACTCATGGAGGTTTTTGCTTCTCATCAGCACATCTAGAAACCACTTACATGTCAACTAACCACTAGTGAATAGGAGTGTTGGATGTGAATAATTTAATGGTGGTAGACTGTAAATGGCAATGCTGCCCGGGGTGATGAAGTGCCTGATATTATTATATAGCAAATAAAGTCCTATTCCCTTTTATGAGATTTTTTCACACGTGTCATGTTGTTATATTAAACCAGCAGCTTGACGTCTTTCAGCAAATTTTCAAGTAACATACCAGAAACCCAGTGACAGTGGTTTTGTCTGTCTTTGTACAATGTGTCTGGGAGATTTTTACCCATATTAACCTGTTGTAGTCAAGGTGCATATGAAAGCTTAAGCCATACATATATTTTGTAGAAATGCTCTGATTTGTCAGTTTATCATTTGTTATTCAGACCAGAGAAGAGAAATGTCATCCGATTTAACCTGCTGCCCTCAGTTAATATCCTAATGTGAAGCTGACTGATGCTCTTATTCCTACTCATAGACAGACCTTGGTCAGACTGATGAATAATGCAGAGAAATTCTTGATGTTTATTTTAACGAGGGGTTTTCACATGGGTGAGGTCAGGTAGGTATTGGTCATCAATCTCACTTTGAAGAGCTTCCTGTTATTGTGAGTTATTTGCCATCACTGTTTATTTTCTCTGGATCTCCTCGACAGCTAGAATGTTAAATTAATCAGTTAACTGAATAATTTGGCTGAGGTTTTATTGCATTTTCCTTGAGAAATTCAGTATCATTTATATTTGATTTAAACAGTATATTTATAAGGAATATCACCTCACACACATTTATGGGATGTGGTTAAAGAAAACGTTATTGATGTAGTATCGTGAAATGGCTTTAGCTCTCACAATGCTCTGAACTCTGAAAACTGATCAAACACTTTTAGTTTGTCTTCTTGATTCATATAACTAAAGACATTTAATTCAAGTGTTTTTTTTTTTGTACGAAAAACCCACTGCAGTGAAGGATACTTTAAGACGAACCAACTGACTGGGCTGATAGCAACAGATTTTACTCTTCATATCATATTACACAGCAAGGACCAGACAGGAGCTGACAGAGTGGCATTTCATACTCACCCCAGCTAAAGAATGTGTCTCTCCTCCACACCTCCTTTTTCTGATGAAAAAAAGACAGCGAGGATGTAATATCAGCCAAGCATTTCCAGCTTAAAGGTCACTGACTGCTTCCTGTCAGAAATGTCTGAACACTCTCTTTCCGGGAATGATTTTCTGACCTTATTCCATGTGGAACATTGGAACAAAGGGTTGAGCTGTGCAGTGTTGTTTGTACTGATTGGATACTCTCCCTCCCAGTATTGTCATTCTCCTTTAAATCTCCTTTAAATCCTCATTAGATTTAGATTAATTAAAAATTTTTGGTTGTTTTTTTTTTTTTTTTGAGGTACTGATGCAGTTTCAAGCCTCCATTTTGAAAAGAAAGAGGTGTCAGGATCAGCTTATGAATAGCAGGTGTGCCAGCTGATTGCTTAGTTGCATCAGTTAGACAATTAGGGTTTATACCCTTGGAAATACAAAATCTTGTGGATCTCCTGGAAAAGATCCTGACGAAATTGTATTTTGAAAACCCTCCAGTAAAGGGAAGAGGGACCCGTGATCAAAACTACAGATCCATCTACAATGTACTGGAAGCATTGTCCTAAAATGAGAAAGAATCTAACTGAAGAGGTGAAGACTTGGCACAAGGGACAACTTGTGAAAACATTAATCTGTAGACAGTATTAAAAAAAACACAAATAAACAGATAAACAATTGACAAAATGAGATTTTGGGACATTACATTATGTTTAGTGCTCTGGGTGATGGATATGTGTTGATGTTCTTACAAGCTAAAAAAATCACTGTACAGTATTTATTAGCTGCTGTTTCCTGACACCACTTACTGTTACCGATGATGGTTTAAAGTAAAATCTTTGGAGTAACTAACTCTAAATTCAGCTCAACAGCCGAAAGCAAACAGTACATTGTTTTATAGTCATGGTGATTGAGAGGGAAAAATAATAAGTCGCACAATGAAAGGGTCCCTCCTTCGTTTCATTATCTGCCTTCCATCTATCTAGATTAAGAAAAAAAAACAGGTCCAATTAATAAATTCATTGTAATACAAATCTTCTTGTGGCCTAAAATTCCAGCTATTATTGATTCTATTTCTCCAAACACCTGAAACAAACATCTTTTAATGGCTGCATCTGCTAACTAGGTCAAACACCTTAATAAATCATGTTAACTAAAGAGCCGTCACCAGTCTTCTTTGAGGATTTAGACATGCTGGATTTGTGTCAGTCTCTGTGCACAATACCTTATTTGCATATGACTAATGTGAACACGACAGAGGACAAGAGAATCACACCACCTCCTGTCATCATGAGCCTGGCTTTTTACCACTGCATGATAAGGAAATGTGTATGCGTGTGTGTGCGCGTGCATTTGTATGTGTCACGGTTGTTGTGCCATACGTCTAAGTTTGAGAGTAAGAACAAAGACTCCGTCTGGTTCAAGCCACTGAATGTGTCAGTATGAAACACTTTGTCATTCTCAAAGTGGAGCGGGGCCAGGCGGAGAGCGGTGAGGAGTGCTATTTGAGGCGGCGGCTCATGCAGGGAGCCCCCCCAGGTGAAGCCAGTCTCTCCTCTATGGCTCAGTCGTACCCCTCGGACCAGAGGAGACACACACATTCATCTGGTGTATGATGATTCCCCTCCACTAACTGCACTTCCACAGCTCCCCGATTCAATACAGCGTAATTACATGTGGAACAAAGAGAGTGAAGACCCAGGCAGACTTTAGTGATAAGCTCCCCAGGATCAGAGGGCTTTATCCACGGAGCAGCTGGGAAGAAGCTGGGAGAGCCGAGGCAAAGGTCACGTTGTAGGAGGATATCTGAGGGAGCTGGCTGAGATTTGGATTAGTGGTCACTCTTCCCAGCATCCCTTTTCTCCACCGATTTTCCTGTCTAGTGCTGTTCAAGGAGACACCAATTGAGTTAAAGCGGGAATATTAGAGTGAAGATAAAACTATCGTCAGATCAAAATATTCTAACATCTCAAATATATATCACTCCATTGCTATTTTCTTTCTCCTGAAGCATATGGAAGTCCTGAGCCTAAATCTTTACCTAATAAATTTGCAATTAATCTGTTTTCTTTTCAGTTATTTGATTAATCATTTGTTCTCTAAAATGCCCATCCCAATTTCCCAGAGCCCAAGGTGATGTCTTCAAATTTATTTTTTTTGTGTCCAGCCTACGGTCTAATCACAGATACTGTTTAATAATGTATTGTAGGAGAAAAAACAGCAAATCTTCACATTAGAGAAGCTAGAAGGGGCAACTTTATGTTGTGCATGACTGCATCGCTTGATAAATGACTTAAATAATTGATCTATTTTCAAAATTGTTGTCACTTGATTAATAGACTAACTGTTTCTGTACCTAGTCTATGTAACTGAATGAAAATGATTCCGAGTCTCTGGATTCAGATTAAAACCGTTTTTTCATATCGGAAAAAACATGTTTTTCTCTTGAGAACAGGAAAACCACTGTGCAATCGACCATCATGTCTGTGCTTGACTATGGAGATACTGTCCTCCCACGCTGCACATTCCACCTTAAAACAATTTGATGCTTTTTCCTTCTGTGTCCTGTGTTTTCTCACAGGGTATAGATATTGCACTCATCACTATGTACTGTATGAAAATGGAACCTGGTCCTCACTAGCAACAAAAATAGAACTACACACATTTTTTTGTATGGACGTCTGAGCAGATGCCAGGATTGGTTGACTCTTGATACCTCGCAAGTAAATACTGAACCTTGGACGGCTGAATTTCATTACTTTGCAACATATAAATGAAATGAACTTCATAGGACATCAAAACCTAAAAGTGTCATCTCATTAGGAGGATTTAAAATTTTAATTTGGTACATTTTTCTAGATGTTGCTGATTGTTTCTGTGGCTGTCAGTATGTATTTTATACAACTTGCAGTGTTCTGTTGTATGTCTTATCTCTGTACTATTTTTTCTGCAGAACTGAACTTTCTATTGCAAAAGTGATCTTGATCTCAGGGATTAGCTTAATAAATATATATACATATAGTATTTAAATGTTGTTGGTCTCTGTAACCAGGTCTTTGAGAGCCATCATAACAGATAGGTGGCAGAAGTGGATAACCAATCTCTTCCAAATTCTACCCTACAAATATCCCATTCTCTCCAAAATCCACCAAAACAGCAGCTGCTACATCTCCAAACCTTCTCCGATTGCAGTCCCCTGGCAGAGCCTGACGGCATGCACACACCTGCTCATAGTGACCTCTGCGATAGCTCTTCCACGCCTGCCTGCTAGGACTCTAGGGATTAGCATGTCTGGGATAGGGAATAAGAGAGCAGAAGGACGGCAGCCTTTTAGTCTGACATGCGTGTCCCGTCCCTCACTTGTAGCACTGACCGTGTGTGCACAGCTGGCTGATTCCCTGCCTCTGTGCATGCAAGCAGCCCGGAGGTTTCTGTGGCTGTGTGGTGTGAAAAGAGCAACTGGTGGTGGAGACACAACTGATAGACTTTAAGTTTCTTTAACCTTAAGTATATAGCTGTACTATTAACTCATGATCAAATAAGCAACAAAAAAAAATTAAAAAATCAGAAAAAAATTTAAAAAAATCAGAAAAAAAACATCTTCAGTTATTTTATATTATATATTAAGTCCTCTTGTTTCAGTAAATCAGATTCAGATTAAAATGTTGCAAAAACTGAAAAGAAATATGTTACATGAATATTCCTTCTTCCAACAGAGCTCTGTCCACCTAACACAGTGATACTAGCACAGACAGAAATGTCTCCTGAAAAAAAAAAAAAACACAGCTGACACAGCTTCGGCAAAAAGTGTGTTCTTGTATGACCCCGTTCCCAGAGTAAGAGATTGATTTAGAAAATAGGTTTTCAGAGCCATTAAAGACCAATATGTGTAGTTTAACACTGTATAGTCTACCAACTTTGGAGGAAATTTTAGAGGGCAACTCCTTTTTACATATGAGGTTTAGTGTACTTGTCAGGAGGCCCCTGAGAGCCCCTGACAACAGCTGTATAATGTCCTCCATGCTTGGGGAGTTAACCCTGATGATAACCCAGATGATGTCATGAGGGGAGGTGTTTGTTTGCAATGAAAGAATCTAAGCTAAGTCAAAAATATGCATTTAAGAGCTGTTTTTTTTTTCCCACTTTTAACCTGAGAAGGTGTCTTGAGGTCAAAATGTCTTCTTTGATAGGTCAAATGGTGGAATATTTGATTTCCCAGTAATCACTGACAAGTTCTGTTTGGTTCTACATGACAATGGTTTACAAGCCTTTTTCACAGCAGACATTCTGACTTGCCATAGCAGGAAAAGGAGGCAAGGGCGTTACTACTAACAGCAAGGACAGCTCTGTTCTCGTGGTCCAAGTGAGCCATCACACTGCCTTGAACCAGAACCCGGAAACTGAAGCAGCAATAGGGATCTCAGCCACCATTAAATCTACTATTTACATCTGATTTTCTTCCTGTTGCATGTCAAAATATCTTCTGCAAAAGTGGCATCTATGCATTGTGCACCTTCATTGTTTATGTACTTTTATCATGACACCATGCATGTGTGCACGTTATGTGGTTTCCTAACGTGTCCTTTGGCTCCTGCGGTGATCACAGGTGTTCATTCCTCCAAGCCTGTCTGATGGATTAACAGCTGCCGCCACCAGATTATCGTCAACACCCCCCTGATCTGACATTACACTCATTCTAATTCTGATATGACAGCTGCACATGCACACACACTCATATACACACAGTTGAGCACATGGGCAGACAAATTTCACAATTTACGCACCAAAATCATTGTATAACACTGAGAGAATGGTCCCATTTGTTTCAATGTGCTCATAAAAATAAAGCTTTACATCAGGCAGTCTTCAGTCGTACAGAAAATTAGTGAGACAAGGTAAGAGCTAGACAAAAGCCAGAGAAATGTGAGCGTGATATTTGTTTGATTTTTACATGCTGCATTGCCACTGTTATTATTATTCATATCCCTCCCCAGGGAGCCTTGTTTGAAAAATGGGACTATAGCAACCCCCCCCCCCCTTTCCATGTCACTGTCTCTCTCTCTCTTACATTTACTAACACCCACACGCATACATGCGCGTGCAAACACACACACACACACACACACACACACACTTGTTTGGAGTCTTGTTGGGGAAGTACAGCCAGGCGTCATTCCCCCCCTACTCTTCCTCCCTCCATCTCCTTCCCCCTTCCCTCATCTCCCTCCTTCCCTTTTTTTTCCCTTCCTTCACTCTTTTTCCCCCAATAGAGAGTGATCCAGCTCGTCTCCTCTCTCCGTCACGCGGGTAATCAGCCTCTGCTTTTTCATTTGGCTCAGTAATGAAAGCAATCCCAGTGCTTTTCACTGCAGCGAAGCCCAAATAATGAGGGCTGCCTCACCCCTCGTCAGTCCTACCTCACCCCCAGTCCTCACCCTCTCCCCCCTTGCCTGCTGTTAATGGATGGAGGAGAGCAAATGTGTGTGTTTGAGTATGTGAAGCACGGCAATCTTGCCAAGTCCTTTATGTCTTTCTCTTCATTCTGGGCTGCAAATGAGTCAATTGTATGAAATCTGATCAGCAATGCTTTCAGTCAGAATGTTCTGGGGGGTGTTTTCTTTTTTGAAACAAACATAAATACAAAAGGATTTTTCATCCTAATAATGATTTGAAAACCTTTATGCGTGTGACTGCACAATACCAAACCATTTGTGACCAGTCACAGGTTCTTGGGTTTATGAGCTGTGAGCAGTTAGTTATTTTCCTGTATCCATTTTTATTGATAATTTTTTAGAGACTGAAAGAGGAAAAAATTATCAAATTAAAAAACTCATCTCCAAACCCCTTGTGTGGGTCCCAGCCCTCAGATTGGGAACCACTGATTGACATGAAGATCAGCACATACTGTTTACTGAACACTCTTGAGAAACACTTGTTTTGAGTACAGATGAGATACTTCAACACAGCAGGTGAATTATGAAACCTGGCAAATTTTACTATTGACAGAAAATGGCCATAATAATAATAATTAATACAGCACAGGCGATATAGATTTTTCATTAAGAAACAATCATTCAAACATTTTTTTCCAATTGTCATTTCCAATAGTCATAAAATGTGTTTGGTAGAAACTGGCTCTCATCTAAAATCAGCTTTTGCCACACAACACTGCAACCAGGCAGCAGACGTGAAAACCCATTCCAGATGGCAAGCCTTTAACTCAAATACAACTCAATAACCAGCAAGTAAGGACTTGGCCAGCTGAAAAATCTGTGATCATACATGTAGGAAGTGTGAGAACGTGGCCAACATTCACAAAGTTTGAGAGTTTTTATAGAGTGCCCAGCGTTTCCTGCATGGTAGCATCTCTTAGCTTTAGATATAGCCTGTAGCTCAAGTCGGTGAAAAGTAAATGACAAGCAGTGACAGGTTGCTTTTTTACAAACCCTGCATTGTCTACCAAATATAACGTAGGCAACCAACAAGAGACACAGGTCAGCAAGGTCAACACAAGTGCCAATACAACACAGCTTTTCTATTTCTTAAAATGAACAATGAACGAGTAACTAGAAGATGTGTCAAGCAAATCCTCAACATACAGCAGTATGACAGTAGAGAACAGACTGGATGATAATTAACAGGTGTGTAGAAAAGCATCTAAAATATCACTGCTGCTGGTTAAAACCTTTTATCTTCAAAAATAGCAGTTTCTTTGAACATTTACAAAAGGGTTTTTTGAGCCTCAGGATGAAAAAGTTTTCTTACCCTATACAGTAAAGTTCAATTTACTGATTCTGGTATAAACATGAAAAATCAGCAAAATATAACTTGCAAGGTTTACACCTGACAACAGCAATATTTTACCAGTGTTGATGAGGTCTTTTTCTGTGGAACAGCAGTAATTTATTCTCATTCTTCTGCAGGTCTTCTGTAAACTGGAGGTGGGTTTGGAAAATACAGACTTTCACCTATCATTCTCCCACAGCTCCGTCCATCTTTCCCGGCATTTCAGTTGGCTGTGAGAAAAATGTAATAATGGAAAGGAGAATTTTCTGGTGTCCTGACGTTAATCCCCTTGTTTCAGCAAATAGATGAGAGAGACTGGTTAAAGCAAAGGTGACCTACAGTTCAGGTATTGCATTTGATGTGAATCGATCCCCTGGATGTTAGAGACACTTGGCACAGGTACAAAAGCAATGGTGGGTGAGGGCGTTAGTCCCGTGGTGTGTTGAGTCATCGAGAGTAGCCTAATCCAACAAGAAGATGACACCAGCACTCCGCTGGGAAGATCCCATCAAACATTCAAATTTTAATTGTCCGAAAACAATAAAACCCTGGTGCACCAGGAGGTGCGTCCGGGTCAGTCAGAGTGTCTGCACCAGCACAGGGAACAGCAGGGACAGGTGCTCTGCACCTCGGATGGGGAGTTTGTGTGTGGTGTAGAAGTGTATCACCTCTGGGATGGTGTCAAAGGGAGGACTGTTCTGTCCCAGCACGTACTTCCCGTCTTTAAACTGGGTGAACTTCATGTGCATGAAACCCTGGGAGCTCCTGGGGGGGGGGGTTGAGGAACGGAAAAGAAAGGGGAATGAGAGTGAGAGTTCCAATATAAAAGACAGAAAGAGAAGTGAGGGGAAGAAATGAGGGATGACATGAAATGTGGGGAACATAAAGCATCATGCAGCCTTCAACACATTTTGTCATATAATGACATGGTGGGAACGACAGCCTGGATTTATGGTCACTTCATTTTTGCTGCACTTTGAGGACATGATTCTACACAGCATTTATCACCATGTCACAATTTAGGAAGTTAAGGACAATTTGACGGATGAATGGGTGGGAAAGACAGAGTCAGAGTGATTGTGATAGAAGGAACCGCTCAACTGTTAAAGTGGCTTAGCCAAGAGAACTACACTGGTTTCCTCCCCTTTAAAATCCAGAAACCATAACAGCACTTTCCCTTTAAGAGCCAGCCAGTCTTGATGTATGTCTAATTATAGAAACAGACGGACAGACAAGGGCTGAAGCCGGTCACCATAATTGTCATAGTAAACCAAATTAAATTTTGACAGGCAGTGAAACCAAAAAACACTCTATGACTACAAACAGCAGGCAATTCGTGATCACCCCACTGGTCTCCAGGGCACATCAGTGCTCAGAGTTGACCATATGCTTTCATCCAGTCCTGTTTCAAGGGCACTTGTTGTATCTAATGGTACATTAGAACCAACCAGTGCTCTTTCATAAATATTCATGTTGGTTTCAATCCAGCAGACCTGACTGTTTCACTGCTGACTCACTTTAGAGTGGCTCTTCATTTTGGCTCCATTCAACAACTTTTGTGATTCCTCCCATTGTTCACATTACAGTGTAATCTTAACCTTTGCTTTGTCCAAGGGGAGGTACCGCCACAAGGACAGAAACATCAAGATGCAGCATTTTTTCACAAGAAGTCCCTCATACGGGCTGTTATTACACAAAGAGTCCTTTCTGAAGGGTATACTAGCATCATGGCAGTTTGTCAGTATCTTAAATCAACCAGAAAACCAATCACAACACCCTGATCAAGAATGGGAAAAGGTCTAAGCTACCAGGGGCTTTGTTTGAAACCTGTATGACCAAAAGCTCTCAATTCTTATATCATCAGACTTCTTTTTATTGAAGTTGTGCTCCTGGGTGTCAGAAATTTACTTTGTGAATACAATATTGTTATGACTAATAGGAATGAAGAAAAAGCTATATCCTTTTAATCTGATTAGAGATCTAAGATAGCTCCTGTCACGATGCTCTTTGTTGTTGTAGACTCTGAAGGTCAATGAAGGCCAGTTCCTCTTTCTAAACAACCAGAAGAATCTAAGGCCGATAGATGTGGCTTCATAACAGACACAATCTCTTTCAAACCTCACATGCACCAGCTTGGGAACCAGTTCTAGTAGTGACCTTGTTGCTCGTGCAAATGTACGTGTGTGTGCATGTGTGTGTGTGTCAAACCCACTCTGCTCATGTAAATGAGTAATGCATGAGCTTGTTTATATGTCAGCACAACACAGTGACACACTGTGCCTCCTGCTCCCCTTGCTCTCTCCCCCACTTCCCTCCCTGGTTCCCTTCTTGTGTGGCCCACAGAAGGTAATTCATATTCATTAGTGATGATCGGGAGGATGATGTGTGCACTGAAGTGTGCTCTACCTGCCTGATTACCACTTAGAGAGCCCATTGGGGCCAAGGAGGAAAGCCATGGAGAGGGGGCCAGAGATGGGGTGAGGAGAGCAGTGCGAGGCCATGACGATGGATCTTGGTAGTAATTATAAGGGAGAGATTTGACCAGATAAGCAGTATTGTGCCCTTCAAATGAGTATTGGGAAAGGAATCAGTGTGGCAGTGATCTTAAGTGGCGTAGATGGTGTGGTGGTGGTGGGGGGGGGGGGACACAGATGGAGAGGTGTGGGAGACTGCAATATGTGATTAGAAACACAGGTGGCATCAGATACACCTTGCACACACTCCTTAGTCGAGAAGTGTGCAATTAAATTGTAGCGCTGAATAACTGAGGTGATGAGCTTTCACTGCTTGTTATGGTACGCGTGTGTGTGTGTGTGTGTGTGTGTCCGTGTCCAGGTCTTACCGGAGGGATAGGGAGTAGTCGGAGCGGTTGGTCTGACTGTTCCTCACCAGGTAGCTACACTCTTTACACAGTGTTAGCAGCGACTCTGCCTCAGAACGAGACAGTGATCCGTGGTACCATCTGACACACACACACACACACACACACACACACAAAGATATGGTAAAAGTGGTAACATGAAGTATGATTCTGACATATTTTCACATCTTTTGCAGCTGGATGTCGACACCAGCAAAGAAACTCTACAGCGTTAGGTTATCAATTTGATTCGGCACGGTGATAAATATGAAAATACATCTCATGATCTGCCCTCCAAAGAGTAACAGTGATGACATGGTAGCATGAATAATTTTAAAATTCAACCTATAAAATGAATATAACAATGATATAATTCCAAACAAGAAACACTCTTGCCTCTATTTTCAGGGCAGTAAATTGTTGGTAACACCCTGATCGTTATCCCATTTGCACTGGCACACACCGCTGCTGCTCATGCATATGATATGTCTTGAACATTACACTTGACCAAGAGTTCTCACAAGACACAGTGTCTACAGCCACGCTAGCAGCCATGTAGAGCTACAATTTGGCATAACAGTGCTTTGAGCTAAATATTAACATTAGCATGGTAAAGTTCTCACAATGACAATGCTAACGTGCAAATACATTGTTTGCCATGTGCACCATCTTAGTTTAGTGTATTAGCATAATAATATTTGCTAATTAGCACTGAACACAAAGTACAGCTGAGGCTGATGGGAGTTTCATGAATTTTCCTGGTATTTGGTCATCAAGCAATGTACTCGACAAATTCAAAATTTTGGTTTAAGGGATCACCAAAGTTGTTAGAATTCATCTAGAGGGGAACATGAGTGACTGAAACAAATTTAATGGCAATCCATCCTATAGATGTATAGTTGAGACATTTCACTTGAAACTACAAATGTCAACGTCATGGTGGTGCTAAAGGAAAAATCACTGATGTCAATAAGAATAATACTCTTAGGGCCATAAATGTCTTTACCAAAAAAATGATATCATGATTATGCATCTGACAGCTGTTGAGATATTTCAATATAAACCAAAGTGTTAGACTGACCAACAGAACAACATTGCCATCACTAGAGCCAAACCGCTAGTGTAGCTAAAAATACATAAAGTGATTTGCCGAATAGCATCACAACATAATAAAAAAAAAAACAAAACACGAAACCACCATAGCCAATAAGTAATTTTTTTTTTTCGGCCATAATAATGTGATATTCTTGGACATGACATAGCCAAATGTATAGATTGCTACAGGTTGACAGTGAGGCAGTTTTTTTTTGTTTAAAACAGGAGGAAACCGCAAAGCTCATAACAGCCCTCAAGAGATCATAAGTGAGTAATGGGGCAAAATAATTAACTACCACCCTCGAGTGAATTTGTGCACATGTATGTGATTTTGAGTACAACTCTGTGTATCTTGTGTGTTTGACCATGTGCATGTGTTCTTAAGGGGTGTTGTGTGCTTGGATCTCATTAGTAAAACGGCCCTTTAAATGTTCAGAAACTGCACATAAATTACACCAGTGATGTCTGAAATTACAAAACCAAAGTAAATTTGTGTTTTTAATGTTCTGACTTAATTAGTTCTTGTTATAACCTCCCACAGTTTTGTAAGCTCTGATGAGTGTTTCTTAGCCGAAACACATAAACCTTTTATTTTAATGTGTCCTAGCAGACAGATGCAGTGCAATAAAATAGGTTTTGGCTTTATTTGTGGACTATAAAAACCCTTTGTCCCTCGAATATCTAAAATCACTTTTCTAACAATGTATAATAAAACACATGGACATGACATCTGTGCAGATATATTTACAACCTACAGGGATTAATAGCAGAGACTAATTGCACTTACATGCACAAATTAATGTATGTTTGTTTTGGTTAATGCATATAAACATAATATCTCAGAACAATGCTCCAGAAAAGACCTCTGGCTTAATCGTATATTTCAGTGATATGTGGACATCTTATTCCTTATCTATTTAGATTGCTGCACCATGTGCACATATTCAATCTTGTACAGCACCGTGGGCACATTTTGGTGTCCATGACAACTATTACTGAAATTTTTCTTCCAAGACAGAGTAATTTCTTTATCCTGTGTTATATTAAAGGCAATTAAATTAAGGGCAACAGGGGCACTCAGTCGTTAACTATCAAAGGCCATCTAATACCAAAGCACATAAGCCTAAAGATTGTGGCCTATAATCAGACACGTAACAAGTAATTTAAGTTCATGTAGATCCTATCAGTTTAACAGAAGACCTCATACATACACCTGTTTCTCCAGGGGCAGGGTGGGATCCACTCTCTCTCCCACCATCGCAAGGCCCTCTTGCGGCATTCGAAACTTCATCCCCCCTCCTGCCAGTGGGCTGGACCTAGGCCCCGGAGGACGCAACCGCTCTGTGGGCGACGAGGATCGGTCCCACTCTGCACCGTCAAACTGCACTGTTGGCAGATGGGGACATAAAGCGAGTCACATTATTTACACAGTGCTGTGATGAAAAAGGGATTAAATCTCACAGACAGACTTGGGTAAACATCAAACATCCAGCTATTGCAAAACCATGCATGCAGCAGAGAGACCTTTCGCACTAGAGGACAGCCGGTCCTGGTCTGACAGACTACGGAACAATCAGCATCATCACAATTACCATCATCAACATTTATATAAGTCAGGCAGAAAGTTGGAATCTTTTCTGTCTGGCGCCACATCTTTGTCTTCCAGTAGTCTACAGAACAGATTACTAGATACTGACTATAATAATTCCATTCTGAAGGAAATTGTTAATGCACAGACTGCAACAGGCAGGGGCAGATGCAGCTGGTGCAAATAAATGCCACTGGGAGTTCAGGGTGGAGGTATAGCAAATGTAGGAAAACAGCCTGGGTCATGGAGGTCAGTGTGACTGCATATGTGTGTGTTAGGGCTGATAAAGGATGGCAAGGTGGGGGTGGTGGTGGGGGTCAGGGTTAGAGGTCACCTTGCTCTCTGACGGGGGGCTCCTCCTCCAGCTGACCCACTGGGGCAGGCCAGGGCAACGCCGACAACTCCCTCAGTTCTAATAGAGGGGGGAGAGCGGGGAGGAGGTGAGAGAAAAAGGAGTGAGAAAAGAGCAGATGGGTTTGAAGAAAGTTAACAAAAGTGAAGATATGTGAGAGAAGCGATAATGGTTAAGAATTGATATGGATGCAAGATATGATATGATATGAGGAGGAAAGAGCGAGTGAGAAGTGCGATATGAAAGAGGTGAAAGACATAGAAGCCCGTTGCGAATGGGAGCGGCTGTGCGTGTGCAGATGACAGGGAGGTGGTGTCATGAAATGTGGTTTACTATACCTCCTGTCAAGGAGAGAAAAAAATGCTCTACCTCCTGTCTCCTTGCTTCACCTCATTTAAAAAAGAAAAGCATAATCTTAGTGTTTTACATTCCATATTTACAGTAACTTATCATGTGAAATGAGACCAAAGGAAGCAAAGAGGATAAGACAGACACAACAGAAAAAGTTCAGAAGCTGCATTACTCGTAGTCATCTGAATGAATCCACTCTAAGAAAGTGTCTCTGGATGGTAGATGCTATGAATACAAAATATGACTTCATGTGCAATGCAATCCACAGCGCTGTGTGACACTGGAAGTGAGGAGCACTGGGGCAGAATAATGCTCCAACTACTGTCCTACCTACAGTTGAAGAGCAGCAGTAGGTGTACGGGGCCTTACACACACAGACACACGGACATTATGCGATTTGCCAGTTTCACACCATACATTCAGCTCCTGCTCACAGCAAAAAGGGATTACAAAACAAATAAAAGGAAAAGAAGGGTGACGTCTTAATGAGCCGACAAATCCAAAGACCCCCAGGCCTGCAACATCAAAGGCCATTTGAATTGGCGTTTGGAGAGAGACCCAAGCTGTACATACATGCCTCTCTCCCTCCTTGGTTAATTATTGAGCAGGCAGACACACTCCGCCACTTTCTCTGGCTCTCCATGAATTATTGATGCATGGCGCAGTACAATGGCCCCATCTGGAGCGGGCCGCACCTCCGCTGAAGCCAGGATTAAAGTGTGGCCTGGCATCCCTCAATGGCAGACATGAATGCAAACACACAGGTGTACACACACACACACACACACACACACACACACACACACACACACACACACACACACACACACACACACACACATTCACCTGACACCCCCAAACACCATCACTGCCACACTCCGCTGCCTGCCTGCTCCCCACCACATCACATTTCACACCTCTAATTCTCAAGCAAAACCAAGAGAGACATGGGAAGAGGGGTGTAAATCAGAATCACACAAAAACAAATGAAGGGTAAGAAAAGTGGAGAGAGAAAGAGTGGAAACAGCCAAGATAATTTATTCCAGATCAGAAATGAGCTCAGCCATCTGAGTGAGAGAAAGGATCAGGTAGTGGCGCATTGTAGACAGAGGGGAAAATTCCATCAAGATTTCTCTCCGTCAGTATTTGGGTAGCTGTTGTAACTCCTAACAAGCCATTTAGTCTTCTGCTCGTGAGTAAAAGAAAAAACAAAAATCTACCCAAGAGTTTGAGATGGTTGCATTTGTTTCCACTGTCTTATCCCATTTTCAGATTTGTCTTTTTTTTATATATATATATATATATATATATATATATATATATATATACACACACACACACACATACACACACGCACACACACACACACAAACTACATTTAATAGTCGGTGAACTGTGTAGCTAGATGGATTTTTTTAAATAACACCCTCTTTGGCAGTTTTATCCATTTCATTTTTCAAGATTGACTTATAATACATTGAAATGAGCCAGATCATTCAACCATGAGTTTCAAACCCTGGTCTTTTGGATCCAGGGTATTGCTAGCTGTCTTTTCATAGGAGCTATCTGACTCCAGTCACTCTGCATACAAGCTGTAATTCAGTTCCTAATTAGATGACTAAAACTATGACATTGAACTGATAAGTAGGCTGCTAGTTAATTCAGAGATCTCATTCATTAATATCCCTTTTCCATGCAATTAACTAATGTGAATAATTCCACTATCTGTCAGAATATATCAGATCTATTTCAATATACCATTTTTTACATAGATTTATATTAAATTCGCATATATTTCCTCTGATTTGGGGGGAACTCCAATTAAACCTGCAGACTTTACAAAGGTAATAGGACTAGTGTTTCTATCTGGATGTCAGATTGTAACATAGGCAGCTCTCTCCACTGCAAAAGGCTGAACACACAAACGCACACACCCACATTCTCAGCGCCCCCCCCCCCACACGCACACACACACACACTCACATACACACACACACAAACCTTGCCTGAGCTCCTCACTCTGATAACAAAAAGATGAATAACAAGCTAACACACAGAGAACGATGCAGACCCACATACACATATGCACTAAGATACATTATCACACCACGTCAGTCATTCACTAACATGGGACATCTGGCTTCCATTCACTTCTGACAGGAACCTGTGGATCTGCCATGCATAGATGGCTCTTTGTGCTCTGCCTCGCCAATACAAAACAACAAAACACATTGAATGATTTTCAGATAAAGGTGATGTCACATCTGCGCTCAAAGCCTATATTCATGATTTGTATCTACTTAAATAGCAAAAGGTTTTAAATCAGTTCTCGCTCTCATAATAGCCCAACTGATGAAACAGATGAGTGCAATTCATGAAATTAAGGCCTTACGTGCCTGGTGCCTCATCTACCTACTAACAATTAGCAGAAATTATCTGAGGGGGAGGGAACGGCCGGACTAGGTTTTTCTCTCTGTGTTGCACAGAGCACCCATTACCTTAGGTGACCAATAACTGACTTTTCAAACACAACCGCTGTTTTTTTGTGTGCTCCAAATAAAGGAGAAGACAAAGACAACATAACAGCTTCATCAGGTCCATTAATGAAGACATCTTATTTTCAAGTAATCATGGCATCTCGTCTCTTTCTCTGCACACAACCTGCTGCTGGGAAAAAATGGATCCCACAACGACAGAAAATTAACACCTTATGCCATTATGCAAGTTCCTCTCTCATAAAGGTCCAAGGTACATTATGATTTTAATCTTAAAAGCATCACACATTTCTTTCTTTCTGTGTATCCATTTTCCAGCTATTCATTACATTCATTCCCCTGAGGCATCATGTTGCTCTCCCTGTCTTTCTCGCTGTATTAAACATTCCTCTTTCTTCATCCACCACTTTTCACCTACCTTCCTCTAAGTGGAGCATTATCTATCTTTCCATATTCCCCTGCTCCTCTCTTGCCCTGCTCTACTTCCATCATCTTTCCCCCCGTCTCTCATATTGGTTGGCAAGAGGGAATCATGAAGGACGTGCCTTTTTATTAATGTCAGTAAAGGTTCACGCTGAAGAAGAAAATCAGTGAAGAGGAAAGGGGCAAAAGAGAGGAAATGTGTCATAGGGGAAAAAGAGGTGGGAATGAAAGAGAGAGAGAGAGCATGACAAGAGTCCCTCCACTGTGCCAGTAAATTGATGAAGAGACTGGTCAGATGCCCCCAGGACCTGCTCAGGGCAACAATGAGCAGCGCAAGAATCAAACAAGAAATGGAAATCTCATTTTCCTTTTCCTTTTCTCTTGTTTGTCTGCAAGCATGCACACATACGCACAAACATACATTTGTAGGCCCCTACAGGGACATGCACACGGGCAGAGTAGCCCAGAAAACCTTGTCCTATCCTGACAGACCACATGTATCAAGACATCCAGGCACAGCACAAAACCCATGCCGACCATCTGTCAACATATGTTTGCAAGCTTTGTCAAATGGAGCTTTTGTTTTTGTATCAATCACCACTTTAATAGTCCCTTCAGAATCCTGCTAACAGTCTAGATCACTTTGAAAATATTTTTCTTTCTCTCGACAGAATGTATATCTTCCCTCACAATGATAATCGGCTAAATTGAAACTTGAGTCCTCGTTCATTATTTTAGCTTCTCATTTGCTGCTTGATAAAAAACACTTCAGCCATGCTAGTGGTTTCTGTGAGGCTACTAAAGCACAGTGGTGCTTTGAGCCAAATGCTATTGTCAGCATTCTAACACCACATAATGACAATATTAACATGTAATGTTTAGCAGGTTCAAATGTTTACCAGGTTAAGCATCTTAGTTTATCATGCTAACATTTGCCAAATAGCACGAAACACAACAGCTTAAGCTGATGATATATATACATATATATATATATATATATATATATATATATATATGTATACACATATTATACATATATACATATATACATACATACATACATATACATACACATATATACATATATGTATTCATACATATACATACATATACACATATATACACATACATATATACATATATATTTTTTTATATATCAATATCTATATATACATATATATCTATATATACACATATATAGATATGTATATAGAGATATATAGATAGATAGATAGATAGATAGATAGATAGATAGATAGATAGATAGATAGATAGATATAGAGATATATAGATAGATAAATAGATTTAGTAAGAAGGAAGGAAATCACCCTCTTATCCTCGCACACAAATAGTCAGGAGCTTCCCTCTTCCCCGTCTTTTGCTGTTGCCTAATGAACAGCTGCAATGGTATAAGTGGAGGCTAAGTGCTTTGCTCGTTGGTACTTTAATAGTAATTGCCAGGGGCACCAATAATATTCATCCACCTTCTACATCCAGATATCAAGCTAATCTGTGGCTACCTCATCATGCATCCACTCCACCAATGTCCAACCATCATCGAGCGCAAATAAAATGCCTCAAAGCTCCTGCAATGGACGACAAAACCTAAAAAAAACAAATACTTGAAACACCTATTAATTTGGTCATTAGGTGTGGCCATCGGGGAGCTAATGAGATGGTGCCTTTCATTAGCTCACTAATTGGTGCTGGATGGCTGCAGGGCGAATCTCTCACTACTGGACTGTCTATTGACTTCCAGGAATTAATGACTGCTGTAATTTGAGCTGGATGTCGGTGACTGGTGACAGCTTTCTAACATTGTAATTAAAACCCACCGGGCTAAGAGAGGCCTGTCACATCCAACCCCCTAGGCACACTCACACAGCTGGCTGAAGTGGACCCGCCATCCATATCCAATTGAAAATAAAGAAAATGCTTCGGAGGCATGCTTATGTTTGATACTCTTTGAAAAATAGCCACAGCATGCAGTATTCACCCGGTTACATTTAAGCATGGATAATCTGTGAAAATCATAATCACAGAGGAGCTTACATGAATGCAATGCGCGCAGATCCAAATACAATATGCTCCTGCAGTCTTCCCCAACCCCTCCCCAAACACCCACGCACTCATTTGTGCCAACATGCACACAACCTCTTCCTTTTCTTAAATTAGGAGCCTGGTGATAAACACAGTCAGCAAACCTATTTGAGAATTCATGTGTGTGTGTGTGTGTGCATATGCCTGTGTGGAGGGGATGATGAGGGGCTGCTGGCAGATCGTGATGCCCCCCTTTGCCCCATGTAGCAGGTTATCTGAGTGAGTGTGTTGCATCTGCAGGGAGGGAGGGCTGCGGAGACAGCGCTGTCACCACTGCTGTGCTGGTGTGTATATGTGTGACAGAGTGTGCCTGTGTTAGCGGATGACTGATTGCACCCTACTACAATGGCCCTGACTCCCCCTCCTCTCTATTCGCCTTACCTCGACACAGCCCCCAACTATTAATTCACCTCAATACCCCTCCCCTCTGAAGCACTGGGCCTCCACAAACATCCTCTGAGCTGCCACTAAACATACAATAACCTTGGACGCCCCGTTCTGTTTCTCTACGGATAGCCTTCTTTACAAGCTCTCTGTCCATTTTTCCATCTCTTTGTCTCTCGAACCTCCTCCTCATCTCTTTTTTACAGTCCATCTTTTCCACCTCTCTTTTTTTCTGCTTGATCCTTGTCCTGCTCATCTCTTCCCTTCCTCTCATGTGGACCGTGCCTAGCAACACTGAAAAGGTCTGGGAATATGGATTAAATGTGAGAATGGAAAATACTGTTTTTGTGTTTACACTTCAGTGCTTTGGTCTGCTCAAAGAGACAGCATGCCAGCTCAGAGTGCTGACTCCAAATGGAAAAAACAAGGGGTCAGACAACTCGAGCCTCACAAGCGTTTTTCTCTGCTGTGTTCTCTAATGGTGCAGTGAGCGCTCCTTTGAAGGCGTGCATACTGTATGTGGCACATAGAGGAAAAGCTTGAGAACAAGAAAACAACAGATAAAACAGGGAACGAGTGCCAAGTAGGTAAGAGGTGATTTTGGTTTCTAAATTAACTGTTGTGTGCCGCAATTTGAAACTTCACTCTCAAATAGGCTATGGTGTCTCTTTGCTGGTCCTCTCATTATCGTGACTTGAGCATGAACACGGTGTGAAAGGATATGTCTGTGTATTCAGACAATTGTGTGCTGACCATGACTCTCTTATTAACACCGGATCAGTCATGCACATGTCGAAATGTAATTAACTAAGAAGAGAGGAGAAGCACACACAGGATGGGGAAGAGGGGAGGAGAGCGGGAATGGAGGGGAGTGCACATGAGCCAAGGATGATTTATTATCCTATCACCTTGACCTTGGTGACTTGGAGATGCAGCTCAATTAAGCTGACTTGGCCCTACATGCCTTACACTGATCCACTCCTAAATGACCTATCAGTCAGTTTCTATTTCTCTGTGCTTCTCCCTCTCCCTACTTCCACTATACTCCCTCCTTCCAATTATATTCAGTAGATGGAACATAGCAGGATGGGCTGTGACATGCACTGTGAGTGCAACTTTAATAATTATATAATTAATCTAATTACCATGCACTGTGCCAATGATTTTAAAAAATATTGTGGATAAAATGATGATTATCAAAGAAAATTGACCTTGACTTCTGTGTTCCTCTACTGCTAGCCCTCTCTTTTTGACATCAACTATATCTTGCTCATACTAAATGTGTTACAGCAAGAAATCAATAGTAACCAGAAGGTTTTTAAATGGTAGTAAAAGAGACAGAAAGATTAGTGTCATTTGAGCAGAGACAGTTAAGGTCATGGTAGTCTCCATTTCCTACTTTGGCGATTTAATGATAAGGGGGCAGACATTATATTAAAGGTCAGGACAGTTAGATGAGTATTTCTCCATGTGCTACCATCAGTAGATCTCTGTGTGCTCCTAGAACTTGATTTTGACCTTTCAAAATAGCACTTTTGAGTCTGGTCTTAATCATTTTCACTAATTCTATTAAGTGATTCCCTTTTTTTAAAAAAGGAGAAGAAGCCATATTTAGCGTTATAACTTATCATTTATGGTTGGTGCGCACAAGCTCCAGGAGATGTCCACTACACAGTAGGTGGTAGGGATTCATTTTTTAGCTCAAAGACAATAGATGACTGCCAGTATGAGGGCTTTAGGTTAGATGTTAAGTGAAAAAAGCTTTTCCTGTAAACTGCTTAGCCTAAATCTCATCCCACTGTTTCCCGAAAAAAAAAACAAAGCAAAAAAAAAAAAAAAAAAAAAAAAAATCCTTTATTCTGGGAAATGATTCAGCTTGGTAGTTTGAAGCCAGTTTGAAGCCAGTAGAGCAAATATGAGGAGTGGGTTAGACAATGACGTATTTCACTAACTCAACCTCATCAACAGCTCTGTAATTTAGGCTTTTAAATATAAACCAAATTATGTGGTATGAAGCATGATTTAGTGGCTCCAGTGCTCAAGCATTGTCTGAAATGTATTTAAAAAGTAATTATCTGGACAATATTGAAATTTTCAAAAGCTGACATCTTTTTCCAGTATGAAAATCACAAGCATAAACCAAGGACAGCCCAGTTCATGGAGTGGAAACAGTTCATTGATGGAAAGCCCATTGATAAACATGCATAGGCTTCTTGATTTGATCCTTTTAGACCACAATAACTGAAACAAAATTTATTAGTGGGCTTTGTCAGACTGTGCTCCACAGAGGTTTTTGTTGACTTAACATTGGGAATAATATCGTAATGATTCTGGCTACCTGCAAAAGCTTTGGAGATGTGGTCTTTTTTCCATTCCCAGGGTTGGTCGTACTCGTCGGCTGGTCTCTCATCATCTTGCGGCAGCCTGCTACTCTCCTTGCCCTCCTCCTGAGGCTCCCCATACACTAGGCCCAGGCGCTGGCCTCGCTCATCTTCATAGGGTGTGTCGTAGAGCTGCACGCCGCCACGCACCCGTCCTCCTCCTGGGCCACGCTGCAGCTCTGGGAAACAACATGCAAAATAACAGAAATTCACACAGACACACAACACATAAACAAACATTCAGAGATTTGTGGTAAGTGTCACCTCTGACCTCTCTGCAAGAAAAACAGATAACGTTAAGAAATAATATTTACTAGCAGCAATGATGTTCCCCTTAACAAAACACTGATATTGTTCCACGCTAGAAAGTAAAACAAAAAGCCTGTTGAGCTCTGACATGACTAGAATTAGAGGAGAGAGACAAATGATGTTTGCACAGCTTGCCATGGGCTCAGAATCTCATATGGGGGGGGGCTTAATGAGGCCTGGGGCTAGATGCTGAGTAGCAAAATGGTAGACAACCCACACCCCTACTCTCGTCCATCCTGAATCCCAGCAGTGATCTAGCATGGCTCACAATAGCATCCCTGTTCCCTTGTTAACATTTTCATCATTTTCTCAGTGGGTTCCATCCAACAAATGCTTCTCAGCACCTGCAACTGTTACGTGGAGGCAAATATGCTCAGGAGAATAAAGGATTTAAGATTATTGATGCAATCAAGAAGATGAAATCTGATTTGTGAATGCATCAATAGGAGCCCCTAAGCCACAGCAGCAGCAATCAGCGGTGGCGCTTTGATATGCTGACTTTTAAAATGTCCCCTTGGAAAGAAAAAAAGCACGAAAAAAAAACCCAAAACAAAACAGGTTGGACAGAAGGGGCAAAACTGGGGAAAAATTTAAGGAGTAGGCATCTTTTGTGTTCACAGCCAGCAGCCCTTCAAAAGAGCTGCACTCACATGAGAACTGAACAGGACTGAATGGAAGGATTCACTGGTGAAAAGCAGAGGAAACTTTAACCTTCACACGGCAACACACTGCCATTGGGCGGCCCTTGAGTCACCATGGCGACTGAATGGAGACCTTGGGGAAAGTCCCTGAGGTTATGAAGAAGAGGGCGGAAGGGAAATGGAGACAGAGGAGGAGCAAGATGAGTGAGGAGGGAGAGAGGAGATGAGGATGTGGTGGGCTGAGGAGCAGGAGGAGGAAGGAAAAGGAAAGGGAAACAGTGAGGAGAGAAGGGGAAGAGGAGGGAGCGATGGGAGAGAGGGACGGGGGTGGGGATGAGGTGGGGGGGGGGGTGTCTGTCAACGTTTGATGTTAAGTCATTGAGACAGAAGCACAGCAGGGCTGAATGCTGCTCTACCTATGCTGGGAACCCGTGGTGTCAGCGGCAGCCTGAAGATGGAGAAGATGAGGGCGGAAAGATAAAAACAGGCATGGAGGAAATAAAATGAGAAATTTATAAGAAACATGGTTGAGGAAAACACACGCAGGAGGTGGGGGGTGGAATGAGGGGGTAGCAATTTGCCAGAAAGGTGAAAGAGATATACGAGGGGGAATGATGACATGGAGGACTTGGGAGTGTTTAGATTTACGGATGGAAGTCAGACCTGGAGACTGAGACCTGTCTTTTATCCTCACGAGCCAAGCTCAAGCATCATGAATGACTTAAAACACACCCAGCTTGAAGGATGTAAGCATTCAAGATATTTTTCCACCTAAAAGTACAGTGTAAAAAAGCACACAGGCGTCTTCTCAGGACAGTATTTGTGAAAGATAATTACTGTTCCCATCTCACATCTGTCTTCGTTGCTCTGCTGTGTTTTTTAATGAGCAAAAACAGACTGAGAGACAGACAGACAAAAGCAGGCAGACAGACAGTCCTGGAGTGACAGGCTCAATTCAAAAGCAGTGAAAGAGCTGTGACAATGCTTTGCCAAATTGTCTGCCATCGCAGCTGTGAATCTACTCTCTAATGGCTCCATCCAGCTGCAGAGCGAAAAGATTTTCTTTCTCAGTTTGTGCATAAGAAGGGATGCTCTATTCACTTAGGCCTGAGATTATGGACTTCATTTGACCACCAAAAAGGCAGCACAAGTGACGAGAGGGAGAACGGGACATAAAATTTGCTAAAGGACAAATTAGAGACAGCCAGACTCCCCTCAGGGCTGGAGAGAGCCCTTGAGATAGAGAGATAGAGGAATGGAGAAAGAGGAGGGGGGAGAGGCTTTTACACTAAATGACTGGGACAGACGAGGGAGAGCGCAGGGGAAAGGGGCAGACAGAGATGTTATAGGAGAGACAAATAGAAAACGATAGATGTGAGCTAGATGATGTGGGAGAAAATCGCAAAGGAGGAGGGAGGGTTCAAGACTGGATAGGCATCTCCACAGGGCCGACTCATCTGTGATGAACTAAAAGCACAGGGGACTGGACAGTTACAAGACGCTAGAGCACAACTGCCTGCTAACAGATGAAGCAACTAAACAGGAAACACTGAGCAATGCTGCATTTTACACCAGCGTCTTTAGAACAAAGGTCTGGGAAATATGGAAATAAAAAATACTTCACAACAGAGAAAAATAGTAAGCAATTAAGAATGATAATGTCAGTGATCATCTCAATGATGTTCGGTGTAGACATTACCGACAGATTACAGATCAATGAGGATATTAAATCATGCCATTGTAACATATTTTATTCATGATTTGTTGTGTCTGAAATACAACATAATACCTGACTGTGATTTTTATGATTGTTATGCGAATTTGACTCTTAAGGATGTCCACTTAATCTCATATTATGAGGGCAATTCTGATTCCTTAATTGTGTGGACCAATAGGTTTCACTTTATGTGAAAATAATTGTCAGAGTTGACTAAAAATGAGAAACCGAGATACAAAAAGGAGGCGGTAGAAGGAAAGAGACTGGAAACACTAATACTGATAAGATCCTGACTGATGAGCAGTAAGAGCCCACTGACCTGTTATGACCCTCTGAGCCTCATATGGTTCCATGTAGCCATTGTTCTCACGAGGAACAGGTCCATGATCTGGCTCTGGTCTGTGGTCCAATCGAGCATCGAATGGATCAGAATAATCTGTGTCCCCTGCCAGCGGAGCAGAAGGCACCACCTAAAGGACAAAAACACACACTTATTCGTGAAGAAAAATTACTTTTTCTACAGAACATTAACTTTTCCCCTTAGAGGAATAATGTACCCAGAATATTTTGACTTAGCATAAGAAATAAAAAAAATGTTAAATATGTTTTCGTCTTGCAAGCACATTTGCAAAAAGAGCTAGAATCCAAACATAGGCTATAATGAATTTCAACCAGCATTTTCATATTAGCAATTTGTGAAACAATATGCGGTTGACTGAAACACTTGAAAAAAAACATCCTGGGGCATGAATTGTTTTCTCACAAATAGGAGAATTTGGTCTGTATGTATAAATGTTTAAAAGGAAGAAGTACTGCACAGACATAGCTCATCAACACCTGAGATGGAGAGAGCAGAACAATATGTTTAACAAGCAATCAAATCCTCACTGAAGGGCACGTTTGGTTATAGAGAAAATGCTGTTGGAGTATCAGCAAGTCTCTAATTTGCACATTTAGTCTGCAACATCACAATACCACATCGATATTATGTATATTTAGATGATACACATTGTAGTTCCTTCTTTTAAGCTATAGTGTAAGTTGTGTTTTTGTTCCCACGTTAAAGGAAAATGTATATATAATATATATGTAGAAACCGTCCTGCCTAGGGATCATCCGTTTTTTGCGGTGGTGGTGAGGGAGTGCATAGAGTAAAGAGAGAGCTGGTTGGTCAGACACGAGCATTTGTTCTTTTATGCAAGCACAAGAGGAAAACGGTGGTCAGCTGGCACACTGACAGCCTCAAAGGCAGCCATATGGCCCCAAACACACACACACATACGTACATACCTACCTCACACACACACACACACACACACACACACACACACACCAACAAACACACACACACACACACACACACACACACACACACACACACACCCTTTGGCAAAGTGCTCTTGTCCTTTCCCTCTGTCCCTCTCTCACAAAGAATCACTCTAGCCAGGCTCACTTCCCAAATTCCTGTTAAACAAGCAAGGTTCGCAAAATTACATCCTAATCCCATGGTGATTCTGTAACAGGTTATCTATCGATGCACAGGAATCTGCAATGTTAATTAGAGTGCAGATGTTCCCACAGACCCTGGGAAATTAATGAGAGCAGGAGGGGAGTTGGGTAGAGAGGAGAGCTATTGACTTCAGTTAAGACTATTACTTCAATCCACTTCACACTTGTAGCATTCTCCATGAGGGGAGTCATGGATTTAACTGCAGCGCTAAAAGCCCTGAAATACTCCTTAACTTACTCAGCATATGTGAGCTGAATTAATGTGCAGATAATTTCCTTGTGAAACTTTTGCCTCTGCTCAAGTTCCTCTCTCAACATCTGTTTGCCTTTTTTCCTCACAGTAGCTTTGTACATTTTCTACGGCAAAAAATGCACACTACATATGCAGGAAAGCTCTGCAGTTCTGATGACACAAACAGCACCATAGCATAAATTATATCTCCCCGTGGTCCTTGATACATCAGCATATGGCGTACTGTATATGGCCCCTGACATGTGCACATGCAGGGGTCTCTCAGCTTGCAAAACCAAACCCCATTTATTATTTATGGAGGGACATAAACTCAGGGGAGTGTGACCCTCTCCAACTCAATGGTCTGCTCAAGCCATCAATAATACTTTCTTCCATCTATGGTCGCAAATTTATGTGGCTCATGGGATGTAATGTGATTTATGTAAAAAATGCATATCTGTGACACACATTACCAGTCTCTTGCTTATGGAGTCTGATCAATAAAGCTGTCATAGGGATGGAAATGATATGAGAAAAAAGAGGGGGGGTGTATTTTTTGGCTTCTCTTCATCCCTCCTTCTTATTCCTCTTCACACGACATCGGCCATATAACATTACCATTAATTTGTCATCACCTGCATTTTGCTCTGAACATCTGCAAAGATATGAAGAGAGACAGAGGCTCTTACAGGCTCTTGCTGGTCCTCTAAAGAGATGGCACTGAGGAGGATCTTGGTGCGCCCCAGTTCCTGCGAGTCCACTTTGATCAGTCTATGTTTGGGGGACTTCACATCCGCACTGGATGACTTCATGGGAGACCCATACACCGGAGTGGTGGGGTCAGAAGTCCCAGGCTCAGCCTTGGACCTGTTTTCGGTGTCCTCATAAGGATCTTCAAAGTCCATGTCCCTCTGGAGTCGGTATGCTTTCAGGATCTCGCTCTCGGTGTAGTCTGGTGTGGGTGGCTGCGGAGGCACCTTCCTGCTGCCAAAGCTCAGGTAGTCCTTCAGCCACTTGGCCATCGTAGCTCAGTTTCCAATCCTGTTGGTGTGCTATAGAGGGCAGGAGGCTGCAGGTGGGTGACAGGGACAAACAGGGTTGTTACTGCCAGACCCTCTTTCTGATGATATTATATGAGCTGTGGTTTTGATTTGCTCTGTGGGCACGTGTTTTCATGATCGTGACAGGTCAATTGAAAGATTAAAAATCAACTCATTTTTCTAATTCTAAAAACAAATATCAATCCACAGGTCCAGATTCTCTCACAATGTTACTGCTGGGCAACTTTTTTTCTGGCCACAGACCCACGAAATCTGTGGGTTTACATGCACTCAAGTGACAATAACCTGCACCAACAGCTGGGCTTTACGCGCTCCTTTTGTTTTACGCAGGGAGCAATAACGTCTGGCATCTGGACTTTGCCCAAGGGCTGCAAATGCGTTTCACAACCATGCAATAAATTTAACACGCTGATTAAAAAAAAGGGAAGACAAAGACTCTAACACACTATTAAAACTAATGTGGAATCATAGAAATTTAAGTTGTATTGAATCCAAACACCTTATTTGCTTGTCTTTCGTTCGTTAACCAAGATCAAATACAGTAACTTTACAATAAACACAGACTAATTTGGAATATTAAAGGAGACACTTTTTCCCTTAAACTTCTCACCAAAGCACTGGATTTAAATACCAGTGAGCGAAGGTACACTGACTTACCTACCCTATTCTGTCCTTCAGCCACTTTGGATGCTTTATTCCGTGCGTCTACATGTCGATGACAATAAAACGGCACAGAGAAGAGACAAAAACCTTCCACGGTTTTTATTCCACAGAAGGACGAGAGGGGTGGGAAAAAAAAAAGAAAAGACAGCTTCTCTGGAACAAAAACAAGAGCGGTGGTATCCGCGGGAGTTACTCTACCCACTGACGGCAAACGTGCGAGTGAGGAGAGCGATTACAGCTCCGACAGAAACTCAACCGAGCGATTAAAGGGGAGGTGCTTCGTTCCCGGAGGAATATCCTCCTGTTCCCTTTCGCATTCAGCCGACCGCTCATTCACTGAAATATCTTCACATCGTACAGGCTGCGACAAGATATACTACATCCTCTGTCTAAATCATAAAGGCTGCATTGGGAAAACAAATGAAGAACAGAAAGTGTGTGTGCATGTGTGTGTGTGTCTGTGTGTGTGTGTGGGGGGGGGGGCAGCTCGCACGAATGTGCTCCAAACATGTGCATTATTTATTCGCATGACATCACTTGAGAGTTCTCATGTTGTAGCTTTAGTGCCAGTGAAGTTTTTCTGTTTTTTTTTTTTTTTTACTTTTATTTTTGCAGTTTCCCCCTAAAAGAACATCAAACTGCAAAATAAAAAAGCCTTGGGACTGAACAAAACTGTTTTCTGCTTTTCCCTTAAAAGTTTTTGGCGGAGTAGGGAAATCCTGAAACCCTTTGGGCAACATGAACAGTGTTGTAGTGAAGTTTTGACAGAAGCGTAGACACAAAAACAGTCCTTGTGACATAGACAAGATGAGGAAGGCCCTGGGGCACGTCAGGTTCGTTCTTTTTGCCTTATCCTTCTTTGCTCTCTCTGAGAATGTTTCATCCTGTTATAGATGTCCCATTATCCAAGGTCCAGGCTGGCAAATTGGATTATGTGCTAAAGCGGGTAAGGCCCATCTAAGTCTGTTAAAAGACTATAAATGCCTTCTTCTTTACAACACTCATGAGCTCACTTTCTCCCTGGGGGGGGGGGGGGGACGACACTAGATGAGGTCATTGTGCCAGAATCCAGGCCCAGCATCTTCCTCCTCCTGCCTGCCCAGCCTCTATCTGCTGGGGTTCACCAAGCACTGACATCTGATTTCAATGAGTGAGTATGTGTGAGAGTGTGTGTGTGTGTGTGTTTCTTGGTTATGAATCTTGTATCTTTTAGGTCCCTGCAGTCCAACTTAAATTAGTTACAGTGGTGAAGCGATTATTTTGATGACAGGATCAATTCCATGACAGTAGCCAATATGAAAGCCTGTAAAATTATTTTTTTCTTCCTGTGGAAACGAAGTCACCTGCAGATGTAACAGGAAAGCCAGTGTTTAATGTCTCCTCACTTCACTAGTTCCCCCCAGTAAATGTTTTTAAATATCTCGACAGGTCAAGACTTTGGGAACAACATAATCTCGCAGGAAAACGATTCACATTATGTGAGAACTGGTTATTAGTGCATGAGAACACAATCAATATGCTGCGCTGAAGGTCTTATTATTATTATTAAGATCTTTATCTCCTGTCATCTCTGAAAGAACCTTTAATTCTCCCTCTCTTCTCCCTACTCTCATCAATAAAAACTCCCATTTTTCATCTGCACAAACATCTCAGCTTAAGCCAGCAACATATTGAGCATATATTTCATTATTCTTTCCATCTTTGCTGCAGTGAGAGCCAGAACTGTATGGAAGAAAAGACTGAAACTGAGCAAGAGATGGAAAAATAAGAGACAGCGATACAGACAAGCTCTCAGCTAGAGGAAGACCTATGGAGAGCTCAGGGAGAGGAGAGGAAAACTGAAATGGAAAATCTCACAGTGAGAGATGATCATAGGCAGACAGACACAGAGTAAGACGGACAGACAGGTACAAAGTCACTGTGTTTTTCATGTAAAATAAACACTGCTGTGAAGGAGCCAAAGATATAATTGAATCAAACATAAACAAGAAGGCACTGAGAAGAAGTTCAGAGCATTAACAAGACTCCCTCATTATAAAAGGGCTAAATTTGGATGTGACATTTTCTCTGAACTTCACGCTTCATTCAGACTTTGCTCTTTCAATAGCATCATCGAAACAATTTGAAGAAAGGTATATAAACAAGCCGTCGTTCCTGTTGCTGTAGAAGTTCATCTACAACCTGACACACAGCAACAAAGGTTCGCTTTCAAAGTCATGACTTTCATCTGAGTGTAATCAAGAGTGTTTGGGTTGAATTAAGGGGCTGGAAAAAGAGGACGCACAGACTTGGAGGAATAATTGATTTCCCCCGTTTTATTCGCCTTACATTTACTGCCCTCATCCGACGGCTGGCGTGTGCTGCAGGCCTCCCTCGGAAATAACGACGGAGGCAGGTCTCCTTTAACCGGACAGTTGAAAACTGGCATCCATTCATGATCAAACCCGGAGGTGTCAATGCCACTGCCTCGGCACAGTATCATTAAACAACACATAACACCGGCAGCACCATGAATATTAGAGTCGCCTTTAGCTGCGTTAACCCTCCTGATGATAAACTATTCCTCATCTTATTTTTTTTTTCTTTTCTTTACCACTCACCTCACCTTTTCTTCAAAAGTGTGAGCTTCCGGGTTCGACTCCCTCCTGTGTGGTCATTGGTCGAACTCACCTTAACGTTTCAGCGACCGGTCACATTATCGAAAATGAGGAACTTTGACCCGCTGGCGCTGCCGAGATGGGGGGAAAAAGACCCAAAACCCAAAGGCTGGAGGCGGAGGAGCGGTGATCTAGGCGCGACGCGGCCCGTTAAAGGCGGCGTTGGAGCCGCGCATCCTTGAGGAGGACGAAGCCGAGGCCGCGTCGTGTTGACGGCGGCGGACGCGGCGGACGCGACACGTTATCCATCATCGCCTATCGGACGCGGATCCGGCGCTTTACGCGTGCGCCCATTGGCGCGCCGGCCTCGGAGGGCGGGCGCGATCCCGCAGCCAGTGCGCTGCGGGCACCTCGGGGTTTTTAAGTGTGAGCGGCGGCTGATGGGACGGAGCGAACCACCGTCTGGACCGGGACCGTCCTCCACAGGTAGGCCCCGCGTTTCTCGGCTGCAGCTGGCGCCTTGTAGTTATGTCTTTACTGCGTTGGATGCGTCGGGGCTTAAGTTGAGCCTTGGGCCGACACGTTTCTAAACACGGTCGTAAAATGTTGGGACACCTAGATGTTTCAGTGTTTACGGGGCCACTTGATGAGTGAACCCCGGAGGAAAGTTAAAAACCCCCCTGAGACACACTAGATAAGCTGCATCTTAACACTAGGTTTGTTTGTTTTTTTTTTTTTTCAGAGTCCCCGTTGAGACAGTGGCTATCGAGCCATCATGAAGAGTCTGAAGGCAAAGTTTAAAAAGAATGAGGTAAGAGCCATGTGTTGAAGAACATGTGGGCCTTTACAGTTGGGTGTATTTAAAATTAGTGCACCTGTTTTCTTTGTCTAAAAGCTTTTTTTTGTTTGTTTGTTTGTTGAAAATAAGCCATACAAGCTGCATTTTAACTAATATTACAGGTCTCAGGTGTCCTACATTAAATAGACATTGGTATTGGTCCCAGGTTGCTCATCCCTATGTATTTGGGGGGGGGGGCATTGGGGTTCAGTGTCACTGAGCAGCAGCAGGAGAGCAGGGCTGTCTCCAGACTGCTGCTGTTACCAAAGATCTCAGGTAGCCTTCAATTATTCACACATACGTGCACAGAAAGACACACACACACACACACACGCATCTAAAGAATTTCTACTTTCCTGCTGTCATCGCTCTGTCACTCTGAGGGGCATTTGTGGTGGTTAACCTGTTCTCTAATGTACTGTATTTTTTACTGCTTGCTCCATATAGCCAGGTGCTTTTTGCTGACAAGTAGTTTTACTTAATGATAGATAGATAGATAGATAGATAGATAGATACCCTGCATACATGTGCCACGTCACTATGTCCCCTCTTCCCATAAATGACAATCCAAATCGGCAGAGCACAGTGTGGCTTATCCAGCATGTTCCTCCTCTTTTTGCTGAATCCTCACATCACACAGGCCCCCGCTCCGTAGCTGCAGAGAAACAGATCTGTGACGCTGGAGGGGGAATAGTGTGTAGGACCTGACAAAAACTAATGGAGAGAAAGGGGAGGCTGCTACAGAGAGGAAGGCAGCAGAGAAATTATTAGGTTAGAGAAAGGAGGGCAGTGAAGAGAGGAAGGAGGTGGCAGAGAGTGGGTGTGTGTGACTGTGTGTGTGTGTGTGTGTGTGTGTGTGTGTGTGTGTGTGAGAGTATGAGTAAGCGATGGTAGGACAGGCTATGTCCCTGCTAGCAGCTGGAATAGGGCAAGAGGATGCTTTTTGGATGTGGACAGGAAGGCATTGCAAAGGGGGACGTTGTGAGGACAGAGAATAGTAGGGTTACTGTGTGTGTGTGTGTGTGTGTGTGTGTGTGTGTGTGTGTGTGTGTGTCAGATTTTATGTGTGACGAGCCCTTTTATTTAATTAGATTTGTGAATATTCCATAAATTCTCTGGCATGTAGATTTCTGTTGTGGTGTTGCTGTGACCTCTAAAGCATATTTCATAAAAACTTACGGGGAGCTGAGTTTGTCTGGGTTTGTAGCCAGGCCAGCCGTGTGTATTGTGAGTCAGGACACAGTGGTGGCTCCGTGCACTGTAGCTGTATTAATCTGAATCTGTGGCGACCTGGCTATCAATATGGATCCTCAGCCGCCTCTTTTTAGCCTGATGAAGCGGTTCTGTCCTTGTCTCAGCCTGTTGCCACTGACAGTAGGTATCGCCTCTCTATACCCAATAAACATTTAAATAGGGAAGAAAAGTGATTAGTTTTTACACTCTGATTATGATATATCTGTCTTAAAAGTAGTTTTATATGAGATGGACATCATCACTCGTTGTTGCACATCCCAACTGCATTACATTTCTTTAGGCTGACGATCCATTGTTTTGTATTCAGTGTGGTATCAGTTTCCTTTGGGGTGGCACAGGGTGATGACCTGTTCTCCGGCTTGCCCCCCACTCAGAGTCAGGACTGGAGTAAGAGTGATGAGAGGCTCCTGCAGGCTGTGGAGCAGAATGAACCCGACAAAGTCTCTGCTCTCATCATCAAAAAAGGTCTCTGTCCCACCAAGCTGGATGCTGAGGGCAAGTCAGCGTAAGTTAATCTTCGAGTTTTTAACCCTAATAATTCATAAATATGGGAATTAAATAAACTAAATTCCTTAAAGTTGCATTAAGATTATGGTTATGTAAAATACATCATTTCTCTTGCAGCAAAAGTGTTTTTCCATGGAAGGACCAGCCCAGTACAGATAATTTAGATCAGTCCAGTTCTTTATCAATTCTTTCTTGAGCCTTTTTTGGTAAAGGATTTAGTTTTATTTCCTGCTTTCACATTGGACTAAAACTGAAGTGGCGAGAGAATCGGCAGTGTTTGAGATGAACATTTCATAAGAATCTAACATTTTAAGGAGAAACCAAGTAATCACGAGTGACATGTATTGTCTTTCCTTCTCCTGGAAGGTTCCACCTCTGTGCATCCCGAGGTCGCCTAGGCTGTCTGGAGGTAATCATCTCTCATGGAGCAGAGCTCAACATCCCTGATGGTGCTGGTACAGTATTTTATTACAAATATTATGTCATAACCCAAGGTTGTTGAATCACATGTGTCATGGACTGTTATTAAATGTCTGTTTATACCTGACTGACTTCAGGCTTCGGCGCCCTCCACCTTGCAGCCAAAAATGGCCAGTCAGAGTGTTTAAAGAGACTCCTACAGGTAAAACACAAAGTGATGCCAATGTCTGCTTAATCAGTAAACACTGGAAAATATGCTACAAATGGATTAGGGACTTGGCAAATGATTTCTAAGGTGGTAAAAAGTGCATTTTGTGTAACAGGAGAGACTGACAGTAGACTGCACCGACAGCATTGGCAGGACAGCACTTCATCACGCAGGTAACAGTTACATAAATGCCGTAGAATGAAAGATGGGTTGGATGGTAGTTACTTTGCATGTTGTGATGTGTTTTTTTTTTCTGCAGCTGTCAGTGGTTGCTTATCTTGCACTGAGACCCTGTGGGACTTTAAAGCCAATCTGGATGTCCAGGACAATGTGAGTTGATGATTACATTTATAGTATCTGGCATTCTGGAATTTACTTTTTATTTATTATTGATCTTATACAGTACATTAGACAACTGCTGTTGATGTTCGCATGTTGACTTGCGTATCTCCGTCAGGATGGGGCCACCCCTCTGATCTTGGCGGCCCAGATGAGCCGAGTGGAGCTTTGTATGTTCCTACTGGGACGAGGCGCTAGTCCAGACATTCAAGACAACCAGGGAAGGTACTGGACTGTTAATTGTTAACTCTTCCTCTTAGTAGCAGGGAGTTTTAGTTAGCAGGGCAGCTGGACTCTCCTCGTTCCAAATCACGGTTGCTCTATCGTTGACAGATGGACTGACTGAGAGTGTCAGACAGTGGGAGGCCTGTTGAGGCAGACTGGGACATGATGCAGTTCCTTCAGCTAAGATAGAAACTAAAAACACTTTCAGGATTATGCTCACAGCAGTAGCGCTGTGCGGGTCAGGATACAGGAGCGTTTCCCAAAGAAGGTCTCGAGTAGTCGGGAGTACTTGGGAGAGATATGGAGAGATGCAGGGTAGGAGCTCCAGCACGGAGCAACAGCTTTTAATTTAGCCAGTAGTTATATCGGTCTAAAATCAAAATACCATGAGATTCTACGACTTTGTATTTTTGATGACTTGTGCTTGTATTTTTGTTTTTCTCAGTGTAATTGATTTAGTATTTTTATTTTTAATTCTGACAATGTTTGTGAATCGCAGATCTGCATTAATGCTGGCTTGTGAGAGTGACAGTGTTGAAACTGTAGAGGCTCTGCTGAGAGGCGGGGCCAGCACACAACTGGTTGATGCCCTTGGACAAAAAGCCAGTGACTACAGCATAACCACAGGCAACCAACGAGTCATACAGATGTTGCAGGAAGTAGTATCTCCGGGTAAAGTATTAGGCCTGGAGGCCTTTTTAATGCGTAGAGATAGAAGAGATTTAATTATTATGAATCAGGCCTAGTTGTTCCTTTGAATCAAGTGGAATAAATGAAACTGCTCACCACAGAACAACATGTGGTAGCAAAATCAGACCTAGTGGATGACATGCAGCTGTGCTGCACTGGAGCCTGCATGGGACAGCTGGGTGTGATTGTAAATTGTGGTTTAAAAAAAAAAAAAAAAAAGGCGACGAAAACCTTCTTCCACTTTTATCTCCCAACAAAGAATTAGCTATTATATGAAAGGCAGATTTGTGACAGGTTGGAAAAAGAGATGAAGGAGAGAATTTATATGATGCCTGACCACATTAGCTTTTAGTTTATAACTGGAGAGTTTGTTGGATTTAAATGATAGGAAATGATTGGAAGTAAGGTTGTGTATACTTGTCTACTTGCACATATTCATACTTGCACATGTTCGTCTGGCTGTTTGCTAAACCTCACTTCGATAGAGGTTAAAATGTTTTGCTGTGTGTGTCTTTTTCTTCTGCATACGTAGCTATTGAGGGCACAGGCGAGGAGGTAATGTTGCATAGCCGTGTTTGCATCACTCCCTCCATCAATGAGATGATGGTCGACTTTGGCCGGTCATATTGTGCATGTTTTCCAGTATGAGGTCACCGTTTCTGTGTGCTGCTTTCATTTTGTTGGCTTTCATTCCCCTTTGTTACTGACCCTTTGTCTTATTTTAGGTTCCTCCATTTTCCCATTTTAAGTTCCGCTTGTCTGTGATCTCCTCCCAACCCCCACACAGCCCCCCCAAGTCCCCTCAGGCGCCTCATCGGTGCAAGGGGGGACTACCCCCCGCAAACGGAAAGCTCCTCCACCACCCCGCTCTCCTCTCCAGGTATTGTAAGAACCATCACAGCTTATGGAAAACACATTTCTTAAACACATTTTGAGGCCGGCCAAACAGTATTGTCAGCACATAAAATGTTTGTTACATCAGTGGGAGCAAGTCCAGCTGCTACTTAAATGTCTGCCCCTATAAAGTCTTGCATATGTGAAATGTTAAACCTGTGAGTTATCTTTAACAAATTGTTTATTTTTTTTAAGAGATAATACCAGGAAAAAGAAAAAGGTTTATCCAAGATTTATTTTGTGACTCCCACAAAATAACAGTGAACAGTTGACCTCTATTGTCCTACATGTGAGCAAAAATAGATTCAAGTATGTCCAATAATTAATTGATAATATTTCTGTCATATAGCAATGTTTCTTAAGAGACTAAGTGAATAGTATCATCTCTTTAATGACTAATAAGGATTATTTTTTTGTTTTTTCACCGCAAAGATACAGGGTTTGCCACCCCCTGCACAGCCTCAGAGTCCTGCTCCTCCAGCCCGGTTCCCTGAGCCCCAGTCACCGTCTCCCTCTCCTTCTCCCCAGCCTCCAGAAACACTGCAGTCAGCCCAGGTTGGCACCATAAAGGTTGATTATTCTTCAGTCATAGTTGATGTTCACCCTTCAAATTACATTAAATGCATCTTTGTGAGGTTGTCATATTTTGTTTGTGGTTGTCTGTGTAAGGCAGAGGACGAGGAGGTGTTTGAGGAGATTCGGCGGCTCCGTCTTGAGAGAGGCCGTCTGCTCCAAAAGATCAAAGCCTTAGAGCAGCAGCAACAGAGCGCAATATCTGCATTGGAGGATGTACGGCACTGCAGGCAGCACAAACTCACCTTAAAAAATGTTTCATGAATTCATGTGAACTGATACCTATTCATTAGAGATCTCTGTGTTTGCATCTGCATTAGAGATGGAAGCATATTTTTTTGAAGACTGATGGTTCCTGGTTATAGCCACAGTTTTACATGTGTCTGTGTTTGTTCATGCACTGTAGTTGGCCGAACTAAAGCAACGTCTTGAGGAGGCAGAAGTGGAGAGGGACAAGCTACTTGAAGAGCTGAAGGGAGTCCATGGTATAGGAGCCAGTGACTCTGAGGACATGGATGAAATGTTGGACTTCCCTGGTATGCGACCTGGGTGTATATGTACTTCCCCCATCCTTGGCACAGAGCATGCATATACTTCATTGCACGTGTCCCTTCTATGCCACATGAGACTTCCTGCATCTGTCGTGTCAGGAAGTAGACTGATTGATTTTTGTTTTGCTCACTCGTGAACTTTCCCTCCAGAGAAGCTGCTCTCCAAGCGCTCCAGAGCCTCCCCTGCTCAGGATGAGGCCACTTCTCAAGCAGGCACCGACTCAGCCAGCAACTCTCCCAACCCTGCAGAGTCAGGAACTGTTGCCGAGCTGCATAAACAAATAGAGGAACTTACCTCACAGAACTCTGAACTTGTTCTCAAAGTACAGGTAAGGTCAGGGAGCGCAAACACATATGTAATGCATGAATACACTCACACTTACTGACACAAATGCACAGAAAAAAAATTACTCATTCAACTGACATGTCCCATTATAAATGAAAGACGCCCTTTCAAGGGTAGCTGAGTGTCTCTGGCTGGAGCATTAGTCATGACCACTTAAACTTTATGACGCTACACTCCGGGACACTAATGCATCGAGGCATTTGTGTCCATACAAGTATAAATAGAACAACACAAAATCAGATGCTGACATGGGGGAATCTTGTAGTGGTGTTCATCACCAACTAGGTCAAGCTGGTTGAAGAGCTGAAGTTTGAAGTATTCTGTTTTTGTGCGATTGTTCATTCACCATCATATGAATAGCAGCGATCAAGGCCAAGAACTTCACTTCTTAATCGCTTGTGTGAAAAACACCTGAACAGGAAAATGGGAAAATGTAAGGTCTGATATCAGAACAAAGAGAAATATCGTGTATGGAAGAAGGTCAGAAGGTCAGAAGTAAACTTTTACCAAATGTTCTGTGATTTACTGTGTATGGCAGAGAGCAAAATAAAGATTCCAAAAATCATAATGATGTAATTTAATTAAAGGGAGCTCCCCCAATTTTACACACAAAGCTCAGTTTACCAGTCACTGGGGGGATTATTTAGCTTGTGAAAACAGCTGTTCAGCTGAAATGATGCTATCAACTTTCATCATGGGAAATGTATGCAGTATTTTTGGTACTATCAGCATTTACTTATAAACCGTCGAAAGGTATCCTATTGAAAGGTGACAACCTCAAGAAGCTGCCTAAATTTCCTCTGTGTTGTATACAGATGTTGGAGATGTTTGAGAAGGATGACACTGACGTCCAAGCCTCCAGCCCCGACTCCATCCCCTTAGCTCAGTATGAGACCCTGAGGAAGGAGTTTGAAGCCCTTCAGGAGCGTTTCTCTCAGGCCCAGGCTTCAGATGAAGCCTCCAGCATAACAGAGGATTGGTAAGACTGATTCATTTATTCAAACTTATTTGCTACTAGTAAGCTGAAATAGCCAACAGGGGATCACATTCACTTGAACTCCCCTGTATTGAATCAGACCTTTATTTCCACCTTTATTCTTTTCTAAATCAGCTCCAAAGCCTCAGCATTATCCAGTTGCAGCCTCTACCAGGGCCTTTTTTAAAAGTGCTGAGCATTAAGATTTTTCCCGTAGCCTGCTGGAGGCTGAATGCACTTGGGTGGATAGTGCAGAGTCATTACTTCATGGATTTGTTTTCAATTTGTTGATTTGTTGTTAATCTACTTTACTAAGGACTGGTGAAATATATTTGCATTGAAATACATCTATATTATCACAGTTTGTAGTTGTACACTTCAATAATCAAGTTTCAATGTGAAGTAATGCTAAAATGATTAGTTGATAAATTGATTAGTCAATAGATAGGAAATTATAATAATTATCATTTATTGAGCAAAATTCCTGGGAACATTTCCTTCTTTTCTGTGTTCTTTATGTTTGTAAATGGAATATCTTTGGTGTTTGTTTGACAAATAAGGCAATTTGAAGACATCACCTCATGCTTTGGGAATTTCTTTTCTATTTTCATCAACTGATGATTGGAAAAATTAATTGACAGATTTTTATACAATGTAAATAATTTAATTGTGGACTTACTATGATGCTAAAGATTTTCCTTTACTTTGTCATTGATGTGATTTATTTTATCTATTGATTTGAGCTTGAGTGATTGATAATCCTTGTTTTGCAGTGGTGATGACAAGTCTCAGGAAGGAGGCGCAGATGCGGAGAGTACAGAGGCTTTGAAGGAGAAGCTGCGTGGTTTGGAAGAACAGTTGGCCTTGTCCCAGTCTGAGCTGGAGGAGCTGAGGGAGCAGATGCATCTTGGGATCCTTTCTGTGGATTGTGGTGAGGGGGATACTGCTGTGGCAGGTGTTGTAACTGAAGGCGGGTCGGGGGTTGGAGAGGAGGGTCTGAGCCAGGAGGCACAGCAGCTGAGAGCAAGGGTGACAGAGCTAGAGGAGGAGCTTGCTAAGAGACAGGGCGAGGAAGGAGGTCAGACCAGACAGGACAGTGACACAATCAAACAGCTGACAGAGAAAGTAAAGGAACTCCAGGCTGCTCTGGTCCTGAAAGAGTCTATGAAAGAAGAGGGGGAGAAAGACTATGAAGGAGAAGATACGGACATAGTGAAGTGCCTCCGTGACAAAGTGGCTGAGTTGGAGGCAGCCCTGGCAGTGAGCAGTGTATCAGGGAAAGAGGGAGGAGCAGCAAGAGACAGAGATCAGATCCGTCGTCTCCAGGAGCGTTTGGGAGAGCTAGAGGGGGAGCTGAGGAGGTGTGTGCCCCGCTCTGAGTTGGAGGAGGTGCAGGTGACTCTAGGGCTCCAGTGTGAGCAGCTGGCCAGGGAGAGGGCGGACGTGGCCAGGAGGCTCAATGATGCCCTCCTGGAGCTGGAGAGACTCGGGCCCTCTCCTCGCGGTGATGATGATGATGAGGAGGAAGAAGAGGAGGCGCAATCAGAGAGATCAGAGCCCCCAGTCATATCCGGTAAGTAGGGTAATTTTTTTTTTAAATGGAAAATATCATATGTATTTAAATATTAGTCTTGCCTTTTCTGTCCATTTTTGTGAATGGTCTTGGTCTCTCCAATCAGAGCACTCCAGACGCACCTTGGCAGCAGTGAGAGAAGAACTGGAGGTGGCAAGACAGGAAGCAGCCCAGGCTCTGGACTGTCTGTGCGCAGAGCGAGAGGGCCGGGCACAGGACGCCCTGCAGCTGAAAGATGCGGTGCCACTCTCAAAACACAGGGAGGCGCTGTCTGTGGTATCAGAACAGCTGGCTCAGACTCTGCAGGAGCTCCAGGAGGAGAAGACCCTTCGCAGCCAGGCTGAGGAGAAGGCTGCCACGCTAGAGGCCAAACTGCAGCCTATGCAGGACACCATACCCAAAGAGGAGCATGAGAAAATCAAGGTCGGCAGGGAAATTCACGATCCTTTGGATAAGAATGATCAAATGAAGCAGATGAGGCAGAACATTTTGTAAGAATTTTTATATATATGGGGCAGGGGGGCAGACTCAGAGGAGGGGATTTAGTTCATTGTTGGAAGGTTGCCTCGTGCTCAAGTAAAATTTTGAAGTGAAATGCTTGTCGTCTTTCATTTGTAAGGGTGTTTATTTATAAGGGTGCATACCTGAAATGGGGTAAAAAGCATAATTAAATGAGATAGGGTACATCACAATAGATATGATAATGTGAAAAGGCATGCAAATAGCAAATAATAAATCCATCTCCATTTCACTTAGGAGCACATTTCCCTAACAATTTTGCTATAAACTTTCAAATTGTCACCGAACAGAAAGTTGTGATTCGCCAGCTAATCTGTGGTTCTTGCTTCACAGGCAGAGCTCCAGCGCTCCCTGCAGGCCAGTGAGAGTAGTGCAGCGGCAGCACGGGATGCTCTGACTGAGAAGGAGATGGAGTTGAGAGAGCTAAAGTCCCAGAGGGCAGCAGAACAGGGTCTGATCTCTAAGGAGGACCACGAGGGCCTGCGGCTCTCTCTGCAGGCTGAGATCAACGCCATCACGGCTCGTTTTAATGATCTCACCCGCAAACATGAGAAGACCTGCACCGAGGTGTGTCTATGTGTATATGCATGCATGGGAGATTGTTTCTGGCTTCTCCAGTCCCTTGTAATGCTATCTATTAAATCCTTTCGTGTCTGCCACAAAGTGAGCCATGTTCCTTGAAGGCCTCTTTTCCTGCCTCTACATTATTTATATGTGTATTACTTTCTCTATTCAGTGCCTTCCTCTGTTTCACTTATCTCTCTATATTTGTGCTTACTGATGCGTTGAAGTAATGTTATATGTGGACTATAGGCTCCTGGCTACTTTTGCTCCACCTGTGAGGGGGCTATCAGATATACAGTGGGATCCATTGTAAATTCTCCCTTTCTGAACTGAGTGATTGCCAAACATAGAAGTGGGTAAAGGGTTGCATGTTCACACAGAGGATGAAATCTCCTCATGGAGGAGCATTTTATTACAAAGGCACTCAACCAGTTTAGTGCTGATCAGTGCTTATACACACCCTAGTATGTATGATTTATTTCCTAGGTCTCTGCGTCCCTTAAATAAAAGTACATTTTAATTAAAGCACCAAAAGCAAATGTGTGAGTCCCTGAGGCTTGGTTTACTACAGTGCAACCTCAGCGTGTATGAAGATCTAAGAGAGAACTGTTACCAAGGGAAATTCCCATGATCAAATACTCAGACAAAAGACGTCGTGGGAATAGCAATTTTGAAGGAGAAATATTTAAAAAATTACTAAGAAAATGAAAACACGCAGTTGCAGTATTATTGACTAAATCACAGAGAAAGATAAAGTATGGTATGGGATGTATGGTAAAGACAAACTGCAAGAGCTTTGTGTCCTCTTTCCACAAGCATGAATTTCTGTCTGTATGAATCTATCAATATTAAATACCTTAGCATCAGCATTACCCATTTAAATATCTCCGTTAAATGAACTCTACACCTCTGTCAGTGCTCCTGGGCTGGCCCAGATCTACATTATATAAGCTCAAAGCATCTGACCTGGGAATTTGACCAAATGTGGACAGCATTTTTTTTTTTTAAGTGACAGGATGCCACTGATGGTTTTACTGTTCTAGGTCTTCCAGGTGCAGAGGGAGGCCCTCTTTAACAAAAGCGAGCGACAGGTCGCGGAGTCCCAGCTGGCCACAGTGCAGCAGCAGCTTGCTGAACTACAGGCACAATCCAGCCACATCCAGGAGCTCCATAAGGGCATTCAGGAATCCCAGGGCCTGGTCAAGGAGAAGGACCGCAAGGTGAGAGATTGCAGGGCCAAGTCAAGAAACTGCTGTTGATGCAAGTATGAGTTGGCCAAAATGATGTGTCTGCCTTTGTGCAGATAACAGAGCTGTCCAAGGAGGTGTTCCGGCTAAAGGAGGCCTTGGGAGCTCTCTCACCGCCTCTTGGCATTACATCCTCATCCTCCTCATCAACCCATCATGGTAACCCTGGGCAGCAAATGGCACTGCAGAACAGGATTTCTATACTCACCCAGCAGCTCCAGGTGAGGAGAGACATGACACAGTAGATGTTCTAAGTGAGAAAAATACATTATCTGGGTTTCCAGACCTTTTTTCTGTATCACCATCTATAAAACGCCTTCATCTATAAAAATGACATAGCAATCTTCACATGACTGTAAAAATTTCTGTGACCTTTTTGCAGGATTGGGACAAAAAGCACAAACAGGTGGTGGCCGTATACCGTTCACATTTACTGGCAGCGGTACAGGTCAGTTGAATGCATACATACGCCAGGGCAAAAATTGAGTCTTAAAGCTTTGATATGAGTTGCAAAGAAGTCATTTCAGTGAGAATTTTGACACGTGTCTGATGAATACTGGTATTTGTGCACTTGACATTACTGTCTTGGCTATTTCCTAAGCTTTTGGGGATGGCTGTGTGAGATTGGATCAATTAAATTTTCTATGTGTGACTGGCTGCACAGCCACTTAAAGTCTGGGCTGTGAATGGCATTGACAGTTGAATTTGCCCCCCTCGGTGGTGCAGACAAAAAAAGAGTGGCCGGGCCCAGTCATTCATCTCTGCTTACTGGACAGGTGGATGAAATTTCAGAAGAGGTGAAGGGAAAGGGGACTCGAATCACTCTCATGTTCTTTCAGTTTCATCACACAGTAATCCACCACTAAGATGTGCACATTAGCTATTTCCTTTTGTAATGCCGGTTGCAGTGAGGGATTGATCAGATGTCGTTGACCTTTAAGAGGAACTGTCAGCCATTTAGTTTTCTCTTTGTCATGTTTTTGGCAGATAAAGGTTTTCACTGCAGTTTTATTCCAGACCAGTACATGTTCTGGGCTCGAACTTTTCAAGCCTCTCTTTGATATGAGGAAGGACTAGGCATGGGATAGGACTTAAACTGTGGTTGAATTCTGTTCCTGGTGCATATGGTATTATATATACTTATATACTCAGTATGATTGTGCGTCTGTAAAAACTTGGGTGCTGCTGGTGGGCCTGTCCTACAGAGCTTGTCAGAGATGCTCAGCCTGTGCTAATGTGGCAAGGATTAAAACATGGTACCTTCATGTTCTTACATTATTTTCTGTTGCCCAACAGGGCAGGATGGATGAAGAGGTGCAGGGTCTGCTACTCCAAATCCTGAGGATGACAAAGCAGGGAAACTGAACCTTAAACATCTGCAAATCTCTCTACACCTCAGCATAAATCAACTCCAGCACAGCAACCTGTGGGACCAGTGTCATAAAGATCTTGTCTCGAAAGCCAATTACAACTGATCTGTGATCAGACATAGCTGCATGCATACAATACAGTAACCTAAACAACAGCCTTAACTGACTGATAACCAGGCAGTGAAAAAACAGAACTGTGGAGTGTCTTCATGACATGTCAGGGTTTTGTGGTGGCAGAAAGTGAATGTGGGTGCAGAGTGGTTATTTAGAAGATGGAATCAGCTGCACTGATTTTATATAATACTGTTATAATAAAAAAGAGAAACGAATTGCTCACCAGTCTATCCTATGCTTTGTAACTCACTTCATTGACAAACACCGTTTATTGAACACAGGATAGTTTTTGAAAGCCATAGTTTTCGCACTGTCTCATATCTATTCTATTCTTGGTTGATGGAAATCTGAAGTCTTAATTTGGCTGTAACGTGTGATGATGTAAAGTTGGATAGCTGGGTGCAGCAGACACTCACAAAGGACGAAATACCTTCTGAATTTCTTTGATTAATCTTTAATTAACTCTGCAACTAATTTTATTGACAAAAGGGTTAATCAAAGAAGAAGAGATCCAAGATATTCCTGAGAACGCAAAAGGAGCAGTCTGAAAAAATTAATTAATCATTTGGACCACACCAAAGGCCTTGTAGCTCACCTCATCTCTGTGCAATCATGAGGCTGTAGCTAAGAACAGCCGAGGGCCTGATTAAAGATATGTTGCTCATGACACAGAGAGAAATGCAAACAGGACACAGACTACTTCTAATAAGATTTAAAAGTATTGGATTGGAAAACATAGGGTAGGAAATTTTGCTGTCAGTGTAGCCAAGGAAAAGAAATAAGACAAGCAAATCATTGAGAGGTATAGACATACAGTAGATGCGGGATAAGAACAATCAATAAAACTGATATATTTCCCTGAGCCGGGACAAAAAAAGTATTTAATTTCAAGTCAAATCCCCTATTTAATATCAATCACTGTAGAGGTTCGCTGTCTATGGCTTGCTTCAGAGAATAAACTAAAAGATTAATCTAGGGAATTGTTCCAAGGGACACACATAAAGACAATGACAATCATGACTGCGATAAGACAATATTAAACAACTTTCACCCCCAAAACATGAGCAGCTTAGATTACTGTTTACAAGTATAAGAGCTTAATCATCCTGAAGTTTCTTCAGTCATTCATTGGCATCGCAAGGAACCTAGTCTTTTGCATTAGGGGCATAAATGCACACTATATACACTCTGACACAAATGCCTGTCTCTGTAGTTATTAAGGCACTGAAGTTGAAGGGGCTGGGGAAATACAGGCATGGATATACTGAGTTTTTATGCACAGCAGGTGTTTTTAACTCAGGCTGTAGTCTTCATTTAACCTCGGAGTACAGTCTGGCCAGTTCCAGTTTCAGAGGACTATACAATACATACAATATTTCTGCAACAAATCATAAACAGCCCTTACAAACACAACACAAATGACTGATATTCATGGTAAATGTTTTTAAAACTTAAGGCATTTAAGACAATATATTTTATGTCCACTTGGCTGTCTACATGAAGATATATTATGACTGCATGATTTTTTTAAAAAGTCGGATTTGGTGCTTAGATTATTATTGGGAGAGAAAAAACACAGAAGAACGTGTGGATATTTTATAAATCCAGCACTGAATCATGTTTAGTGTGTTGCCATTGTGCCATCTCAGAGTCAGGTACTGGAGCCGTGTTTGTAACAACAAACACTCTTTACAGTCCAATGTCAATTGTCTCTTATAATCACAGTATTTTCATTTCTTGCATTTATACTGAAATGAACTACTCAACATGGAACCTGAAAACTTTTTTTTTTTTTTTTTTTTTTTAAATGTGTACCAAATAATTAGGGACAGTTTTTTCTGTGAATGTCGGGCAAGCTGTGGTAGACCGGAAGCACATCACTATTACAGGCCTTGTAAGACATTTCTTCACTGTGCATCAAAATCCTGATGTGATTTCCTGAAGTTGGGTCCTCTCCGAACAGTTAGATTGATTGACAATTATCCAGTTCAGGGTTGAGTCAAACTGTGGAATCTGACCAACTTGTTATAGCTTAATAGCTGCATGCTGAGGAGTTTATGGCAGCTGTGGGATAGTTTGGTTGATCCTGGTAGGCCGTCTGGCAACGGAAGTACAAGGAGATGTCGGATGCCTCAAGCTCCTTTGTGTAGTTGTTCATGGAAAAAAGTGTCCGTAATATCCAAATATCCATCAGGGATAAATGATTTTCAGTTATGGATTTTTTTTCTGTAGCTTCTTGCATGAGTACAAAAAAATTCAGCCCTGGAATAAGGTGGAGAAGGATGACATCATTTTAAGCACAGGCTTAAGATCAATACAGTAACAGTTTAGTGATGTAGCTAAAATAATACCATGCCTGACAATAGATAAACAGTCTGTGATGGCATTCAGGAATCTAATGTTTACATTCAGTAAATAAAAGAGGGAAAAACACCAGATTTCAATCGAATATCCTGACAAGGTCAAGGAAATCCACCTATATTTTCTTAAAAACATGCAGTTTTCACACAGTGTACATTCAGTTCCTCTTATAATATAGAATACAGCCAATAATCCTAAATTGTATCAATGTCAAAATTTTTTATGAATATATATTATATTCTGAAAATTCTGTTTTACCCTCTCCCTGATTCCTGATTACATAAATTTCCAATTATAATCATCGTAAATCATTGTCATCATTCTCTATGTATGTCCCGCGTTCTTACCGTCCCATGCAGGGCCAGGTGGCTCACTGTTTCCTCCTAACCACCTGTTTAAGGCGGAGCTCACTCTCTGCAGCTACAATAGGCAGCTCGTTCTTCAGATGGTATGAGATAAGGTGGCTTATGCTCTCAAATAACATGTCTTTGGTTCGGACCTGTGTCGAGGAAAAACAAGATGTAGGGGGTGTGAGCACACATGTTGACCACAAACTGAATAAGACTTTTATAAACACTGTTTGGCATTTTGAACGGCAATAAATACATTCATTAAATGACTCTATTATCAATGTTCAGTGACATCCACAAAACAATAATTAAATGTCTTCAGAAATAAACAGCTAAAACGTGTAAGTGTATTTTGGTTCACTGGCTTTATATGAACTACAATGACCTCTGATTGCTGGCAAACATTGCCTTGGCAAGCGGTTTTGCTTGCTATTATACTCACCACTCCCTCAGGGTCCACAAGCAGTAGGTGTTTGGGCAGGCCACAGTGCATGCCTGTTAGCACATACTGTCCCGGGTTGGTTGTGCTTTCCCGGACCAGGAAATCACCGTCTCGGACCAGGAGTTTCTCTGCGTCTCGTCGGCTCATTCGGCTGTGGTACCAGGTCTCCCTGCGGAGCTGATCCTCATTTGGAGCTACAGGGGCTCGACGGCGTGGAGGGCTGGGCCACTGGTCCTCCAGGATCTGATGGCCACCCACTCCACCCTGAGCACCTCCAGCTGTAGTGGACATACTGGAGCCAAAAGCTCCACCACTGGCCTCGTGGAGCTTCAGCGCATCCTCAAAGGGCCCTACAGGGGCAATCATGTTTCACAAATAAAAACATTTTCAGTCTACAGTATTCTTTTTATAAGAAAGTGAGATTATCCTCACTATATGTGTCAGGATATGTCATTCTAAACCTCATGACTTACTCATGTCAAAGAGATCTTTCTTGGGACTGTCGGGGGCCCTGGCTCCTCTGTGTCCACCGGGCCCCTGTGCCAACGAATCCAGGTTTTCCAGACTCTGGGTGTTAACATACTGATGCTCCTCATAGTCTCTGCTGCCTGCTTGTTGGCCGTCAGCACACAGGTAACCATCTGATGTCAGACCTGAGATAGACAGGTGTGCTCAATTCATTTCTGACTTCTGTTGGGATATGTAGGAAAGTGTATGTGTGTGTATGAGTGTGTGCCTGTGCCTGTGCCTGTGCGTGTGTGTGTGGGTGTGTGTATAATCATATGTCCCTGTTAAATATCATACCTCTCTCTCTGTCCCTCTGTTTCCTCTGTCACCACCGGTTGGCCAATAAAGATGAAAATGCCCAAAAATAATTTTTTCACAATAATTTTAAAGTAGTTTTAAAGCTATAAACATAAAATAAAGGGTTTATCCCCAGAAACCGAGACCATTGCGAATATTTGTGGAAACAAATACTACATCTTTCCTGTAAAGAACGTTGTCGTCTGCACTAAATTCATCCACAAAGTTAATAAAAATAATTTCTCAAGATTAAGTACCATAGTAATCCAAATGGAATTCAGAGAATCTCAAGGACGCGCCAATCTTCCCTCCTATTAAATCTGACAGACAACGTGAGCTTCAAGGCCAAGCCTTTTATCTGAGAGATCACCCTGACTACAGATCCCAAGAATCCTAATTCTATCAAGGTGATTGTAAGAAGAGTCCAAACGCTGAACTTCTGTCTGTGCCAGTGTGTAAGCTCCTATTAAGGTAATGTTACAAAGAAGCTTACCGGTATTTCAGAAGAATAGATTCCCAGCAATCCCCCTTCTCTGACAAACTGCTGTAAAAGGTTAAAAGCATTTTTTCCTCGCTGTTATACCTGCTTACTGCCACAGGGTGTCTTACCTGAGCTGCTGGTTGTCTCAGTGTCCCAGTGAAGCTCATAGCAGAGCTGAGCAGGGGGATAAGATGCCTGCTCCCTCCTAGCTGCTGAGCCCATCTGTAAATACACATACACACCAGAAGAACATGTCCTAAATACATTTCTACCTCTAAACCTGAATGGACAAATCTCTCATCTCTTGTCCCCACATAATGTTGTTTTGAAGCACTCTATTTGAAACATTAGCTACACCATGTAACCATATTCTAAACAACCTGTAAGGAGAAAGCAATGATTTCTCTCACCCGGTAAGCAACAGAGGAGCCAAGGCTCTTCATGTAATCATATCTGTCTTTGGCAATTATGGTGCAGGCACATCAGGGAGACAGTTATGGAGTATATTTTCATGTGCCTGCTTTTTAATTCCCTGTAAACAATGTGAGGAAGGAGAAGCAAAAGTCTGGCTGTCACTATCTGGTATAGTCTTTCAATACCTTATCTAGACCAGATGTTTCTTTGATTAGATCCGTGATAACATTAGATGCTGAAATGGGGAATTTCACATCAAACATGATTCTTGGATGCCATTTCAAAGCATATCACCTTTATACCTTTATATATGCGGCAGTGTTGGCAATACTGGTGGTTTTTCTTTTTCAGTCTGAAGAAAAAGCATTATACTGCAGTCAGTGGTGGAACAATTATGCAGATCATGCAGACAAGAAAAATTACCTGCATTATTTTATTGTTGTAGCTGGTTGAGCTGGAGCTCTAGTTTTAACCACTTTATACACAATTTGATATTTAAAATCAGGGTAGTTTCAAAACATGTCCCAACCAGGGTGTTGAGCCCTCCTCAGAGGATAAATCTGAAGCGTCATGAGATGATTCATCTCAAATTTTAAATTAATTAATTAATATTAGCAGATAGACACTTTTAGGCTTCTATGCTGCTAACAGCACTATTCCTGTGGCCCTTTAAGCCTCTGCTTTAACTGTAGAAGGTATTATTAGTATTTTGATATGTATATTTTTATTCACTAGAAATTTTTACTTTTCTACCTTGAACCTTGAACCTAATGAAGCAGAAACAGAGAAAGATCTGATACACAAATCTACTTTTTTCAGTTTTCAGAATTTTCACTAATCTTTGAGTTTTTTTTCCAAACACTGAAGAACTTGACCTCTTTAATCCCTGAGCAGTTGTTTTTTTGTAAAGTGACACAAGCAATAAAGGCGACAGCAACTGGTTGTATCTTATACAATGTGTGTATTTACACTCAATGTGTGTGTATCTGTGTGTGTGTGTGTGTGTGTGTGTGTGTAAATTTTTCAAAATAAATCATTGTGACAAGTAGGTCATAACAACAGCTTTCAAATAAATGAAATGGAGTAGAAGCATAAAGTAGCATAAATTAGAAATAAAGTCCAATCCAAACTAAACTCAAGTACAGGGCTTGAGAAAGTGTACTTGGTTATTTTCGCCCCCTGCTAGAACACATATTTAAGGTTACCGTACCAGAATCCCAACCCTGACCCACCTTAATGACTCTCACCTGTGCTGCTGTCTTGCTCAGTGGCTGGGTGTGGATGTGACCCAGGAGAGCTCCACTGGGCCTGAGTCTGGAATCCACTACGCCCCCAACAGGAGGCTCCTTCCCCGGGATGCTGTTGTAGTAATCGTGCTCAGAGAAGTCCTCATCATCCCCCCACAGTGGCTCCTCTGGCCTGACAGACCTGAGAAATCACATGTATGTGAAAGGAACTAAATGTCTGAATTAAAGAAAATACGAAGAAAAACGGCAAAACATACCGATGTTTTTATCACACTGTGCATGGGCACAATCCCATAATCTAAACAATAATTATGTTTATGATTATTGTTTTACTTCTGTTTATGATGACAATAGTAAGAATAAGAAGATCCAGGTTCTCAAATCGATCAGGTCAGGTTACAGGATGAGAAGATCTGTGAGGATCAATACTATGAGATGGATTTTTGAGAAAACACAAGAACAAATTATCTTGTCTCTCTGAAATAAATAACAAAGAAATCTGAATGATGTACAGTGGTGGAAATTGCAAGTTCTTTTACGTAGAATTCCTGGGCAATATAATGTCAGTGTAACTATACTGTGAAATGAAGTATAACTGATTATACCAAGAAAGTAAACTTGCAGTACCTTTACTTCCTCTGTGTCAGTCTTCTTAAATAACATCTAATTCATATTGATATTTTCTCAAAGTGTCAACTAGTTTTTAAAGCTCTATGCTTTAATGTATATTAATGTCCCCTTGTTGATTTTTATTTTCTTTAAATTATATCAACTGTGTTTGGTTGAGCTTTTAGAATTCTGCTGCATAGAGAAAGTGTACACAGATATGTCTTGTTTCTGTGTGTAAAAAGGCAGCAAATGGAGGATTAAATATTGTGTCAGCACTCCACAGATGCCACAGATTTGGAGAACAGTAAAAGAAACTGTTTCTATCTTTTCCTAGAGGTCATGATTTTGGCAGGACTGTGTGTTACCTTTCCACAGATGCCATAGTTTTGGGAGGACTGTGTAGGTACTGCTTGAATTGTAGCTCGAAAGCCTGGCCGATGGTGCTGATGACACTCTGGGCTAAACCGTCACAGCACTCCAGGATATGACATGCTGAGGGAAACAAAAAAGGGGAGGAAGGTTTTTTTTTTTCAACATGAGTAAGATCCTGTCCTAATATTAATTCCAGTATGTTAAGTAGTTTTAACCCTATACAGTATGCTCATTTTTTTCTTTATTAATGGAGATATTATCTTAATAAGAGCAACAACTTGGGTAGATGTCATAGTAAGGTCTACTCTCATATCAAGGGCAACTTCACAGAAAAATTACTTTCTCTCCAAATGAAAAAAAGATTTTCAGGACACACCTCTCTGATTCACTGGGTCTTTGGCCACATACGCTACATAATCAGGTGTGTCCTGCAAGACACAAGAGGAAAAATTCAGTTAGACCAGAAGAATTAGACAAATTTGGTGACAACAAAGCCTTCATTGACGCTACAGTCATAGCATCAGAGACCAGTAAAATGCAATCCAGTCAGATATGTGCTATTTGCCAAAACACTGATTCCAACAGCAACGTAAAGGATAGTATAGGAGTATAATGCTACACCCACTGTGTCTCCCCCAGAGGCAAATGAGATTGACTGCATGGGATGGTGCGCTATCACCTGAAAGAAAGAATCAGAAAAATCAGAGGCAGAGGTTTGCAATATTCTATTTCTCTGTTTTGTTTTACTGATTATCAAGGGTGTATATAGCAACATAAATGGACAAGAAGACCAGATATGCCAAAATCTGATGTAGTAAGGATTAAAGGTTTGATTGATACAGGATTTGAACCAATGCCAACAACTATACCAATATATGTAAGACTGAGGCTGATGGCAATTCACTGAACATTTTTCATAATTAGAGGAATTCAGTTTTTCCCCCATAACATATTCTCAGGTGGAAATGAATCTAAATTTATTCAATCAAAACTTCTAAAATTCTATGTCATATGTCATTTAGCAACAGACACATCCATGACCCAACACATCTATTTACTGGATGTGGAAACTCAGGGACTGACTATTAAATGAGAAATTAATTCACACCTATAATTACGGAAATGAAATAATGGAAGCAATACATAAAATGCAAAAACAATACTTTACACATTTTGAAGATTTTAACATAGTTATGGTCATAGAGGATCATTATTAATATCAGCTATGACATTTAATAAAAGGATATTTGTTCAAATGAATCACTCTTATCCTCGAGGAGGTGAATTTAGTTTAGCATCATCTAACCTGTCGTGTGGTAGGGATGAGCAGACCGAGGCCATCTATGGAAATATTGACTGCGATACTCATGCCTGCAAATCGCAGGTTACTCTTCCCCATAATGGACTGGAGAGCTTTGTTCAGGTGCTGCATGAGAATGAATACAGTGGAATTATCATCACTTAATCAAAACTACGGATATTTCAGAAAATGGTAATGCTGTCCTGTATTTGACAGGAGAGAAAACCTTCACAGAGCAACAGACAGGTTCAGAAAGCATCACACAAGCTACCATGTGTACCAAAGTGACTTTCAGATACAATGTACCCTGCAAGGTAGATCCCAGCAGATTAAAACAATTTTAGCCTAAGTGAGAATACTAGGGATTATTTGCAAACAGCATAGTGAAACTTGAAGAGTAACATTAAAAGTTTACTATGAACCTTTTTCCTCCAAGGCCCCTTTCCTCCTGGCACAGCTTCACAGAGCCTGTTGATGGCTTCCCTAATTAGGGAAATGAAGAAAGGTCAAAGGTTAAATTAAAGTGGGAGATACTGGTACTGATCAACTAGGTGAAAGGACATATTTATGATTAAGACATCTTTTGGATTGATGTTAATTATGCACCCAGATACATCATGGTCACTGGATTGTCTGTGAGAATAACTGGGATGAAAGGTTTTAAATGTTTAACCCATCTTCAGGCCGATACAAATTATCTGCATCATAATGACAGAAAAAACCTGAGGTTGAGCATGAACAGAAGCTGTTCCCTCCCTCGGGCTAAAGTCATAGGTCACAGGCCCGTCAGAGTTCAAAGGTCAAGAAAAGATTTCCATTAGGGCCATTCACAGTGTACTATACTAGCTTTTACTACAGATTTACACAGAACTTAAAAAAAAAAAACATCATTAGTGGTTGTTTATCAAAGTCATGTTGTTTTAGGAAAGAAGAAATGATATAATTTGATGTAAAATGAAGTGTCTCATCTTTTACTGCTTTTTTAGGGCATCATTATCCACTTTTATTTTCCACAGGACAATTTTCTTTGCAGATTTGTTGTTGTAATTCCTGGGAATGGCTATCTAATGGGCATTTAAAGCTTCTGTCCCCTGTGAATCTGATGGCAGGAGTGAGGCATAATGTAGACTTGTAGCTGGAGCTCACGCTGCCAGGGGACAGCGGGGACAGCAGTCAAGAACCCAGCTGCCCCTATCAAGTAGCTCGTAAATATTTAAAAAGCAGCATCCCGGGCCCCATCGCAAAGGTCTTCTCAGGGATTTTTGAAAAACACCACAATGTTTCGAATGACTCAGGCTGATGAGAGGGCAGAGGGAGGAGGAGGAGATAAATGGGCTGTTGTTGTTGTTTTTGTCTGCAGCCTCTGTATCTTTCCTGCAATAAAATGCTGGGCTTCATTATCATTGGTGTTGCTGTTTAACACTGTGACACTTGGAGTACTGTTGGGAGAATGCAAGGGCTGAGGTACGTTTCTGAAATTCTGACCAGCTCTGAATGATTTGCTGTCATTTTCCAGGGCTCAGTTAAGTTGTGCATGAGTTATCAGGCTGAAAAAACGCCAGCTCTCGATGGAAAATATAGGTTCAGGCATTAAACTGCTGCTTTTGAACCGCATAGAGTAACAATTAACAAACTACATATATCCTATCAAGATTTTTGGATTGATTAAGACAATTGATGATTGATTTTTGGTCTTGTGGTACAGATGGGCCATAACATGTTCCCTAAGGAATTGGCATCACAGGAGAATTTGGAGGTGTGTTTTAAAGCAGCCTGTGATAAACAGCTTTATTCTAGCTACCAGATGGAAAAATCCATAGTGGATTTGACTGAGTGTGAGCACATTGAAAGCTGACTATAAAGTCAACAACTGCAAGGATGCAAACACAAAACAGTCACCATCAATACTCTAAAACAATCACCAATAAAATTATATCATGCAACAACTAAACCTAAGGAACACAGCTTATGTTCCGTGCGGTTCCTCCCTAATGTTTTGTTTTGCTGTTTTGTTCTGAACAGCCCCCCCCCACTCAAGAAGTTACAACCACAGACATTATCCAGCAGGTTGTGTTCATGGGGACCACTGCAGCCTTCCACAGTCATTAGCGAGCATCATCAATTATGAATCCCTCTCCCTCTCTCTATCACTCCATCTCAATCACTCCTCCCCCTGCACTTAAGCCTTGGGTGCATGTTGGGCTCCGATTACTACCGATCGATTGCAGAGGAGGAGGAGGAGATAAATGGGCTGTTGTTGTTGTTTTTGTCTGCAGCCTCTGTATCTTTCCTGCAATAAAATGCTGGGCTTCATTATCATTGGTGTTGCTGTTTAACACTGTGACACTTGGAGTACTGTTGGGAGAATGCAAGGGCTGAGGTACGTTTCTGAAATTCTGACCAGCTCTGAATGATTTGCTGTCATTTTCAGGGCTCAGTTAAGTTGTGCATGAGTTATCAGGCTGAAAAAACGCCAGCTCTCGATGGAAAATATAGGTTCAGGCATTAAACTGCTGCTTTTGAACCGCATAGAGTAACAATTAACAAACTACATATATCCTATCAAGATTTTTGGATTGATTAAGACAATTGATGATTGATTTTTGGTCTTGTGGTACAGATGGGCCATAACATGTTCCCTAAGGAATTGGCATCACAGGAGAATTTGGAGGTGTGTTTTAAAGCAGCCTGTGATAAACAGCTTTATTCTAGCTACCAGATGGAAAAATCCATAGTGGATTTGACTGAGTGTGAGCACATTGAAAGCTGACTATAAAGTCAACAACTGCAAGGATGCAAACACAAAACAGTCACCATCAATACTCTAAAACAATCACCAATAAAATTATATCATGCAACAACTAAACCTAAGGAACACAGCTTATGTTCCATGCGGTTCCTCCCTAATGTTTTGTTTTGCTGTTTTGTTCTGAACAGCCCCCCCCACTCAAGAAGTTACAACCACAGACATTATCCAGCAGGTTGTGTTCATGGGGACCACTGCAGCCTTCCACAGTCATTAGCGAGCATCATCAATTATGAATCCCTCTCCCTCTCTCTATCACTCCATCTCCATCACTCCTCCCCCTGCACTTAAGCCTTGGGTGCATGTTGGGCTCCGATTACTACCGATCGATTGCAGAGGAGAGAGAGAAGGGTGAGAGACAGAGAGGGATAGTGGGGGGGGGCTAATCCCATGTGGTCGAGAACCCCTGGTTGCAAAGAACCCTGGTTTCACAACAATAACATCATGTGTAGGGCATAAAACACAAAGATACAGACATACTAGTACCCCGAGGTATGGTTTTATTCATAAACATATCATTGCCTGTCAAACCACTGAACACTTACTGTGTACAGTACTTATGTTTGTCATTTAAGTGGGACACACAGCAGTCTATTGATGCCAACGTGCAGAATCTTGCGACTTTAATTTTGAGTTCATTTCTTTATACTTGCATTGACATTATATTTTCCTCTGCAACTGGATAATGGAATACACAACTAGAAATTTAAAAACTATTCTGTTGTCAGTTTTTTAAAAATCATGTTCTTCCACATTCCCCAAATAGTAAACTTTTAATATCAAAGCTGGAGTTTAAACTGTTTATTTTTGTTACAGTAAAAGAAACCTACCAAAGGATCATTCATCAAGTCACAGTGACATACTAACGATAACAAAATGAAAATAACCACTCTAACAATAAGTACTGCCCATGGCAATTTGATATCATACAGGCTGGTGCATTAGTAAATCCTATACATCTTGGATCAAGTTCTCCTGACTCATCACGGCCAGCTTACCTCGTCACCTGAGTTCGCGTGTTGAAGTCCAGGGAACGCATGGACTTCAACACTTCAATGCAGCCCATGTACTGCAAAGAGAAACAATAAAAAAAAAAAAAAACAATAATTAACAACAAGATTTAAAATATATTTTGGTCATAATTAATTTGCTATGCTATTCAGTTGTACACAAATAAAAAATGAGTTTAATTAGATATAAAAGACTCACTATGTCCAAAATGGGGGATGACCTAAAAAAATGAAAGCTGAAAGTAAACCTGAACTCTTTATTGAAATGACCATCTTTCTGAGGACCTTAACTAGCATAATTATCTGTATGATGTAAATCTATAGATTTAAAAAATACATCACATAAAAGATGCACATCAAACACTGTATTTGCAGTAAAACTTGAAAAAAATAGTGTTTCAGTGATGTTGCAAATCTTCTATTGGCAAACATGAGTATTTCCAGCAACACATCATAATCTCAGTCAGACCCACATGTAGGCCATTAAAGTGCACTGCAATGAGTAGCCACCAGCTGAGCAGATTCCTGAAGGCCTCAGGTCTGGGTGCTAATGGCAACTTGACTGGATTAGCAGCACTGAGAGCTCCAAATCATGGACAAACAGTAGCCTCTTAGTCCTTCGGGGGTTGCTAAGGGTGTGAGTGTGTTTGTGTGCTGTATACAATCATTACATGTGAGGATGCACTTTACCTATTTACATATCTGAGCGGTTCAAATGAACAGCTGAGTAACAATTAATTAAAGATTTAACTTTTCTGTTTGTAAAACAGTTTACCTGCCATCATTAGTAAATTTTTATCCATACAGTAACTTATAATGTAACATTTATCTTACTGATAGAAATTAACCTACTACGTAACTACATGACATGCACAGTGTTTATTAATGCGCAAAATTTACAGAAATAAAATACAGAACAAATATAAAGCAATCACACAGCGATAGTGTTACAAACTCCTGACCTTTGACTGTGATAGGCAATAGTGTTGACTTTTCCATTCATTTTGATTACTATTAGCAGAATATAATTTGCATGCGTCTATATCTAGGTATTTATAGTTTGCTGTCCTGCTTGAAAAAAAAAATCTTTCCAATCTTATGCAAAATTTCAATGTAAACCTCTTTAGAATATAATTGCTCATCTAATTTATAAACTCGATTTGAAACTTATTTGGTAAAACATCACTCACATCTTATCCACCCTACACTACTTTTTTCACAACCAATGTCATATTTATTGTATTTTGGAGAGTTATTACTTCACTGAGTGCAACAGACAGGAGACAGACCACACAAGAGCCTCACAAAAACAAACACACACACAACCCAGAGAGAAAAAGATACCAGGAGAGAGAGGGAGAGCAGCGTTTGAGCCTGAGAGCTTAATGAGCTTTCTAACCAGATTTAGAGATGGGGGGGGGGTTGTCTTCCATCAGGAAAATTGTCTCTCTCTTTTTTCTTTCCCTCTCTTTGCCAAAGGCTCCATTGTCACTCACTCATCTGCTGATGCAATGCATCCCCTCCTCTATCACCCTGTCTGCACTTTTATCCTTTTGGCCAAGTCTCCAACTCACTATTCTTGCGACTACAGGGAACACTGACTTTCCAAGAAGCATTCCTCAGAAATGTAATAACACTGACTGCCTCTTTCAAACTTTCTTGTGCTGTGGCTGCCTTCTTTGAGATAAATCAAGGCTGCTTTATAGTTGTTCAGTGTAGAAAATGTCCTAACCCCATTTCATTATCTAATATCTTCTCATTTTACCCATGAATACAAGGCCAGACCAAGAAGCTTGTATGATGTGTAACAATGGATGGGCAGAGAGGGGACAGATAATGAAGACAGCTGGATGCTACGACACAGTATCTCAACGGCACTGCCAGTAAATGTTTAGTTCTTTGAGGTTCAGTGCATATCCTGCCTTGTTTGTAATTCCTGTTGTGAGTGATAAAGCCAAAGACATTTTCCACATTCTGTGTAAAAAAAAGTTGCTTCTAAATTCATCTTTTTTTGCGCTCACCATGGAAGAACCTTTCTGGAAACTGCACCCCGAGCAACAAAAAACAAATCTCATTACAGATTACAGATATTTATAATTTGACAGAGAAACATTATGCACCAGATTGTAGGGGAACAGTATAAAATGACAGCAGTCTGCTTTGAATATAGCTAAGTGATAGCTGCTTTGACAGCTGCTCTTTGTTTGATTGTTGCTGCAGTGTTCTGGCTGTCAGAGTTGGCAGATGCGAGCCAGACACAGAGCCTGACATGACCATGAGGACAGAGAGAAAAGTGTAAATGAGGGCACCAATCCTAAACATCATATTTCTGTCTTTCCCAGCAGCGGATTGCCTGTGCCTGGATGTGTGTGGGTCTTTGAAAGAGTAAGAGACACAGAGAGAGAGAGAGAGAGAGAGAGAGAGAGAGAACAGAAATAGAGGGAGAGAGCTACACACTATGGTAGCAATGCTGATTAAAAATGGCACAGCACAGCAGAAACCTACTGTCACATTGACACTAATACATGCAGCAACTGTTCCTCCCTGTATAGATTTAGCACTGAATTGTACGTATATATGCTACTGCCTTAGCTGCCATGAAACACCTTTCAAACATTCACATGGATCATCTAGATTTCAACAATAAGCTGTTAAAAGCTTAGTCTGATAATTAACTGAGTTAATAGTCAACTATGAGAGAGCACTTGTTATGAATCTAGAAAAGCTCTGCATGCTCATGAGAGCTCATATGAACCCTGGACCCCTCCCATACCGATCCAACCTTCCTCTTCCACATCACATGATGCAAATGACTGTGATTAAATGTAATTGAATATTGGAATGAATGGTGCCTGTATAATGCCATTAGAGAGCATGCATGGGCCCCAGACTGCGCTAATCAAGAGCATGTCATTAGTTTGGGGTTGGGGGATGAACAGAGGGGAGTAGAGTGGGGGATCGCTAAGGGGAGATCATTGACAATGACGTCAAGCAGTCTGCTTGGGATGGTAACCCTTTGTAAACACAAATCACAAGTACACACTGATAAAGATGTCTCTTCAGAACACAAAATTATCTGTATTTTTATGATCAACAAACTAACCATCCATTTATTTATGTAGCCTGATCTTATTTAATAAAAACACAAAGGATTTGTGTAATATTTTTTTAAAAATCATTCGAGTTTACTATAATGATACTAACTGTAATAAAGATTGGGATTCACTATGCTAATGGATTGTAAATTACACCATATGGTTAAAATCTTTTTCTCTCATCACAAACATGACTGTAAACAATCCCGAAACCACACAAAGAAGCACCACTCCCACAAGCTTACAGTGGGATCTTACAATCAGAAATACAGATGGCTCTTGCTTGGAGTATAGTCTATGATGCATAAAATCTATTCTAAACAGTGCAGCAGAATAACAATCCTTACTACAGTCTGCAGACATAATTTCATGGTTTATCTTTGTCCACCATGATGCCTGTGTGCTATCCTGACGCAGTCTCCCTACCAGCCACACCAAGCCATCTATCTGGATTAAATTATGGATTCCCCAGCCCTCGCCACATGAGCTGCATAACAAACTGCCTGACACTGTGGTGTCTTTTTGTTTCACACCTAAACAGAGAAACCTCTAAATGGGATCATCATCATCCTGTGAGAAGGTAAGGTAAGGTAAGGTAATTGATGCAAAAAGAGAAAAATGACTAATTCCTTTACAATGAATATACAGTGTGCATTAAAAGAAGGTGGCCAGTGACTCACTCTGACAATATAAGAGACTCCTGGTCCTGCAATCTTCTTGTCAGGATGCAGCCAGCCCTGGGAAGGTTTGTGGATGAAGCTGCCCTTCTGGTTGAGGTCTTCACCTCCCAGCCACATGCCTTCCACCCTTGTCCTGCGGCTCATTCCTGACCTGGAGCTGCTGAAACCACCAGGGCTCGTCATGACATCTGTGGTACCAAATCCGTGTCCTCCTGGACTGGCAGAGTTTGCCGCTGAGATTGCTCTCTGCCCCCGGATGGCCTGTAGGGAACATGGGGTGACACACACAGGGTCACAGGAGTTAAGCACTGCTGCAAGACTGGCTACTGGGCCACTGGCTGAGGTCACACCACTGGGCCTGTTTGATGTTGAAGAAGGGGAGACAGAAGCCTGGGAAGGAGCTGCCTTGCCCGAGTCCTTGCTAGAGTTGGAGCTGGAGCTGGAGTTGGAGGGGCTCCGGCTGAGAAGAGAGTTGGAGAACTTCCACTGGGGCATCTTTGGGATGAGCATGCAGAAAGTTGTGGTAGCATCCTGTTCCCCATCAAGGCAAGGGGAGTCAGCCAGGGCTGCAGCCCCAGCAGAGGAGGAGGTCCTGGCACTGGGATCCAGAGGAGGCAGGGGAGGCAGAGGAGGCAGAGGAGGGCATGGGCTGGAGGAGGGGACTACTGGTGTGGCCACAACTTTGCCACTCATGGCTAAGCTCTGCATCAGGTCGTCGGAGGAGGTCACAGACTCGTTGCGAAAGCGGCCATACTTTGGCTTAAGGAGCATGCCCGGAGGAGCCGCCTGAAGCAGAAGCTGAGGGGAGGGATAATTGCCGGAGGATGAAGGGGGAAAGGGGAAAGGGGGAAGGGGAGGGGGGAAGGTGTGACGGAAGAGGGGGAGAAAACAAGACACAAAATCCTCCAGGCGGAGTCCTATATCCTTGTCAACGTCCGCTGAATGCTGTCTGGTCCTCTCCCGTTCACACAAACACACACACACTGTCCCACTCTCATGCCGCCCTCCTCTCTATCTAAGCTGGCCTGCTTCCTTCCACTGCCTTAGGCAAGCTCACTCTTATGCTCCCAGTCTCTCTCTCTCTCTCTCTCTCTTGCTCTTTCTGGATGATGTCATTGGATCTATTAGCCCTGCCCTGCCCAGCTGCTCTCAGACTATATTAGCTAAAACACATCTGCCTGAGCCCCCCTGTTCTCTCTCTCTCTCTCTCTCTCTCTCTCACACACACACACACACTTGCACTCTGAAGAGCACCTATTTTTGTGCATTAAGGACATTCAGCAAATTGACACAACATGTAAGTGTACAACATTTTTGGAAAAATTTGCAGAAAGATATCAAATCTCTGAGTGACAATGCTGTCAATGTATAAACTGTGACAATAAAAGAAAGCAATGATAATGGGATGATATTTACAGTTATATTATTTTTAAGCGACTGGGTTAATCAAAGCAAAGCCAATAATCTTTTCTCTGTTTTTTTCTCACTCTCAAGATCATAAATAAACTGTACATACAAGGATATTTTGGTTCTTCAGGATTGTGCACAAAAACAATCACAATATACTGTAGCAGTACCCACCGATCTGGCTATAATAAAATACAAAATGAAAATAATATCGAAAGAATTGACGGTGGCTGCCTCTTCCCTCATTCCCAGTCAAATTGTTTTTACTCTTTTTTTCTCTAACAATTGTGTTTTACCGTCTTACACAAACATAAGGTATGCGTCAGTAGTCGAGGATCTGAGTGTGAAACACAAAGTGGGTTAGGCAGGGATTAATATTGTACTTTTTTGTCTTTTATAGTGGTTATATCATGCACTCAGGTAGGAGTGAGTATGAAATATTAAAAAAACGCAAATATCAGAAATAACCCATGATGACCACAGAAGAAACGGAGAAAAACTGACATTAAATGCTATGTGAACAGAAGAAAGACTTATTTGTTAAAATCAAGTATGTGCAAATACACATAGACGTGAATGGTGTCTGGAATGATTATAAAATAACCAGGGTCATCTGTTACACAAAAAGAGGGTTAATGCACTAACTAAATAATGCCACCTACACAGACAAGGAAATACTCATCATGTTCCTGTCAATAGCCTAAATTCAATCAAGCAAGTCATTACGATGTGTTTAGTCTCATAACCAGTCTGGACAGTAGTGTCTTGTTTTCTGTCCAATAAAATGTGACTCAGGAACAACTCAGTAAACAACATATGATTCATTTAGTACAAAACAGACCAAAATATGCAAAATATTTACACTCAGTTTATTCAGAAATGCATCACAGGCAGGCAGCTTACCTATATATATGTATATATATATATATTTATATATATATATCTATGCCAGGGTCAGAAGAGAAAAAAGAAGAAAATAAGATCCAGCCCAGTAAAAGTCCAGTGGCATTTATCAGAGATAAACTATATGTATGGATCAACTGTCATAGTACAAAACAGCTCTAAATATGGCTGAATGTGAGGACAATTTCATTTCACTAGTCAGGAGACCATATTACAACAAACCACTCACACAAAGCAAACCCACCCACAACAAACCCAATCAGAAACACTGACACCACTACCGCTGCCATCCCACCTTCTCCCAAACAGCCAATCACTTCTTGTTTGTTTGCTACCGAGTATAAGAAGTTACTGATAAACTAGATGTAATCGATACATGTTGACGGATGCCGGCCTTCCTCGGTACATTTTGTGCCTCTTTTTCCTGACAAATTACAGCACAGAAAATGGATACAAGAAATAGATATATTCAATTTATTTCTCTAAACCGAATTGTACTTTAAACAAATAGATGCAAAAGTAGCCATTAAAAAGTGGTACTAGGTTCAACTTTCCTGAATGCTAATATAAATTGTTTAATTACATCCAAAGTTACGCTGCAGTCAGTTTCAACCACCCAACTATAACTATACTGCTTTTCTCACTGTGTGTGAAGAGTTAACACATTTAGCTCCAGACTCAGGTAATATGCATTTACAAGTGGAACAAATCATGCTGTGAATAAACCACCACTCATTAGCAGCTGTTACCCTGACAACATCGATTACAACTTCCAACAACAACATAGGTTAACCTGTAGCACAGAAACCTCCAACTATAGTGTTTGGTTAAAATATAAAGAGAGTTTGTGCTGACAAATCATTGACTGAGAGAATTTGTGTGTTTATGTAGGGCCTAGAGAAACATAAAAGACGACTGACGCATCTCTCACATCCCACGTCACGACAATAATGTTGAAATGTCAAGAACAGAATGTAAATAAAATGAAAATAATGAAAATAAGAGAGGGATCTGTTTTCATAAGGGATGGAGGCTAGTTATAGTCTGGTAAAATATTGAGTGACAAGACAAATTCCCCTCCTTCCCCCTGGATTGGATCAAAATTGAAATCCCAAAGTTAAAAAAACAACAACACACCACCATGATCCTTGGTCACCAATGCCCGCAAGGAGGACGTGGCCAATTTACCACAAATATATAAAAAAATTAATCACATTTATTATCAGACCAAATATCACTGCAGTTTAAGGGTCAGCTAAAACTGTGTATTTGACAGGTAATTGATACCCGCTTAAGTTAATGAAACATCAGAGCCAGTGTGCTACTGGATTATGTAAATTTGACTTAAATATTAGTAACGATTTCCTCATGTTAGAGTCAATCATCTGTCGCTAGTGCAGACACGAGAGGCATCGTCTGTTTCCAGGTAGATAACAGGAGTCAGCGGTGCCAGATGTAGCTGGACATCCAGCCCTCGGGTCACCGCCGCCGGTGACCTCCCCGATGACCCCGCACGTCGCTCTAGGTGCGACCGGGGACCCCCCGGTAAACGTGGGAAGGCGAACAGCGGTGCAGTCGCTGCAGAACATCTGTCCCGGGTTAGATGGGCCCAGTGTAAACGGTAGCTAGGACGCCGAGTTAAACAGATTAGTAAACCTGTGCTCGGTTGTTGTTGCACGACAAGCGGGGGTTACAGAACCTCCTAAACACGACTGTTCGCTGTTCAGATATCAGGAGCAGGAGGAGCTCGGCGAACATTCAGCGTCTTCTACCGGTAAGAAAACAAAACCGGCTCTAATTTGGTTCGTTTGGGAAACAAATCTCCATTTTTTTCCCACGTCGGGGAGCAGATGCCTCAACAGCCCGACGTCCGGGTCATGCGGTCTCAACGTAACAGAGATCCCGAAGAGACGGAGAGCTCTCACTTAGCCTCTCGTTCCTCTTTCAGAAAAGTTCTGGCGAAGAACCTGAAACGTTTTTTAAAAAAATACATCATAATATGTTCCGTTCGAACACACCGAGGCCTATTTCACGCAAATGGAATAAAACAACATTTGAGATCGCAGAGGAAATTAAATTAAATTAAAATTAAATTAAATTTTTTTAAAGAGAAGATACATCCAACCGTTGCCGTTCGTGTTTTTCCCTCGTCGGGCTTCGGAAACCGAGGGTTTCGGTCTCGCCATACGGAGACGATCCTGGTGTGGGCGGGGCGGCCTCCCCGCCTCGACCAATCGGGGGCGCGCTGGGAGCCGTTGGGGTTTGAATCGCCGTGTGAAAACAGCGGCAGATGACAGCGGCTCGGGAAGCGGCGGAGGAGCTGAGCTAAGCGCTAAAGCAGCTTTCTGGACCCCGGTTCGCCCGCTCGACTCAAGATGTCGAAGAAACAGATTTACTACTCCGACAAGTACAACGACGAGGAGTTCGAGTACAGGTACGACTGTCGGCGTTCGCTCGGGTTGAACGTTTTCAGAAGTGCGTCGTTTTTTGGCGTTGAGGGAGCCAGTTGGCTAACGTCAAAACTACGGCAGGGTCGGTTGGGTTAGCTACGTGGCTCGAAAACAATGTCAAAATCCGTTGAAAATCTCCAACTAATGTGGGTTATTCTGTGAAAGACGGTACTAAACTTATGATTTTAGCCTAGCGTTAGTTTGATATTCGAAACTTGCTAACTATGCTCAAAGAGAACATCACCTAGGTCCACTCAACAGCCACCCATGCTAAACGTTGCTAAAAAATGGGCTTTGTTTGATCTTTGTGGGGAAGAAACTGCAGCAGGTTAGATGTTTATTTGTTTTAAAAAACAATACATTATCATGCTAGTATAGCAAATCGAAGCTTTGAGTGTTAACCTTGCATTAAAGTTATCCGAGGCTGACATGAATTTGCTGCTTTGCCGTCGTTTTGTAAAATAAAGCTATTTTCTGAGCCCTTCTGGTTCTTTATTAACGATTCTCTTCTGTTTGTTTTCACGCAGGCATGTCGTGCTTCCAAAGCAGTTGTCTAAACTGGTGCCCTCCTCCCACTTGATGACAGAAGAGGAGTGGAGGGGACTGGGGGTGCAGCAGAGTCAGGGCTGGATTCACTACATGATCCACAAACCAGGTGAGAAACCGCCAACTTAAAGAACAGGCCCACATTTATTTATTTTTTTTATATGTCAGTCTTAAAACAATAATCACAAGCATCTTTACGTTGAAAAAGACCAGCGATCGCTGCAATGTTTAATTTCTTCCACTTTTTTTTTTTTTTTTTTGAAGAAATCCTCTCATAGCGTGTGTACAAGAATCAGGACAAAATCCACGGACATGATCCCATGTCAAAAAATAATTGTAAAGTTAATCCAAAGCAAACGCAGAATATCAGCAGTCTGGATTAGTCAGATCAGTTGGGTATTTGGAAAGTTTCATTTTTCTTTAATAGAAAAAAAATTACTTTTTACAAGCACATTTTGTATTCAAAGACCCAACTTTCACACTTTTTAGTTAAGATTTGACCACTGCTATTGCCTCTTTTTAGCTTCAACCATCTTTTACATTATAGTAGACTATGAAAGGAATCTCCTCATAACCAGCGTGAAGAGGAATGATTATAATGATCAGTAACACTTGCATGAAAACTATCAGAACTTGTCCTTCGATAGCCCCAAGCATGTGCCATTAGACTGCATTGAAACTTAGATGGACATGGACCACAGCTGTGTGCATGGCAGTGCTCTGTAGATACTGCACTGTACTGTACATGATGCTGATGGATACTTCTTCTTTGCTTAACTCTCCAGAGCCACACATATTGCTCTTCAGAAGGCCTCTCCCAAAGGAATAAAAGGGAAACACCTGTAAAATACCTGCTGTCATCTTTGAATTGTCTCCTCTCATCATCTCTCCTACATACATCTCTACATTTGTTCTAATGTATTGTCTAGAAAACCGTGAGTTGTACACTTTTTTCCCCTCGATTTTTAGAGGTAATGAGAGGCGAATATCTTGATTACACTGTGAATGATAACCTTATAAATGACATGAAGGTGAACTTTTGCCTGTCAATTGTACATTTTTAATGCTTTTTCTTCCTTTTCTTTTTTTCTTTTCTTTTTTTTTGTCTTTTGATGTCATTTTGTTATGCTTGATTTACTGAGTGGTTATACAGGAATAGGGTTTTATTTTTTTTTTATAAGCCCATGATTTTCCCAGAAATAGTTTTCTGTGTTTGAACATCTTCTGATCTTTATACTTATGTTTGTGCTATGTACATATATTATTTCTAAATATTATACATTTTGACACTGAGTCATGGTTGACTCAACAGGTTCTTTGTTGCTGGAAGAACAAAATAAATGTGCTTTCTTCAAATTCTCGCTCATGCATATTTTCCTATCATTGCCTTATCTTATTTCTGTCATTTTCTCAGAGTGATTGATGTTTAGTCAGAAACATTGACAACTAGTGGGGTGACAAATTCTGAGTGTCTGATGCCCAGAGAAAAGGCAGGGGCCCGGGCCTTGTCAGCCCTCACTCTCTCTGGATTGTAAGTTCCAGGACCAGGTTTCTTGGTTGCATCTCTGGGTAAGCTGTGTCGTCCCAGCATGGAAAATGCTGGTTGTCGGGGTAAATATACACCTGGATCCGTACTATTGTACCTGCAAGGTCCGGGCGTCTTGGCTAAATCCACAGATGGTCCGCCTGTGCTGTAACTACCTGACATTGTGTAGCTTGCACTGGCTGGCTTGTTTGGGACTTGAGGGCCCATGAGTGGCGGGAGACAGTACTTATTAGGAGCAGGTACTGAGTCGGTGCTGCGGTAATGTGTGCGAGAGCCTATTGTGTAGGAGGGGGGTCTGCGCTGAAGGTTGCACGGTGGGGCTTTCTCAGGGCTGTACGCCCCTGGTCCAGGTGTTTGGAATAGCTCCTCTAGTGAAGAGAAAACAGTTGAATAATTATAAACCAGCAACTCAACACCATATGGTATAGTGCACTCAGCGGGATTCAGATTTTCAGTTGCAGCAGCTGACACTGGGTCTCAATAGGTGTCAAAAACAAATGCTTTTTGTTTAAGAGTTCGTCCTTAAACTGTAGCAGAGATATGAATTAGGCTGTAATTTTAAAATTTGTTAGAATAGGTATTAATCTCTAAAGGAACATATGTGCTAAAATTAAATATTTGCAGGAACTTACTCTGTGCTTTAATTCTGCCCAACATTGAGTATGCGGGTGTGCCATCCTTTCCAAAGCGAGTGATTTTTGCATCAACATGGTACTGAGGCCCTGGACTGGAGTCAACACAATACACTGCAGGAAATATAAAAAAAGTGTTTAAAAATCAAGTTAATTTGTCCTCTGTTTGGTTTGATCAGGCAATGGCCCTAAATTAAACTAGCTAGATGAGCATAAAAACAAGGGAAAAAAACTACAGAATAATGAGGTGTTGTGTCCCCCTATTGGTTCAAATTTGACATTACACCACTTTGGATATACCCTTCTGATTTATTTTGTGTGATGATTTTTAAATTATTATACAGAGAGAATTAAATTTTTCTACTAGATTATTCTTGATTTTCTGCCTGAGTTATGACCAAATTAAAGCTTTCACATCAAAGTTCTGACCAAGAAAGCAGCAAAGTATTTATAAAGGTTTCTACTGTAAAAAAAAATTGAAGAGTAAGAAAAAAGGGTGGCTCACTGTTGTCACTCATCCTGCCATGGAAAGAATAGGCAGGGCCCGTTGGCTTGGTGAAGTCATGACCAATAAATCCAATGGTTGGAGGAAGCCCATAGCGACCAGGACCTGGCCCTTGAGACGTGGGACGGGGGACGAGGGACGGGATGGTCACAAAGATGTAAGGCCTCTCATACACATTATGTTCCCTAAATTGCATTTGCAGCACACAAATGACACCGATTTGCAGTAAGGGAGATTTAAAGTGGCAACAGTTTTACCTTTTAAAAGTGGCCAATATGTATGCAGATAGGGTTCGTCTGCAGCTTCATATACCACAGAAATGCATGGTTCTGTGCAAGTAGTGTATTTCAGCACCTATATCAGTTGCCAGTAAGACTTTTTCCAAAAGGTGTAAGTCAGTGAGTCATAGTGGCGCCTACTGATTTTCAAAAGGATTACATTTTACACAACACTGACTAACTGTGACTTGGAGCTATTATTAATTAAACCACTAAATTTGATTTTTCTTTTATGTACACTGGGTCAGACAAACAGCTACCAGGGCAGGACGGTGCTGCAGGCAGCAGCATACAACATCAAGACACAACCTGGGGAAAAGAATTACATCAGCATACAAGTGTTCAGTGGCATGTGCACAAGCAGAGCAAGTGGAAGCTTTTCTTTTCTTTTTCTTTTTTTTTTTGTAGAATGGAGCAAGTCCTGGCAGGTCTGCACAGTGAGAAATCCTCCACTCTGCTCAAGTCGGTGTTTCACGTCTTTACACGGGGTGTAAAGTTTTATACACATGGATTCACATAATCCGTAAAAGTATCTTTTTGTGAGACTTTATCTCCCGTTGATGAAGTTACCTTTTTCTCTTGCTGCAATTGCTGGATATTTTTTCTCCATTTGACTCGTAGAAGGGACGGATACTTCAGGAATCCCTCAGCGATTTGTAATACTATAGAAATATAAAGGATGGTGGCTAAGAAAATGATAACTGACAATTCTAAAATCATGAAGAAAAACCTTAAAGGTAATGTTTATTGCATCTTACCAGAGGTTATTCCCCCTTTCAGCCAGAACGGAGTCAGGCTGCATACTTGAAAATTCAAACAGTCATCAGATCAGTGCCAGAAGAGCACCTCAGTCCTTAATCCATGCCCACCTTCTTGGTCTTCCTTCAAATATCTCGGTACCAGTTCTTCAGGATCCAGCATCAACCACACCTTGGCTAACACTGAAACCCAGAACCCTGGACGATCCAGAATCAATCCTTAATTTCCTCTGAAACAATCTCGAAACCTGAGACTCACAATACACATCAAAGTGTCAACAGAAGATCTGGCTCTGCACTGGATAGGGTCTTATCTAACTGCCAGTTTGTCCTTTTGTCCAAATGCTCCATCTGCTGTGGCTCAGACAGGTGAATAGCCCTTTCTCCACAGAGGTAGATGTATAGGTGCGCTCAGCTGCTACTTAGGAACAATGTCATCACTCTGAATCACTCTCGTGTAATGCTAGCCCCCCCTGCAAACCATGAAACCAAGATCCCCCTCTCCTTCCTTTCTCTTTTCACTCTTTCTGCTCATCACAGTGTGGAGGTGCAATATCACTCTTCAGCCATGCATGCAGTTGCCAAGGAGACTGCGGTGGATAATTTACTGCAGCCAGGTCCCCTGCATTGCTGGCCTAGTGTCACATCAGGAACAATGTTTTTCCAATCAGATTGGATGGGTAACTCGTTACCCGCTAAGAGCTCGGCTGGAAGGTGCAGTATGAGTGAAGTTCCATAACTTTTTGTGTTTTGTACCATCTCTGTACACACCTCTTCACATTTATAAAGTAGGAATGCAGAGAGGATTTACACTGCATACCGTATTGTACACATTTCCTCCCCTAGACATGCATTTATAAAGCCCCAACACGGATGAAGGGTCAGATGCAGTGCAGCACACCTGGAGCAGTTACAGGCTGACTGCCTTCATTTAGCAGACCTCATTGATCTAGTCATAAATTGCCAACATACAGCTGGAGTGCATCGTGGGAAATTAAACTAGCAACCCTATGGCTTCTCAACTTTAGCTTAAGGTCAAACCGATTACCCAAATGCAGTTACAGTTTTGCTCTCTTTGATCTCCTCTAATCCCAGCGATAATTTGTAGTTTGGATGCAAAGGAGTCGTTTGAAGGCCCAAGCTGCCGTTTGCCAGAGGCCAAAGTAACCGGGAGGGTCAACAAGTGACATGTGCAGAAAACAAACATTAAACTTTAACAGGCTCTAGCTCTCTTGTGGCTGCTACTTTGGTAACCCACAACGGTTGTTAGCAGCAGGATAAAACACATACGATGCACATCTGAGTTTACACGTGTACGGTACGTACAAACTGATACACACATGTACATGCTTTCTCTCTCTAACACGGTTGCTTGCCAGGGGTCGGAGAGTCGGTTATCAAAGCCAAGGGCCTTCTGAAGCAGCAGGGTTTTAATACAGCTCACTGCTGACAGGAAATTATCTCCAGACTTAACTAGTCTTTCAAAGGAAATGGAGCAACACAGGCTTCATAAACAACTGCACTTGGATCTCCCCTGCCAGTGGAGCAGTTACATGTGTTGAGATGTCACTGTTCTAAGGAATAGTAAGGGTGAAGGCATTTCTGTCCTACAGTTATACGAAGCGTACCATAGAAAAAAAAAGCAGCAGGAGAAAGTGTGGTAGCAAAGTGCAGAGGCCATGTCTTAAACCCAGGGGACACATATTACTGATCACACAGATAAGTGACTCTTGTCTGCTTATTAACCCCAGTGTAAATCCAACAAAATCAGAACCCTGGATTGTATACAAATTTTATTCTCATTTGTTTTAAAAAGCACACTATTTGATATGAATCGGGGCTACATTTAATGAAATTTGGTACATTTACAGAAATTTAAAACTTCATTCTTGATTTTTTTTTTTTTAAGTTGATTGCTTCACGAATCAAAATTTAACAAAAAACACAATAGCTTATGAACTGTACAATCAAATCTCAAGGTAGGTAAGGTGAAAGGCGATTTGAGAGTAGATGATGTTCGTGTCTTGATACATTAGTTTCAGAAACATTTGAGCTGGTGCATCCTGGTGCACCATAGGTCGAAAGATGCATCTCTTGTAACTGTGAAGTCCATAGTTTGAGTCAGCCAGAGGCCTTTGTTGTAGATCAGTTGCTCTCCTACTCCCCAGGTTTCCTGTCAATATCTACTGTGCTGTCTAATAAAGGCAAGGAGCCCCAAAAAATTTCAAAAATGAAAAACATTTCAGCTTATGTTTCTGTAAAGCATATGGTTAGCATATGTCTTCTTCCAGCAGGATACCAGCACAAGAATTTCATCAAACATTTCAATAATTGGGTTAAAGCTTGCTATGAAAAAAAATGCTTCTGATAGCACATACTGTATCTCTTATTTGAACTGAAAGAACCACAAGGGCAAAAAAGTAGACTGTATGGGTGGGCAATGAAAAAAAAAATGATATGACCTCTAGCTACAAATAAATACCACAGATAGAAAATATAACAATATTTTGCTTAAAGTCAGGTGTAATTACAAACATAAATACTTGATTATTTCTTCTAGTGATTATAAAGGCAGTACAGTGAATAACAAAGACGCTATGGTGCCTATTGCTGACTAGGAGTCTGGAGGAGGAAAAATAAAAAAAAAGTCTGGAGGACATTGGCTTGATAACAATCATAAGCATTCACATTCAGCCACACACGCAAACGTATAAATGCATCCGCTCTACCATTCAAAACAATTTAACACCTAATAACATACAGTACACATGCACACAAAGTTGCGCTCTCATTCTCCAGACCCCACCATCTCTTCCATTCAGGCTGAGCAAGTCCCAAGTTTCTCTTCTCTTTCCATTCACTAGCATATTCACAAATAATGTACAATTTGGAGGTTGGGTATGGCTTCACTCTGCTAGGGTTTCTGTGGATGACAGGAAAACAGAACAAATTTTCAATTTAAGATTTTATCAGACACTGTTAAAACTTCTATCTATGAACAATATAAATCTGTATCAATCAAAACCTGTGCAGGGATAATGTTATTCAACTGTCCAACAGCAGCAAACAGTTCTTTTTTCAACAGTATTACCAAGGATCAAATGTCATACCTATCGAAAGTTGTTTCACTTGCTTAAATAAGTCTACTTCTAACTCAGTTGTGTTACTATTGGGATAGACTGAACCCCAGTTAATCCCATGAAAAGAACACCGCCAACAATAGTATATGAATTGAATAATATGTCCCTTGTGATCTTATATATATCTTATTCCTCTGTGTCACAAAACACCACCCCCCCCCCCAAATTTTAAAAACACACCAATGACCCTCATTGTTGCAAGGTCCCATAATCATTGCCCTGCAACTGTTTATGCTCAACAGAGCATCATATAAGAAGTGGACTGTCTAATTTTTGGTTTTGGCCTTTTCATGGGATTTGTTGCCGATAACATAATTTAGAATAACATTAGTCTCATCCTACTCAAAGCTGGCCAGAGACCATCTGATATACATGGGTCACTGGCTGAAAAACATGAAGACACAATACAACAATGCCAGATATCCAGTAAACCACAAAAACAACACAAAAAACGAAGACGCCGCTTGTACCATCGTTCAGGGATGTTTTTTGTGTCCAGTGTGGGTAGCTGGGTATCGGCTGGCAAGAGCACCTTCTGCTCTACATCCTCCCCACCCTCAGGATGGTCAGAATGGTCCCCTCCCTCTGCATCAGCAAGGAAAGGCTCAGAATCTGGGTCGTATTCATACGAGTAGTAGGACACCTCTGCCATGGACCCCTGCTCCTCTTCACCTGGAGAGATCAGGTTTGGTGTGACACATACAGACACATTAAACTGAATGAGGGTCTGTGAAGCAGAGCCATTACAAGTTACCCACTGAATGGTTGATTAGAATATCTGATATGCAGTTACAGCCACTTGATATAGTTGCTAAAGATTAAAGCATCGGGTGTCATGACTTACTATCCTGTCCACCTTACGGTCTTCAGCAGCAATACCCCTTCAGTGACAGTAGGGGTCCTTCCTTACTTAAAATGTTGTACAATCCCATAGTATGCTACTTCAAAAGAACTTTTTTTCGACAAGATTATGGCTTTATTAAATATTAATTTTAGATTTGCAATTATTATGAGTCCCCTACGATCTGATTTAGAATCATTAAAGGTTGCGGTACATTTTGACGGACACAAACAAACAGATTATGTCAACATTTGATTTCTTAAAGTGGGAAATTAAACTTCACATGACCAAAAAAAGCATGCACATGATAGGAAAAATTCAGCTCAAATGAAGCCTGCATGTCTTTGTGTCCGTTATAATGTATGTTGTCCTCTGGTACAAGTTCACTAATAAGACAAGTCTGCACAGGGAAGCTAATTCCAGAGCTTCAACTTTCTCCACTGTTGCAGTGGAAACTGTCAGTTCCTTGGCACAACCCACCTTCACCTATTACACTCTCAGTGCACTTAGCAGGCATGTCGTCAACATTCTAATGGTTTAAAATGACAGTGTTTTTATAGCACTTATTCAATCTAATCATCCGCGCGATTATCGTATTGTAAGTGAGTGTGTGTGTCTTACGGTGCATTAGCCTCTGCGTGCCTGTGTATAGTATAAGTGTGAGACCATTTTCCTATTCAGTTTAGTGTGTGTGTGTGTGTGTGTGTGTATAGTGTGTGTGTGTATGTATGTGCATGCACATATGAGTGCATAACAGTATTCTTGTGGTGAGTTTGAAGCTTTAGCTTTTGTACTAAGGAGACCTTTCAATGAGAGTAGCTTTGGGAGCTGAAGGCTTGGAAACAAGTCAGTGCAGGCTGTGCCACATCACACACACACACGCACACACACACACACACACTTTTACAGTTTAGACATTCACAGAGGTAGAGTTTAATGATATATATCAATAATAGCTCACATATTATCACATGCAATCCATGCACATCCACACACAACATACATGTACACCGTGCACACTTCTACAACTTGTGAGTGATTGCAGTGGCAATTTATGTTTCCATTGCCAAATGTAACACAGCTACATCCTCCCTCCGCACGCAGCCAAACATCCTATCAGGAATTCTCTGGCTGCCTCTCTGGAAGTGGCAGCTGATCTAAGCTGATGGGACAACAACAATCGAGCCTGCGCTGCGAAACCTATCCACCTATTTATCACACCGATGGTAGATGTGATGATGTGGTAGCAGAATGCGCTGCCCCACACCCCGTCTACAGCTCTACTTTCTTCCACCTCTCATCCCCTCTCCCTTTTGCCCCTGATCTTTTTTTCTTTCTTCTTTCATCTTGTCTCTCACCCATCCTTCTTTCACTATCAGTCTCCCCTTTCTTTTTGCATTTTACTACCCCCACTACACACCATTTCATCTCTTTGTTTTTCATTCTTTCTTCTTCCTGCCCCTGTGAACTCCTATTCTCCACATGATAAAAAGAAACCCACACATAAACACACAAACTTTTTATTTTAAAATATAATATCCAAATGACGTACCATCTATTTGCACACATTTGCAAATGCCGACATCAGGTGCCAATATATAACTGAAATTTCAACTCTCTAAATTTACATTTGTCTGACACACAAAAGCTCAGTAAAATTAAAGCTGTTGTATTTAGACAGCAGACATAACATGCTGCAGACTCTTTACAACGTGTGCATGTTAAAGACAACATGTGACAAGTGAAGAAGTAAGTGCTACTTAGTCCTTCTTGCCTGCAGGGTATAGTAGGCCTCAGCAGGCAGATGGAAGGAGGCTGATATGGAAAATTTATGAGAAAGAGCGTATGGGGAAGATGGGGGTAATGCAATCCTATGCATAGTAAAAGTGGGGAAAGGTGGGGAAGATGAAGTTACCTGTGTGTACAGGCACTGAGGGCTGCTCAGTTTCCTGGCTTGCTGTTGGTTCCTTGATGTCCTGTACTGTGGTCTCTGCTGGAAACATAAACACACACATGTTTGATTATTCATGTTTATGTGGCTGCCACAGCATGCCCCCCCCCCACCAAAAAAATAGTAATGAATTAAACAGAGTTTCAGTGTTGCATAATCTAAATACTGCCCAGAAGCATTATCCACCCCACTGAGCAACACTTCTTGGCAAAACAATGATGTACACTCTGTCTGAACAGAAGCCTGCATTAAATCTTTCCAAAAATAGTAGGGGCCAAATCATGGACACGGGGGCCATGTGTGGAAACAAATTATATCTTTTTCCTTTTCAAAACGGGGAAACGGTGGCATGAATGTCCCCCCACACAACCATACACAAACAAACAAGCCCAGAAATATGATTCTTTTGATAATCTACACAGCATGAACCACTTGGCACAAACTGAGGTCTTTTCCCACCAAAGTTTTGTCTATGTCTTTTCCCAATCCGCTCAACAACATGAAGGCTCCTTTGTTGTTGGGCTGTGCGTTGGAAAGGAATGTGACAAGGATTTCAAAGGGCTGGACAAAAGCACTCTGTCATTTGGACAGAGCCCTGTAATACAGCAGAGAGCAAGAGCGGGTGGGGGTGCGGTGGGTAGCTCTCCTCAGAAAACTCATCCAGTAATCAACTCAACACCTGAACAGCTGTTTCCACAGCTCAGATCAAGGCACACACACAGGAACATAGACACGAACAGACATACAAATAGATCCATGCACAATGGACATTTGGATGATTACACACTGGTATTGATAGCGAAGCAAAGTCGAACAACTGTTTCTAGTAAAATACACAAGGTCACAAGAAAATACACTCACATAGAAAGACATTTGTTTCTTCTAAGGGTTTGGGATATACTGTCAGTGTCTGTGAGTAACAGCAAACCTACTCTATAAATAAACACAATACACTTGATATTAGCTTGAATACATGGACTTGCCAAAATGTCTACATTTTACTGGAATAACGGTGGATGCACAATGCAGGAGTCGGTAAGAACCCGTAGTATGAGTTTGTGGTTGTTTCAAAATAAAGTGAAAGGTTCATTAGACATCTAAGAGATCATTTTCATCCAAATGTAAATGTGTTTGCATAATAATCAGGCTGAATTGTCTTTTCATTTCACTTAATTTCATTAATCTGATGCTCATGTTCTTTTCATGTTAGCTAATTTCCTGTTTTGTTTTGCCCTTATCAAGCAGTAGTGTGTGACATATCTATCCTGCTAGTGTCAATTACAGTTGACCTGGAAGCTGCCATATTGGTTACTACGAGCACTTTTTCACACTGATCAAAGAAACATGTAGATTGAAAAGTTTTTATTTCTGCACGCTGACTTACAAAAACTACTGCTGTGATAGTCTCTTCCACATTTGTCACAATTATTCTGCCACTGTTTATCATGAGTATTGCTACAGACAGTTTACAAATTAAAAGAAGAACCAACATAAAGTGTCTTAGTCAGGTGTCTTATCATGCTTCCAAAACAACTTCAATGTGCCTTGGCATTAAAGTTTCTACAAGTCTCTGGACTCTACTGGAGGGCTGAACATTATTCCTCCAAGAGATATTCCCTCATTTGATATTTTGACGATGTCGGTGGAAAGCGCTGTCTAATATGCTGATCCAAAATCTCCCAAAACTGTTCAACTGGGTTGAGATCTGGTGACCGTGAAGCCCACAGGGTATGAGTCAAATCATTTTCATACTCATCGTACTATTCATTGACTCCTTGTACCCTATGGATGGAGGCACTGTCATCCTGAAAGACACGATTCCCACCAGGATAGGAATGTTTCAGCATAGGATAAACTCTGTATTGATTTACAGTCACCCATCCCTCTAAGGAGACAATAGGAGCCAGACCATGCCAGCAAAATGCCCCCAACAGCATAACAGAGCCACCAAACGTCCCCACCCCCCCTTGTAGGGGTCAAGCCTTCAGGCCTTCAATGAGTTCAGTGAGTGAGGTAAGACCAAGGTAATGTCAGGTGTTGTGTGATGAGAGAGCTCTTACTCTGAGAACATTGGGACAGTGGAACCTGCTTGATGCGTGTCCCGTTTCGACAGGCAAACACCTCCATCTGACACTGGTTCTGGTAGAGCTGCCCATCTGACCCACAAACCGGCTCTCCATCGTAACCGCAGTCCCTGTAGCAAGTGCAACGTTCAAACTGCTCCTCCTCCAGACAGCCAAACACGTTGTTGCACTGGTTCGCCTGCACAAAACCTGCAGAAAAATAGAAAAATAATGAAAAAAATAAAACTAAAAATAAGGAGACGGAAAGTTATGGGCTGTCCGTTTACCATTAAGGGTGTAAAATAAATCTCACCTATCCACTGATTGGTTGAACTCTCCACCTCATTGCAAGTAGGTCCATCACACAGTTCCCGTGCTAGCGGACTGCTCTCGCTAACGTTGTAGAACCGGATGGCCTCAAAGGCTGCACAGCGAGCAGAGACCCACACCAGCACGTTCACACATCCACACACACAAAACAATGATGACGCTCATCATAACTAGGTTATAAACTTAAAAAAAATTCCAATTTCCAAAAAAAAGAAGCCACTTCATAAATCATGGCGAGTTAGACGTTTTTCCTGCTCTGTAACTCTTTAAAGAGCAGTACTTAAAATATTCATCAGAGGCACACCTGGTTCGTAGTAGTCATAGATCTTGACCGGAACAGGTGCTGTCTTGCCCACAATGTATTCCCTGACAGCTTGAAAGGCCACACACGTCATACACTGGCTGGGAATCTAAGAAGGGGTGACAAACACAGAAAAAAAACTCTTACAAAAACACCCAGAAACACATGCAAGTGGAGACAGTCGCAAAGATGGATGACATTACACTTTTACACACACTGAAAACACTCCCACACCCACAATGTGCAAACATTGATGAGAAAATTTCTCTTCATCCATTCAGGAATTCAGGTTAAACTCACCTCATCAAAGTAGAACAACACTTTTCTCCCATTCAGCTCATATCTCTTTAGACCCACTCTCTTATCCATCAGCAGCTGTTGAGGAAGATATAAGCAAACCAGACTCAGTATGTAGAAAAACATGCAAACACAACTGGACTGAAGCCAATCTGCTGTGTAAAGTAAGACTTGCAGATTTTTACCAGCCTCAGTCCAGGAACTGGAACACTCTAGCATTACTTTGTTAAACCAAAGAAACCAGCTTAACATATAACACACCAGCATCTTCATTTAAAATTTACAGGTTTTTTACCTACCCTCATTGACATAAAAAGGTGAAATAAATAATAGAAAAAACCTGTTGAATGCATTTCAAAAGCATTGCAAACTGCAGCCTCCAAAACAACAATGATTTTGACTCAACATCAATCGAAAACGATTTTGACAAAAATTCAACATCATAACCTTCATGAAGGTCGGATTTACTGCAGGACTGCTGTATTAGAGTGGGCTAGTTTTAGCTAGGTGTACCTAATACACTGCCAAATGAGTTGCCATGGACATGGACATGAACACTAATCAGCACCACAGCAGCCTGGACAGCTCCACCACATGCTAATCAGGGTTTACTAATCACAGAGGATTAAATATTAAGTGTTAAACATGTAACACAAACCCCGGGTTGACTAAAGTAGCCCTGGATTAACATGTCCCGATGGTCCCAGAAGCCATTTGGTCATGTTGGTATTAAGGATCATCCCATTTTACACAATCCTGGATCTAAGCACTCATAAGTCTTTTGACTGGTTTACTTGCCTTTGCTTACATGTACAGTTCGTGACTCAAGTCTAAACACATCATGTGTACAGTGCCCGTACCACCCTGTCGAGTCCACATGGTCTGCATTTGAATGCGCTCTGTGAGCCCCAACTGGAATGCAAACCATATGTCATCGACCATGACATTGTGGCCAGGATGGAAAATGTAAAGGGTCACTAACAATGGACTTGACTTGGCTTATATTAGTTGAAATAAACAAGGGATCATAACTTTCCTCTGGGATCGCCTGATCAGAGTTTTATGCCAAGGCAGTTTCTGGTATTTGTGAATCCTGTGCACGAATGCATAGTTGGATTAGACATGCAAGGCCATTTCTACTAAATATGAGTGTATGAATGAGCAATGAGGAAGCTGTGTACTGCAATTCTGAGTCTGTGCATAGAGAGCCAGGAGAGTTAATTTCCCCCACAGGGGGATTTTTCATTCTGTCAAAGGTGGCAGCCTTTGGACAGCAAGGGTTTATGAGGTGCTCAGCCTGAGCTGGCGCCACCGAGACACACACACACACACATACACACACACACACACACACACACACACACACACACACACACACACACACACACACTCTCTAACACACTATACAATTGGTCTCTGTTTACAAAAGCATTGTTCGTTGATTTAGCAAATAAAAAAATGACAATGAACTCCCATAGCTCAAATGTTATACCCCGGTGTGTTCTGGGTCATTAAACAAAGCTCATTATATTGGGTGATAAGAAGCCATGGCTATGGTACTTCCCAGTCGGTAACCGGGCTAATCATTCATGACTACAGTATCCATGAAAGCAACTAGACATGACTGTAGAAGCCAAGCTTGCCACCATAAATTGAGGAATGTAAGTGGCAGTCGGGCAAGCAGCAGTAAAACTCCAAGGGAGGCCAGCAGGGGTGTAAACTGAGCTTGTTAGCCACTACAACTCAGGTCAGCCTCAAGTGACACACTCACTGCAGCATATGTGTGCATGTATGTGTGTGCGTTTTTTAACATCTCCCCAGGTAGCCGAAGAGGTGGCTCTTTTAGAGGTGGAAGCCTGCAGACTAAGACCCTATAACTGTCTAGTAATGAGGGACAAGCTTATGATGGGTGGCTGGGGAGCTGACCTGGATCCAGCCCTTAAATCTAGCTTCACTTTCTCTCAGTCTGAGTCTCAGCCATTTATAATTTCACTCCTATGTCTACCCATGTTACTCCTTTAATTCAGTCCTGTGGTTATCATAATATATCTGTTTCTTTCCTCTTTCCTTCGTAAACTTCACAAGTGTCTGTACCTCATGAGGCCCAGTGAGGTAGGTTTTGTGTTTGGTCTTGTAGGCCCAGAGAGGCCCGATGGCCTCTGACCCTGAGACATTGTAACCGAGCTGGCTGGTCTTTCTCTCATCATACCTAAAAAAACCACCATAAAAAGGACCCCGTCTTAATGACCACTCTCGTGACCCTGAAAGTTCTGAACACATGTACACACATACAGCCATATAAAATACTTTCACATTGCCAATGTACAAGACTCGCAGCGCTTAAAGAAAGTCTTCAGTGGCTGTTCTGAATGACAACTTCAAACCGAAATTAAGGGACTGTCAGGTAAAACCTTGACTCCCTCCTGCTCCAAAAAATTTTTGACATCAAAACATCTTACACTATACCACACGGATAATGCCCATATCCAAAGTATGTGTGTTTGTTCACAGGAAGCATCCTGTGAACATGTACACGCGAGTCCGGGGTCTTCAGAGGAAACAGGAAGAGCCTTTCATCAAATGGCCTCCAGATGTGGATGGATCTGCTTTTCTTTTTAACTATCTTTCAGTTTGGCCACTTGCCTGAGTACTTGCGCTACCTGTACTGGCAGCACAACCAACAGCAATAGCCGATGGGTGTCTATCGATCTTCGTAGGATGACAATTATATACGGTCTATAAACCATTGGCAATGTGCGTGCTTGTGTATTTATGTGATTACCTACCCTTTCTAGACTTTCGACATCTGCTCGGAAACCGGAAATCATGGGAACTTCTATGACGGCCATGTTGGACGAGCCTGAATGGAGCCACCTAGACAGAGAGTCGGGTTGGGATAAAGATACGGTGTCTTGAGCAGTAGAGCTGTGCACACAGCCCCCCTCTCTTATTTTTACACAGTGTTAGCTCTACCTGGCACAAACTTCGAGTGAGATGTGAAAGTCCAATTTGTCCTGGTGGGCTGCTGGGTCGTCGTCATCGTTGGGTGCCCGGCGCTTCCGGTTGAGCTCAGAGCGGTTGTCAGCACGGCTGCGGGAGCGGGAGGAAGGATGATGGGAAGATGAGGAGGAGGAAGGGGGCTGCAGGTGTAGCTCCTGAAAAGGCTCTTTGAGGTCCACTTTGAGCTGGAAGGCTGGCTTGGATACTGGGTCAGGAACGTTGTAAGACACATCAATCTACAGAGAAATGGAGCGCAGTGGGAAGACTTTTATCCCTGAAATTGAGACTTTAAATGCTCAATTTGGGTAGCCTGAATGGATCGAAAGGAGAAAAAAAACACACACACAGATGGCCAGGCGATTGTAATCATTGTACTCAGCTATGAAATTAGATTTTCATAACCACTCACTTTGACAGGACTGTCCTACCCTCACTGAATTGAGGTTTACTTACCTGTCTTGGTTATTTTGCGGTTTTCAAACCCTGTGTGGTAATATTAGCCATGCTGGTGGCATGGCTCTAGGGAAGGCACAGTCAGTCTTTCAGACAGTCTTTTGGGCCCCAACTTGGTCTGAACTGAAACACTGCAACAACTATTTGACGAATTGCCATAAACCTTTGTACAGACCTTCATAGTCCCTGGCCTACTACCTTTGCTGATCGACTTTTCCTTTAGTGCCACCAGCAAGATGACATTTTTGGCTTTTAGCGAAATATCTCAACAACTATTGGGTTCAGACATTCATGGTTCCCAGAGGATAAATCCTACTGACTATAGTGACTGACTTTTCCTCTTATGCCACCGAAAGGCTTCCATTTGTTATTGTGAGTGAAATGATACTGGATTAACTAACAAATTTCTGTGTGCAATAAGTCTTTTTAAGTTAATATTTCCCTTGTTGATTAGGACATTATGTCTTGAACTGGTATTCCCAAATATTCACCTTACGCTCGTTGTAGCTACTTTTGCATATCAGGATGTGACCAATAACAAGCAGACACCTTGTGTAATCCAGATATAGAGACACAGTGTCACAGTGTCTGCTATCCAAGCATGTCTTCATTTGAGGAAGCTATTTTATAAGACCATGTTTTTGTACAAAGAAATGATTTAAAGAACTTTTTGACAACTATATGAAAGATACAAGTTTTGGCATCAAAGATTGGCAACAAACTACTTGGAGTTGAATATTTAGGACCTCCAGCTTTGAAAAGACTGGAAAAGCAGAAAAAAAACTTAGGCAGCATTTTAAAGCATAAACCACAAATCATATTCACTGGACACAAGACATGCATTCAGCACACTACTATTTCAGCCTGTGGACAAATCACTGCTTTGACGCTCTTTAATTTTTCAGCAGATCATTATTGCCAGAAGTGTGCAAATTCTGAATAATTCATCCAGTGTGATTTGAGAACTTCGCAAAGCTACTAAATAATAATCCGGCAGTACAGGATGTATACTCATCACATACAGTGTGTCTAAAAACACATACACAGGCAGGTTTTTTTGATAGCCCTGTCTTGTATTTCATTAGAGACCAGGTGCTGCTGGCCTAGGGGGCTGTCACAGAGGTGTGTTGATGCACAAAGAGGTGTGGATGGAGGGAAAGTAGAGAGGGAGAGAGGTGTAAGAAAGAAATTTGGTGTTTGTGTGTGAGAAACTTGCTGAGGAAAACAAGTTGGAAGACGTTTGAGGCACTGCACAGTGGAACACAACATCCGCTGCTTTATCCGTCAAATCAATTTGTATCTCACATAGATGTTTCTAAAAACAGGATGTAAACTTCCAACGCTGATCACGCATGCTATTTCGTTTAGACCTTGTTTGGTTGTAAAGCAGACAAACCTTTAAACATGGGTGATAAGAAGAAGAAGAAAACAGATCTCATCCAACAAAAAGCAAAAATGACTCCTACTGTTTAAAAAAAACAAGAGTTTTGTTTGTCTGTGACAAAGTAGAAGTAAACAGCGTCCTGTCCAGGAGAGTGCAGGAATCAACAGGAATCAACAGGAATGATCAACACATTCCAAAACAACTGGCTAAACTCTACCAGATTACTCTAATTTACAGGGAGGAATTTGGGCACTATGGGGCAATGGTAACTGACTCTCCCCTGCAGGGAGATTCTTGCTGTGAGCCAGTGAAGTAAGAATAACATTACAATTCCTTTTTGGGCAATGTTCAAGACTGCAAATGTGTCTGTTTGTGTAAGCTTGTGTGTGCAGTACTACAATACCTGCATGAGACAGCAGCCTTCTCCTTTGGCACTCACAAAAAGGCCTGTGGGGATACTGGGGATCTGAAAAAAGAGAGAGAGACCAGAGAAAGAGAAGAAACAAAAGAGAGTCGGAGGGGGCAAGGAGAGGTGAGTGAGTCATTTATCAAGTGAATGAAGCTGTAGGCTGCTGCACTGCCACTAGTGGTTCCCTGGCTACTAACCAGCAGGGCTTAATTGCCCCCAATTAAGCTGACACCACTAATCACAGCGGAGGAACATACCCGGCAGAGAGAACGTACTGCACTCTCACCTGAACCCCTCTAGGTCATGGAGCACTTTTACACACACAGCAGCGCTGACCAAGCACCACAGTGCCCCGGCCAAGGGCAGCTCATGCCCACACTGTCAAGTTTGTAATGTGTGGGCAAACAGGCTCGTAAAACACAGCTATTAAATCAACAGACCCGCTAGGCACTTTTGGGAAATCCAGCCTGGTTTGGTTTGGCAGGGTAAAAAGGTTCTGGCTACTAAACAGCCGGACATTGAAACACCGAAATTAATATTCAATGCCAGAGTGTGGCTTGGGTACATAGCTGTTCATCAGTCACTGTAATTAAGAGGAAATGTTTCTAAATTAAAAAGTGAAGGTTTTACTTGGGTGAAATTTCCTCTCTTAAATACTAGCAGTTATCAATAGAACTGACAATTAATGGTGATAAAGTGCTGTCAACTTAGACAAACAATTTGGAGTGTGACACACAAAAACACTATGGAGCAGCCCTGCCATAAAATATAATGATACAAAAAAACCTCAAGGATTTAAAATATTCACTGTTTCCATGGAAGTGATTACCTTGGCACTCTGAAGGAGTTTCTTGTTGTCCCTGTTGAGTTCAAAGGTTTCCTGGAAGTCGAGGTTGGTGGAGGCCAGTGAGATGGTGAGGTTGACCCCCCCTACATAGGATAGGATGGCATACTCTGACAGAGCCTGCAGAGCCACACATGTGTCCTGGCACAGGGGGTTTAAGAAAAGTCAACTTTACATTGACGCTGCTGACAAGTGTTGGTTGACGGGAGAAGCAAGAGACATGGGCTTACCTGCGTTGAGGAGAAGCCACCCAAGGCATTCCTTTGCTGGGAGAGCCATTTGACCACAGGCAAGGCAGAAGCCACATCCCCCAGGAGGGTGTAGGTCAGAAGACCGTAGGCTGTCATTTCCACCTCTGCTGACACCACTGGGAAAAAACAGGAACTGATCAGGATGATTCTTATTTGGACTCTGCCTTTTATTTTGGGTGTCAGGTATTTCCAACAAAGAGGTAATATTAATGAATGTACAGTATACCTGACTGAGAGAGGCCATCACTGAAGCCCATGAATGTGTCCTCATCTGTCATAGTGCTACCTGTGAGACTCCAGTGGGTGAGTCCGTCTGTGGAGACAAAGTGAGATAAAGACAGAGAGGGTGCAAGGGGAACATCCTGTATCATATGACTCATTGTATAATTATCCTAATTGTCTTGATCTTTCAGCAGCTATGCAACCAAACCCTGTGCCTTCATTGTACTTGGCAAATAAAATTACTGTGATCAAATAGGAAGCTTTTTGTATTCTCCATTACTCAGTTGAATCTGAAAAAGGTGCAGAAAGTTTCATTCAAGAGGAAAAGAAGGAAATGGCCAAAGGAAACTAACAGTGAGATAAGAAAAAGAAAGGGAGGAATGGATTGAACTACTGCTGAGGACTACAGCAGCTATTTTCCCAATTGTTTCTCTCCAATATCTTCTGTCTGACTGCTTTTCAAACTGTGAGCAGCCTTAGAGCAGGAGACTAATTATAAAATCTGTAGCACTTTTGTGCTGTTGCAAGGATCTGCTCAAAGAAACAGGCCATATATTTCTACATTTCAGCATATTCTGAATGTGATTTTGTTATGGTGCATCAGTCTTGTTGTTACAGAGCACTTTCATTCAACATCTGGTCTCTGCTTGTCACCTGTTCATACATCTGTTGTCCAGTACTTAGCTCTGAATGAATGAGCCTCCAGTGACTTATTAGTCATGTTGCTCACAGTGATGAGTGTGGCTGTACCTTGAGTGATGGCCATGTGGTTGAGGCGGCGCAAGGCCAGCGGAGCGTAAGGGCTTCGTAGCAGAGCCAAGGCGTATGCAGACAGGGCTGTGGTGTAAGGGTCATCGGCAGAGTAGGTGTTGCTCTCCAGGAAATCCTTGGCTTTGGCCACCGCCACCTTCTCCTCCTTCATCAGATGGGGAAAACACTGATGAACATGTGGTAGTGGTAATGATCAACAGCGTACAAAACCTGTCTGAGATGGACTTTGGAAACAGAGTTTTCTGTTTTGGTAGTGTTGTACCAAATAGAAAATAAACATTTCTGGGAAACTCGTATTATCTGGATAGTCACATTAGTGGCATATTTGCAAACAAATTTGCACATCTGGACACATTTATGCATACTTCTACTCCCACTAGTCTCCCACATGCTCACATCAGATCTACTTTTTAAATATGCATTCAAAGTGCGTTTTTGAGCATATCTTTCTCCCCATTTTTTGAGTAACTGGTTAACATATTAAAACGTCATTTAATACTTTACTTACAGTTTGCTTTACTATAGAGGTACCAAAGTATATGAATAAAATCACGTTTTGTGGTTCCTTAGCCTTGTCCCATTTATATACTATGAACTAGTGCAGTTTGGGAGAATGTTTACACTAGGAAAATGATAAAATGGGAACTTTTTTAATACTAGCATGCAGACTAAAATAAACCCAATTTTGAGTGGGGTGTTGACAGAAGCTATGCTGTGATGCAAAACATAGCTGAAATAGAGCTGTGAGACACAGCTGATAAAACTGAAAATTGTGAATGGTTATGTGATGGATGTGTCACGTAGATATAGGGTCTTTCATTTTTGTACAGTAGTGACCTTTTCCTTTTATCATATTCTGTCTTATACGGTGCGGCCATTTAATTCCCCCGCAGGGTTCATCAGATATGCCTCTTACATGACATGACCTGCAGCATACCTTTTTTTTCAAACACACAAACACACAAACACACACACACACACACACACACACACACACACACACACACAAACACACATACACAGAGTCTGTCAGTTTTCAGCTGTTTAGAGGCTGCCCTGTCCAAACTCACAAACTCACAAACTCTTCTTCTCAGATACAGTTATTGAATAAACATTCATTTTGTCCATTAAAAAGTCAAGGGTTTACTTTCATCTCATGCAGATGTGACCTTCCCTCTCATTCATGAGATGATAGTTCTCCAGACCCATTCACTGTAATTGCAGCAGTCATCTTTTAATTAAGTGAAATTGCAAGGAGGATGGAGGTTCTGCTTTGATGTGAAGGATACCTTTTGAGTTTTTATCAGTTGTAAAAGGACAGATTCTCAGAAGAAGTCTGTTGGGATAGATAGCAGAGGAAACGAGAAGAGACAGACGGTTGGAGAGGAGCCCCGGAGAGGAAATGCTAAATAAAGAGTCAACTATGTGGACAAATGGATAGCCAAGACAAAAACAATCAGATGTTTAGCTGCTTTTATGTTCTAGGAATTTCCAGTACAAGCTGAGAACACTAAGCAGAATTTTATTGTAGCTCTTCCTTTTCCCATATCCTTTACTTAGCAGCACACATGGTGAAATTGTCACCTTTTTAAGGATGGCTACTAGAAGGAGAGTAAAGAAAAAGCATCGGAGAGAATAAAGAAAGGAATGCAGCCTAAGTGTCTTTCATGGGACTCAATTGTCTCTACACGTCAGCCTAAATCTTTTGAAGTAGTCCAAAATGTGATTAGATATTAGATTAGCAGCACTGGGGCATAACAAATATGAGTAGGCTGACTGCCAGCTCATCCATCTTCACATCTATCAGGAATGCAGTGATACGTCCACACACGACCCAGGCTGGTAGGACAGGTTTCAGGAGTAAGTGGTTAAAGCGGGACAGGTAGCGCACTATGTTTTACCCTTAACGATTAAAAGACTTTTTCCTTTCAACCCACTGAATTCATAAATCGAATTATACAGCAATGCATCCAGTGTGGCAAAGTGGAACATTTTAATTAGTGTTTTTTTTGCAGTGGGTTTAGGTACTGCCAAACTAAACAACGTTTGTGCCATCTAAAACTCAACTCTGGGGCGCGACTGTGGTGTGAGAAGCCTTGCCTGCAGTGACATACTGTTTTGCCTGACTGCTTACCTCCATGGTTATCCCTGTCTCCAAGAGAGCTGCTACCACATAAGCTGTTAGTGAGATCTTCCCATGGATCCCTCCCTGTGGACACAAGGACACACTAGTTTTCAGTTACTTTCACATCGTAGAGATCCCCACCCCATCATATTTGAAGAATATTTCATCCAGAAAAAATCTCCTTGAATCATTTAAATTCTAAGGCAGCTAAGTATAAATATTTGGTTAGACGGACCGGGGAAAATTTGCTTCCACTTGAGAGACAAATACTCTTAAAACATAATTATACAGAGGGATATACATTCATACAATAAGTTTAAAGACTGCCACCCTAATAGTCCAGTCTCGATTCACACTGTCATCGTCTCAGGGAGAAAAAAAACAATCCCCTCTCATCATCAGGATTTGTTCTTTTAACTCCACCCTCATCCCACATCTAACTAGACACAGGCTTACCTGCAGGTCTTTGTTGAGGATGCGTCCCATGGCAGGGAAGGAGCCATCATCCCGCTGATGTTTTATGAGCCAGGACTTGGCTGCTCGAAGCTCCTCAGGGTCAATGAAGATGAAACCCCGAGACTGAGCAAAGGATTTCAGCACGAACGCTGTCAACCTAGAGGAAGGGCAGATGGAGGTGGAGGGGTGAGACAGATAAAAATGGGTGAGGATGAGGGAAAAGGGAAGGAGATAAGAGAGGAGTGATAATCAAAGATTCTATAAAACATGTGCTGGCACATCCCAAAAAATGCTTAACTATCAAGAGTTTGAGAGCAATTGCTTTTTCAACAGAGTGAGAAGTTTTTCAACCAGTCACACTCTTTAAGTCTGTCAGCAGATGAGGGGGGGGGGGGCTGATAGCGAGGAGTGTAGATGGAGGGATGTTTTTGTCAAGAGGACTGGTATGTATAGACGGATCTGATGAAATGGAAAAAAAGAGAGGAAGTGAAGAGGGGAGAAGATGGGTGCGGCAGGGTTTGATCACTGCTACAGGATGTGGCAGCTGTGCTCTTGAGAATGTGAAATCTCACACAGGCCAATCAAGTATGTTTCTGCAAGTGTGTCGGAGATTCCCCTAAAGCATTCCGCAACTTATACAAACACAGATCCAAGGGACGAAGGTTGTGAATCTGGCTGGCCTGGGAGTGCAACTGAAAGTTTATGAACTGTGGTTTTAGTGGGCCACGGTGTAGAAGGACCAGGGGAACCACGGAGAGGCCAAGGTCAGCCCTAGGGGACACGGCTGAGCTAATAAACACACACTCCTCTATAAACAACGGACCTCCCGGTAGTGGTCGAAAGTTTCGGTCTTTGAGCAACTCCTCACGGCAAGACATTCCACTACAGCACCCTTGACCACGACTGACATATAGGATGAGGCAACTTGCTTACCATAAAAAGAAAGAAACACAAGATGGAAATGAAGAAATAAACAAATAAACAGGTCATGCTCTGGTTTCTCAATGCAGCTCGTAAGTGAGAGTCCGATCCAACTAAGAGCACCCGGGGAGATGAGTAGGAAAAAAAGAACCTTGCTCTCATAAAGCAAAACATTAAATCTTCCCTGGCTGAAACCTGGATGTTATTCCTCCCTGGAGACAAAACTAGGGACGAAGCCGCAAGCCTGCTGGAATTTTTATAATGTTAAGTAATATTGTGTCACAGGCTTTAAATGTTGGGCCCGAGGGAAAGGTACTGGAAAGTGTAAATGTGATTTAGTTTGGGGAAGGAAGGAAGCACTAGACAGGCTCATTTCCACCACTCAGCCCTTGGCTGGGGTCACCCTCTCCTGACCCCCCCCCCCCCTTGACTTTTTCCTTCTCCTGTATTCTTACTTCTAACTCCCAGATCCCCTCTCTGAGCTACTCTTATCCAGCTCCATACTTTAAAGGGAAGTTCAGAAGTTTTTTTTTTGTTTGTTTTTTTAAGACAATACATGAACGAGCTCCATGATAAAGCCTAGGTTGATGAGCTTAAAGGGTACTGCTGAGTTAGACTTTGAGAAGATTGTCATGACTCCTGTTTAAGTGTTTTTTTTTCCCCTTCAATTATTGAGATGCCGTTGGTGTGTTGTTCCAGAAAGCCCCTGAAATTGCCTTACTTAAACTGGATTATGACAACATATCACTAAGGAGGGGTTGAAGTAAGGAATGACTTCATTGATTAGCTGCCACTGCTGCTACTATTGCAATCAACCTAAGGAAATTAAATAGGGACACTGGTAAAATCTGACAATTTCTTATAGAAATGAGTAGATATGTTAATATCTTTTAATTCAAAGGATTTGCTTTGCAGGCTGACTATAGAGGAAAGCTTTATGACAAACCTACATGACTTAATATCCAGTGAACATACAAACCATTTAGGGTGATAATTTTACGAATACACACCTCTACACTGACTCTGTAGCCAAGCTATAGCAAAATAAAGAAAGAAACACTGGCTTGCCATTTTGAGACAGGACTTGAAATATATATTAGGTTAATTCAGCAGCAGATATCAGTACTTTCAATCTCTGGTATTCAGCCCCCCAACACTGCTAATGCTCTCAGATCAGTCTTAGGGTAGACGCAAATGCCATGCCAGCCTCAACATGTAGAGCCAAGGACTGAGACCGTTGGAGAAAATAAGAAAATACACTGCCCCACTCTTAGAGATAATTATATGAGGAGGGAGAGAACTTCTGACAAGTTTCTCCAATTTTTTAAGTTTCGGTGCGACCTCATCTTTGTGTGTTTGCTAATATCAAAGAACCTAAGGAAAGTTGAAGGCTTCATTTATTCGAAAAATATCTTTTTAACTAGGTTTGTGAGAGTGTTGAGTATGCAGTTTCACTTGGACTGGTATTTAAAAAAAACAGTTTGAAGTTTTCAAAGGGCTGTATACCGCAAGAATGGGGGGATGGGATGTTGGTTGTGTGCAGAAACCTCATGAGTCTTGCTGAGTATAATGGTAGCAGATGAAAAGAAAGATTAGAAAATCCAAAGAGTGAATCTAAACTTCGAATTTGGAATTAAGGGTAAGGTTGAAATAAAGATTGGGTTTACAGTTAGGCATGTTGTTAAAGGGTTAGAGTTGGGGTTTGAGGTTAGAGAATAAATGTAGTAAATGAAAGGTCTTCAAGAGTATGACAATAAAAACCCATGCATGTACGCACAAACTCACATCCAACCACAAAGTTCCCTTAAGTCTGTAATACTGTATTTGCAAAATATCTCACAGTTCTCATTCAACTCAACATTAAAAGGAGCAAGGGGTTAAAAACATACTCTATAACCCCCTCAGTGTCTCCTCTTCTGAATTACATTAAGCCAGTGAACTTTTAGCCCACTCTATGTGGTGTTAATAGCCTTTGCAGCAGTCTGTACACCAAACCATTACTGCCAGCCCCAATCATTATGTTCAGTCTTTTCAACAGAACCTGTCAATTTTCATTCAGATACATTTTTTACAAGCTGGAATACATTAACACTACATTGTGGGTGCTTTTAAGCAGGCTGTAAATACACTGCTTTACTTGTGAACTCTGGAGCCATAACAAAAGCTGGGCTTGTTTTGGATGCAAACATGTTGTTGATGGATTCATAAAGTGTCTGATGCAGGTTTACTGAAGGTTCAACATCTGCTTTGTGCCCACAACCCACACTCAATGGCCCGAGTGCCAAGGAAAACTCCAAACCCCTGCTTGTTACTTCCTCATATCCTCATATCCACAGCCATCAGGGGAAGAGTTCAAGGTTTCCATGGCAGTTTAATGTTACCAATTACACCCAGGTAGTGAGTCATTAAAAGGCACGCACCACTTCTAGTTTCTAGGCCATGTCATGAAAAGGTGGCTCCAGACAACTTATAACAGTGTCTCCAATAGTGGCATTAAGAGCTTTTCTGTGGGGCCAAAGCAGCATGGGTCCACTCATGCGACGGATATGAACCCTGATTAACTGCAAATAAATTTTGACAGCTTCGCCTACCTCAGGGATCCAATTATGCAGTTTGTTTACGATTTTCTGCTGTTTATGTAACCTGCTATTTCACAGTATTAGCTCTATTAAATATCATAATACCCACCTCAGCTCATAAATCAACCAGAAGTATGCACATCGTGCATGGGCGTCAAAATGCAAGCAGTGAAGCTCCCCATTGGAAGCAATGATTTAACATTTATAAATATTATGAGATGGTTCTGTCTGCCTGTCTACCCCCTGGGAGTGTAAACATGAAATAAACAACTCACTGCGAAAAACTCCCCAGTGATTTAAACACACCAACAAGAAAAGATTAATTTGAGCACTGTGGACTGAGATGCTGATAAAAACTTAATTGCTTTGGCCAGTAATCTATGTTCCTAAGTTAAAGCTGGAAAAATGTGGCAACAGCTAAGTGTAGTTTGGCAGGTATGAGTTGTGTAAACTTCAACAGCTAACCCAACGATGACTTACCACATACTGCCAGAGGAATCCCTCTCTCCGAAGGCACTGTAGGATCCATCCTGTCGTTTGTAGGTTAGTTGTCTCTGGTAGCCTAAATGAGAGAAAGAACGGTTCCTCAAAATTGAAAAGAAATTACCAAAAACTGTTAAAACACTTTTTCAAGCTTTACAGAGCCTGTAAATTCTATAGGAAATCCAACTGATTTTTTTTTTCTATCCATCACTGCAGATGCTGTTAAAAAAAAAGACCCTATAAAAAAAAAAAATCACTCAAAAAAGATCTTTACATACTGTATGTAATGGGATAATTGTACACATAGAAGGTATATTGAGAGCAAACAGAATTTAAAGAATTTAATTTTCTATAAAAGCCTCAGGAATTTAAGCAAAGGTTCTTTCAGTATGTCATCTTTGAATTTCAGGCAGAGGAACCCAGAAACAACAGGCTAAGACTGAACTCTGGGCTATATTTTACAGGTGGTGCAAAGACTGGCAAGAGCAGCACTTCAACATGTGGTATTGTCTTGACCTTGAAAGACTCCTTGGCCATGCATTCATTATTTTTACACACTGCACAGAAAACAAAGTACAACCTTGGGAGGAGAGGTGTAATGTGCTGCATGAAAATGATGTTACACATATTGAACGTCACCAATCTCTTTTGTGAATAGCGATTGGCCACAAAATTTATGAAGGAAAATACAAGTGTGCTTGGACGACCCCTTGTTGTATTTGCACCCATCGTGAAGCACTTTGTTCTCATCATTGTGATTATGCACTTATAAGAGTAACTATGCAAAGGTGTCCAGGTGCTCCACACTGTGATCAAAGAAGGTGATTCTGGCACAAGGAACTCATTTTGTTAAAAAAAAAACAAAAAACAAAAAAAAAACAAACAAACAAAAAAAAAACACAAAACAACATTAGGTTAATATGAAAATAGTATTACATTTTTTCCTGTAATTTATAAGGCTAAGTAGCTGAATTCTTATCTTGCTCTGTAGGGCTATGGTTAGGGTTAGGTTTCTTCTTGGAGTAGTCCATTCTGCCAGATTAAGGCAATCCTAAATCTCATTTCCAATGTCAGGTTGGTATAAAAGTTTGCCACCCAATGCGAGGCATGCACACAACTCTGTACACTAGGAAACGTCTACTGAGTTTCTGAAAGTGAGGGATCTTTAAAATGGGTAAGTGGGGAAAACAGAGGAGATGGAGAAAAGACCAGTATGGGTAACTCTGAATAAAAACATCCAGCTTCATGGTCCAATCCATGAGCAAGAGTACTGGGAGCCAGGCCAAGACTCCTCTGTCAGGAAATCCACTGTTCCACAAACAAAATATATTATCCAAGGTAAATTTTACTCCAATAGTCACCAGAAAACCCAACAACTGTAAACAACCTGCCAGCAATTAGAAAACATTCCTTCCCCTTGGCATGAAACCACTTTGTGTAGTGTTGGGCGAGAAGCGTTTGACTGGTTGAGATTAATGGCACCATCTGATAGCTTAATTGACGCTCTTGTTTCTTCCGCTTAAGGGTGCTACATATAATGTTTCTATATCACGGAGCACCGATTCTAGGTAATGGTGATGAGAGTGGCTCGCCAAGAGCTTCAGCCATTGTTGCGCTTACAAGACAAGGGGTTAGAATACAACCTCTGGGCAGCGCTACTTCTGCATCCTCTCATGTTAGACTGAGGACAGACTGGACGCAGGAGTAGCTCACTATCGCAGATTGGTATCACAAGATGGGATGAGCAGGGGCTAGCTGGTTAGCATGCTAACTTCAGTTGAGGAAAAGCAGAAAAGCAACGTTTGCAAACTCATGGCAAGTAATGCAATGAAGTTTGATGATGAGCTTTCAACATTTTTTTTTAGACTGGTAAATAAGCAGCTGTTTATGCTAATGTTGGCTATGTAACAATAGCATAAACTTACATGTAGCACATTTAAATAGCTGCCGGTTACGGGGGTAGGGGGTACGAGGTACGGGACAGGGATTTGGGAATGTAGTGCATCTTTTTTTTTCGATAAACATGTCATCTGTTATCTCACCGGTGATCCATGGAGAAAGACAGATGGTGGAATTTGTGGAATCAAACACAATCCTTCATCTCAGTGTCATATCTTGGATCAGGTTTGTCCAAAAGCAGTTTTTATTAATCAACAATTATTATTACTACTGATACTAAGCTTCTAATAAATATCTTGACATTTTAAACATTTTGCTAGCAATCAATCTGCAATGAGTACATCAAGAGAACAAATCACTAAAATACAGGTTATTAAAATTACAAGTAACTGAGCGCCCAAAACTCAAACCCATGTCTCCCTGACACTTATACTTAAAAGTTCTCACGAAAAGATACAGGATACTAAGTAAGAGAGCAGGAGAAAGTATTTTTAAAGATTAGGGAGGAAGTTTGCATTAAAAGTATGGACCAACGGTGCGATGTATCATTAAAACCAGAATGCAGATGGGGTGCAGTTTCTTTACCTTGCAGCAGGTAGTCAGTTGCTTCATTTTCAACCTCAGGGCTGAGCTGCCTGGTCTTCTGCAGGTACTTGAGAACAAAGACATTGGGGGCAAAGTGGATCATGTTCTGCTCCCCACATCCAAAGGGCAGCCGCAAAAGCTTGTCTAGGTTATTAAGAGTTGGTCCCATGACGTCGCCTGATACAGGTGCACAGATACACGCACACTGACATTATTCACACCGCACAATGTACTGTATTTTAATTCCAATCAATGTGTCTTAAACACAGTAATACAGTAATAATACCAATCATAAATGCAGTGGCCCTCTCAGATCCAGGAACCATGTTGTGAGGGACCCCAAGAGTGAAGGCCTCATTGTGGTTCTCATCTGAGTCTTCCTTCCTCCAGATCTTGAATTCTCCAACTGAACCCCACCCTGTTGAGAAGCCTATGTGACGCACCTGGATGGAAAATCATATAATTATTTATAGTATCTCTAAAGAGAAATTAATGCAACTAGTATATAAATGCCATAAAAGAGTCAAACCTGTCCTGGGTATTGGCCTGCCCAGTGGAGGATCAATGATTCATTGGATGGATGTAAACCATGTCCTACCTGGAGAGAGTGATGCAGACAGGCTAAAGGAAAACGCCGCTGGAGGAATACACATTTGTAACTAACAGTCCATCATTTTGTTTTTGTTTGTATTCTTTGGCTATGCCACAACTGCTGACCATAAAGATCAGAACCCAAGTAGAATTGTACAGAAATACAAAGCAGTCAACAAGAAAACATTACATAGCAATGAACCCACTTTGGAAAGCAACTGATGCTCATACTGAGCACTAAAAGAGTCCCTCTGCCAAGTATTAGAGACGCCAGTGTGATTCACTCACCTCCCACACACAGTCACAAACACAAACATACAAACAGACCCACGTAGAGAGCATTTCTACTCTGGTACTAGAGTTTAACTTCGTAATCACATTAAACCAAAGACCGTGCATGGCCAAGCCCCACAGCTCATTCACCCTCAAATGCCATCGTCCCCAATAAAATAAATAAATCCTATTGGACAGTAATATGCATCGCTCTTCTGCGGGCTTTTAATTGCTGCCTTTGGTGAGCGGTGCAAAGCTAATGCCAGGGCTGGGGCCGGGAAGCAGTGTGCCAGCCCGAGAGGGCCATGAGAGCACCAGGCCATGGATCACCGAGTGTCCTCAGTGACATCAGCCCGTTAAGCGTGACCTTACTGGAAGGCACACCAGTAAAAGTGGCGCCAGTCCTCCTAACACACAGACCCCATGGCCTGCGGAGTTTCACCCTGCTCTTTTTGTGTCAGAGCGGCCACTCATGATCTGAACACAAATCTATTGCACTTGTTTGGCACAAGATATTTCAATGTCCTATACTTGTAAGAGAATATTTCCTTCTACAACTCCTTCATCTCCTTACCTGTACCACACCTCCCTTCCAACTGATCCAGAAGCTGCGGAACTCGTCCCAGGAGAGGATGCCTGGTGTGGAAGCACTGACCAGGGGTTCGCCCATTTTGCCCAAGGAGATCCAGGAGCGAGTGTTTTGCCTTCCCCCTAGTACAATCTCTAGCATCTCTGCGCTGTCATGGGGACTGGCAGAGAGAGCTAAATGGGCATCGTTGTGGGTCTTCACTGCTACCTGGAACTGGTTCATCCGGGCCGGCTTTTTCACGTACTGATACTCATATTTGTTGGGGGTGGAAATGTGGATCCTCTCTGACAATAGAAATACAAAATGCAATCAGGAACTTGGGGTTAGTAAAATTTGCAGTATCAACAGCGTACTACTATAGTTATTAAGAATTATAACTAAGGACAGCTGGAAAAGTATGGTGTTCCATTAATCTCTTGAATGTAAATATAACATAATAATACAATATGTCAATATACAATAGAGGAAAATGTGTCTGCACTGACCGTTGGGACAGAAGAAGACACTGTAGGTGTATTCTCTGGGCAGGCCTTCTGGCTGCAAGGAGGATAAGGGGAAGAGAAAGATGTCAAAGAAAAGAGAACAAATAAGGAAAAGTGGGACGTATTAAGAAATTATAACGTGTGAACGTTTCCTCTCATTAAAATGCTTATTCAATTTCAAGTAACTACAATATATATACTACTATATAGTATAATAATATATATAAAGCATAATATATAAAGCAAGTCCTCCCTTGTGAAGTGACATTGATCAATATCAGCTCTCATACCTCCACAAAGACTGTCCTGCGAACATAGTCCAGGCCAGTTGGGGTCCTTCTTTCGTCCACATCATTGCCTGTTTTCCCTGTCTGGATTCCATCTGAACAGCAGCTAGGTTCACTGTAGGCAATGGCACGAGCTATTGGGAACAGAATCAGAGTTCCTTTTTTCAATTCTTTCATTGTACAATATTATCCATTTTGGTTGTCATGAATGTCTGTGGAGTGTCACAGCAAGCTATTTGTTAGCGCCCCGAGAAACGATGGTCGACGAAGCAGCAGTGGCAAAACCAGCTTGTCGCTCTCAACACTTGAAATTGCACTAGTGTTATTGAAAAATTAAAAAAAATTTATTACTTGAAAACTACATTGCGATCGGACACTACTGGGCACTGTTATAGATGTTTGTCATTTGTAGTACTGTATATATTTGTAGTACAACCTGTAGTAACAGTGCTCATGGCAGTAGTAGGAGGAGGTGTCTCTATTAGTACTATAAGTCACTCTTGATGGGTGGATGTCGTAAAAAAAAAAAAAAACATAATCATGGCAAAAATTTATTAAGAGATATGAGGAACCCTAAATATCATGTGTTTACGAAGTCACAAACCTCTAATAGCCAGACGAGGCCTTGTCTCTACTGTCTTTCAGGCATTTGTGGTCATGCTCATAACATACATTACACAGGACAAACATGTCTGTAAGAGGACTCCTAATTCTCTTGCTGAGGAGCACATTGGAAATGTGGCCCTGTGCCAATAGCGTCTCTTTGTGTGTGTGTACTGAGAGGGAAACACAAGGGGCCAGGGGACTAGGAGTGGGGCCATGGGGGGCCCAGTGACCGCCAGTGACCTGCAAACTCATCAACATGCCACTGAGTGTCACAGCACAGCTCTGGCTGCTCCCCCACTGCTGGCCTGCTTTGTTGTCACATGCGCTCTGGAGGGGACTGTTTGTAACTCTGGGTGGGTGACCAGATCACACCCAGCACAGCTCCTTGTCCAGCAGAGCCCCTCTAACTCAAAGGCTTGCCTTTTTGTAAGGCATCACACAGAGAAGAGCGACTGCCTGGTCAAAGTGCCATTCTACTTCAGAATTCAATTGATGCTATTTTCATTATCCAGAACGCCCTAATCTGAAATTGTTTCCATGAGCATCAAAACCCTGAATCATTCTTTCACAACAAACACTGATCCGCTTCCTTCTTTCTTACCATGTGACGAAGACTTCTGGGACAAACTGACAAATAGCTCTACCTGAATTTACACAATAATCTACTTCATGGCATTGCATAGAGACAAACCTGTTCCGTTCTGAATGTTTTACAGTAATATAACTGAAGAAAAATAAACACGTATGGCTGCAGAGAAGTTTTTTCTTCAGCGTAGCAAAAGGTGACAAATATCCTGATCAACTAACCTGAGTTTGCCTCATGACTTCAATGGCACTGTCATGACATAACAACAAAATATTCATGATATACTAATTGAAAAATCATTTAAGAGGAACATCATCTTAATTCCCAACCTAAAAATATACAATTTAAAATAATAAAAACAAATTAAGAGTTGACAAAGAAATCAAGAAAATTCATGTGGAAAGTATTCATTTGACTGGTACCTGTGATGTTAGCAGACCCCAGTTCAGTGAAAGACAATACAATAGATGTGGGAGTAGCCTCTCCAGGTGCAACACACTTCTTCCTGGTAAGGTGGTGTCTTCCAGGATGGCCGACAAACTTGATGCCCTTTGGAACTGATACTTTAACATGAACCTGTGAGAGGAGAGGAGAGGAGGAGACAGTTCAGAGGCAATCGCTCTCCTCTGACAGTTAAATAATTTCTGCCAGGCACGCCCCTCCCTCATATAGCATGTTCCCCTCAAGGCTCTGAAAGCAAAGGAGAATTTTTAAATAACAATGTGATTTTTCCATGCTGACTGACTCATGCTTTTCAAGCTCCCTGAAGGATTAAGTTCCACTCATCTTCCAATTTTCGCAGTGGGCTCGGTAATGCAGAGGGATCTTTAAACTGTTCTTTATCCACACGCCACGAGTCATAAATAACTGTGCAGAAAATACAGGAATCACATGTCACTGGGCTGGACATCAAAAGAAGGGCTATTGTGGTTTGCATATTCACCTAACATGACCTCAGGGCAGCACACGCACAAGCCATTTAACGGGCTCATCTGCAAACATCATGATGTCATCTGTGTGGAGTGCAGGATGGACCCATTTAAGGCCAAGATGGAGCTTATAAGGCTCTTCAAAGTGAGTGCTGAAACATACTTCTTGGCAATCTCATGTCTTCACATTACAAACCTGCGCTTCCTTTGGACACAATTCACAGCCCTTCTATATCCCTGGTCCTAGCTACCTACGGTTATCCCATTACAATCCTTGTCTCCTTTATCACACTGCTTTGATCACACCTGTTTTGCTGGTTTTGCATGTTTAAGCTCATCACCTATACAGCACATCATACATTTTGCTCTATGTATTCTCTGCGATCCACAGTCTTTATCTCAAACACTTCTGCACTTTGCCTAAAACTCTTTTTAAACAATTAATAAATATCATCATGGATTTATGTACTTAATATCATAATTCTACCACTGCTACTTCGGTCTTCTCTGTAAAGCCATTTTCTGCTGCTTATCCAAAGTTGCGACACGGTGGCAGCAGGTTAAGGAAGGCGGCCAGGATGTCCTTCTCCCCAGCACAATTTTCCAGCTCTTCCTGGGGGATCCCGAGGCATTCCCAGGCCAGATGAGATATAGGAGATATATAATCTTTCAAGTCTGGGTTCTGGATCTACCATGGGGTCTCCTATCAGCTGGATGTGCCTGAAAGACATCCAAAGGAAGGCGCCCAGGAGGCATCCTAATCATATGCCCAAACCACCTTGACTGGCTGCTTTTGACGTGAAGGAGCAGCAACTGTACTCCAAACTCCCTGCGGATGTCAGAGCTCCTTACCCTAACTCTACCACTGACTCCGATCACCCTGCAGCTCTTACTGCATATCTATCCATGCTGGAGGAGGGCTCCCTCCTCTGTTGCTTCTACTGTTATTTCCCACCATTTTTCATCTTGAAGACCTTTTCTTTATCTGAATCAAGACTCTGAGAAAAGAATGTGTTATTGTCGATATTGTCAAAATTCTTTTAAGTCTTCTGAGACAACTTTGTAATTTATATATATATATATATATATATATATATATATATATATGAGATTCCCATGTACTATATTGTTATTTAAGCCTCACCAGTAATGCTCCACTAACACTATAACCCAGTGAGTTTAACACCACCCCGCCTGATGTTACCTTTACAAGTGTCCCGACCACCAAGCTTTATTTATGCCACAGTAGGACTGTCATTAACAAGGACATAAACATCGGCTTCATACCTGCTAAAACCATTTGCAGTGGAGTTAACAGCGCACAACTGGGCTAAACTGGCCACGTACACTAATTTTTGTGAAAGTTTTCTTGATGAGCCAAAGCAGATGTGGTCAAAATCAAATTATCCTCTGTATAATAGAGTAGATCAGTACAGTGATTTTGGCTCATAATTATTCATCACATCTATATTATTTTAGGACCAATAGCTCTTTAGCTCTGATTTTCTTTCAATGTTAGAATGAATGGAGGGCAATCTATCTGAAAACTTATAGTATGCATTGGAAAGGGGTCAACAGTAACGTTAAATACACATATTTATATTCAATGAGCTAAAACATGTAGAAGCATGGATACGGCCTTTTATGATGCATCCCTATAAACCAGTGCTACCATGGGCCATCTTTAAGAATATGACTCAGTAGACTTGTTTGTTTGTAAAAGAAACTGCTCATTAGTCTTACTGAACATTCACCGTAGAAAAGTAACAAGTTTGCTTCCTGTCCATGTGCCCTCTGATTCATCTTCTTACCTCAGAACACGTTGGCAGGTAGTTGTAGACAGTGAGGGGAACTTTGGTCTGCTCCCCCCTGATTAAGCTGTAGGGCAATGTTAAGTCAACAAAGAAAGGCTTGAAGGTACGAAGCTCCACTCTCTTTGCTAAGCCCAGTCCCTTCTCTTCAGACAGCCCGACAGCTTCTGTCACCCATGTGGTGATTGAATCCGGCACATCCAATCGCAGCTCAGCCTCCCCTGTTTCAGAGCTGTCACGGACACATGTTGAGATGCAACTTTAGCATCCTTTCATGGTATTATTAAAGCAATAAAAAGGCACAAACTACAAGGACGGACTTGATGAAAAACTGCAGATTACTTTTATGTCAGCAACACCTGTGTCAACACCAACACCTGCAGCAGTATAACTCCAGCAAACACACTAAAATGGATAGGTGTGAGGGACAGTCAGCTGTTGACCCAATCTGTTTCTTTGAATGAATGGGTTGAGATCATAATTGGCAACACATATTTAATGTTGGTCTTGGCAGCTAGTCACAGGGCATAATAAACTTGAAAAACTGCATGTACTCCCTTCCTTTTGATCAAAGTTGCCCAAAAAACCACTTTAATAGACTTTTAAGGGAAATCGGAGCTCTGGACTTCACAGGAAATTAGGCAGAGCTGAAGTCCCATCCAAAGGAATCAAGCATATGGAAATCTATGGGCAACTCATTTATATTGGCTGAAAATGAATAGAAGGAGCTGTTGAGAAAGTGACAGTCCGTTCCAAGATCGCCCAATTTAAATGAGGCACATTCACACCCAGAGGGGGGAAATCTTGGATGCTGATACATGATGGATCATCCGTCTTCTCCCATACAGATTTATTAGCACCTTTCCTCTCCTCTCTCATTCCTTTCTTCCCTCAACAATCTGTCATCTCATCTTCACTCTTTCCTTTCCAGTACTCCTTTTTTATCCTGGCTTCCCATCTTTTCCTGCAGTCCATGAATGTACATCTCCCTTTGTCTATCACTCTTTTATTCTTGCAGGTTTTTTGTCAATGTACTCTTCTCTTCAAAGTTTTAGAGTGTGACTAAATCCCATGTAAGTAGAGACAATCTGGAGCACCTGATATATCTAGCCACAGGCATGTAACACACATACACACAAGTGAAATATTTATATAAAGATTTAAATACCTGACGTTGAGGCAGTGCCACACCCATGTCTCTGGGAAAAATGTACGCCTCCGCTTCTCTGCTCTGCAACCAAAACACAGGCTGACATCAATAAAAGGCTTCAGCTGCTCACAATAAAACAACACCATAATTGGAAAATGTATTATTCTGAATTCCATGCTGACATTCTCTGGGTCACGTCATGTGTTTAATGTTCATCACTAGAATGAGAAGTATTCATGGCATTGAGGAAAGTAGACCTAAAATATGGAGAAAACCAACAAAACTAATTTCTTTTGTCATGTTTTTCTCTGCTTATCCATTGCTCAACTCTGAGACCTTATTTAACCCAAGGATGACAAATACTGAAATGTGTATCACTAGTTTGTAATTGCTGGGATCATGAAGTAATTACTGCTCTCTCATGGGCTTGGCTTCAAATTCATTGTTTTCAGAACAGTACATGCCCATATAACTGTGTGTGGTCCAGCCAAAGATCAAAGTACATTTTAACCAGTAACTTAACTAAACAGCTAATATGTGAATCTAAACAATCAAATATCCTTGACAAAGACACAAACTGCAACCCAGCACAGTCTTTGTTAAGGTTCAGTCATATATAGTTTACCTTGTTGTATCTGATAACTTTCTTTTAGCAAGCTTTAGATTCAACAGAACATTCACCTTCAGAGACTTTTACCTTTTTGGGCTTTTATATCAGTTAAGGAAACTTTTCTAAGTGGCAGTCAGAGCAAGAAAATATTTGGAGTTTTAGGTATCATGGAGCGGTTAGTTGATGCACAGAGAATTTCTCTGACATATAAATAGCAGGTCCTTTACCTGGTTGTGGGGCGAGAGTGCATGGCAGCCACTAAGGTGGAGGTGTGTGGCTGAAAGGCAGGAACGGCCTCATCTGTGTACATGCCTCCGCTCTGCCGGTGGTTTAAACTCACCATATCTGTCATCACAACCAGCCCTGATTCCTTTGTTAAACATACAGAGAAATAAAGATACACACACACACACACACACACACACACACACACACACACACACACACACACACACACACACACACACACACACACACACACACACACACACACACACACACACACACACACACACACTAAGATTATTATTTTTTTTATCCTTGTACCATCACTGTGGGCCCTTTAACTGTGTGTGTTCTCACTGTGTGATGTCCACCATGGAAACACAGAGGACAGTGTCCGTCATCTCTTTGATGACAGTCCAGTGCCATGGAAACACAGAGGACCGTCTGCGTCTCTTTGATGACAGTCCAGGCCACCAGAAGTGTCCGTCATCTTTAGGAATGCCAAAGGCATCTGACACATCAAAATCTGCCAGCTCTTTAAACACCTGGACAGAGGAAACACCTTAATGTAAGCACAAAAATACATTTATGCACATAAACGCAGTTCAGTGTTAAATATATAAAGAAAAGTTATATCTCAGAGACAAAGCATCTATTATTAACAGTCAATCCTTTAGATCTGCTGCACCAACATTAAATTGTAACCACAAAAACATAAATTTATTCCTTTAAGGTGTAAGGCAATATCACAGTGAAATCACTATAAATTATTTATACGACCAACCTTGTCAGGAGTGAGCTGGAAGTCAGGTTTTAACAAGTAAAGACTCTTATCCACAGTGGCCACACAAACACAGGAGCCCCTCTCTCCCTGAACACGCAGGGTCACAGGGTCCCCTGGCATGGACTCATTAGTTGAAAGAGAAACAGACACCTGCAATCCAGCCAACACAAGATACACAATTGATATGCATTCAAAAATATATTTTTATAAAATTCAAGCCCAGCATTCATTAAAAAAAGACTTCCTCTAAACCATAAAATTGTACTTTAATATTGAAATCTTTGGCCTTAGGGCTGCTACTAAGAATTACTTTTCTTAGTGTTTTTGCGATTTTTTTAAGATTTCTTCTTGGAATCATTAATCACTTTTTGCCAGAACATGTCAGAAAATAGTGAAAACTGCCACATATAATTTCCCCAAGCCCAAAAGGACATCTTAAATTTGCTTGTTTTGTCTAAGCAATAGTCCAGAACCTGTACAAAAGAATTATACAAATCAAAGATAAGCGACAAATCTCCACATTTAAAAATGTGGTACCTGCAAATTGCAATTTTTTTAGCTATACCAGAAAACTGCATTTTTGGCCAATAAATTACATTAACTACAGTAAACCCCAGTAAAATTGTTTTCATTCATTTTGCCAATCAAATTATAAATGAATTTAATAAATCATTTCAGCACTAGTTGGCAGTGTTGCCTGACAGAGCCTACGAGATAGTTTGTGTGTGACATTTGGAACAACATCGGTTCACTAGGGCTTGAGTAGTCAGATATGGCGGGAAACAACAGGACACAGAGTGGAAAACTACAGCCTTTGAAAGATGAGGGCTGGTGAGAGTCAACCATAAACTTTCACACGTCAAAATTGTTTTTCACCAGTGTGTAGTCACAAATTAGCCCCATTAATCGGTTCCGCTGCCCTCCTTTCCCCACTCCGTAACCTGTCATCCCCTCCTGTCACGACACTCCCCTGCCTCTGCCTGGCCTGCATCATGTCCTCTCATGCCCTCCTCCCCCCCTCACCCCCTCCTCCACACACACACACACACCACACACACATACACACACACACACATGAACGCACACACACACACACACACCACACACACACACACACACGTGCATACACACACACACAGTGGTGTATTGGCATGGGAGGGAGCTTCTTAACACTTCACAGGCAGGGGGATCTCTTCCCTGCCCTCCTTTTCCCCCTCGTAACCTCCTGTCATCCCTCCTCACCCCACCCCTCATCTGCCTACGGGCTGCATGGCCTCTGTCTCATCATGCCCCTCTCCCCCCTCACACACACACACACACACACACACACAACACACACCACACACACATACACACACACACACATGAACGCACACACACACACCACACACACAACACACACACACACACACACATGGCATACCAGGAGCTGAGCACCAAATACTTCAATAACCCCAGGACTCCTCCCAGGCCAACACAGCTGTTTGTTTACAGACATTACACTGTGGACAGAGCTGGTGCATGGATACTCCAAAATGTATACAGAGCACACATCATTCCCCCAAGTCTTTAATAAATATTATAGGGAAAAGCTATTCTTATAATAACAAAGAATCCTTAATTAACTGTATATCCAACAACATCAATGTTTGGAAATTTACCACCAGTTATCATAACTCTAATTTGCCAAATTGTGTTAATTTACCACCAGTTATCATAACTCTAATATGTGTGTGAGTGTTAATATAACAGGGTAATACCGATAAAAAAAATTTCTATGAATAAATTAAATGATTCTGAACCTGGTTCACAAAGTCAGGCTCGATAGGGATTTGTAGGCTGTCCGTGACACCCTCGCCATTTTCCCTCACGTAGTAGACCAGCAAATGGCTGAGGGGTGCCATGCTGTGACTGACGGGGAAGCGCAGATAAGTCACACAGCTGTCCATCTCGGCCTGGGAGGAGGAGCCTGCAACACCTGGCAGAGTGATATGACAGTAAAGAAAGGTGATGGGCAGGCATAGTCTTCATTAGAGTATCTGGCATTTGGAACCTGAGAATGTTAATAGCAGAAAACAACAACAGGCATCCTAAAAAAGACCAAACAACAGGTTCTTCCAAGGCTTTTCTCTGCATTCTTATCCTCTTAAGATCTGATATGAAAATAATTCATGTTCTTACCAGAGGCTGAAGGAGGCAGGGGGGTGGTGTGGATGTTTTTGTCAAAGGTGACTGTGGCCCGTTTTCCTCGGTGTGAGGCTGTCAGGTTGGCTGGCTGTTGGCCTGATAGGATGATGTTGCCCCTGGATGCCACCTCGTAGTGCAGGGTAAAGTTACAGAGACATGTGGATTTGAGAGCCACTTCTGCCTCTTGGCCAATCTATACACACAGAAAGACATAACTGTGCTTTTATGATTATTTTAAGGATGATACCAGAGCATCGTGATGTATTAAAAGGTTTGAACCCAAGAAAAATTCAATACATAATGGCAACAATGATGCTTAACACTCATATTCAGAGGATAGCACTTACCTTGAGTGCAGTGCTGGGGCTTTGTATTTGGATGTGACACCTGCTGGGAGAGTACCAACTACTGATGGACAGGTAGCTGGGCAGGTACTGGTCTCCTACTGTCTTTCCATTAATAGAAGTCACCTTGGTCTATGCCAGGCAAAGAGAAAACATTCTAACTCTTCATAATATTTGCTTAAAATTACCCTCTCACTTCATCCTGTTTGTATTACATAAATCTAGAAACTACTGCCACTAGACTCACTGACCTCTAGCCAGACGTACTGGGCAGCAGTGGGGATGGAGGGGATCTCAAAGGTGGCCTGGCCGTCCTTGGAGATTAGTTCACTGGTGTAGACATTGTCCTTGGGGGTCAGTTCTGCCTTGACACGAACCCTCACCCCATCAGCTGGGCTCCCGTCGGGGTAGGTCACCTCAATCTACAAGGAGAGGGTTAACAAGAGTAGAAGGGGAAGAGGCAAAAAGCAGACATTCAATAATGACCTGATTTATCTTTAACTACCAGCTGATAAATAATGAAACAAGTTAAAGCGGCTATCGTTGTCTCACCTTCCCTTTGTAAGGCAGACCAGGCTTGAACTGTTTGCGTGTGTCCTTGGAGTACTTGATGTCAATGAGCTGTTTATGGACGGGTGTTGAATCGTCAAATGTGGTTTGCCTGCTTCCGTCTACGCTGGTCAATGTCGCCCAAATGCTCACTGTGCCCCTGAAGTGATCTGCTACATCCAAGGGCATCATGTCCTTGACACAGAGGCTGAAGTTTGCAGAGCCTTTGATCTGAGAACAGCAGAGGGGCGATATGGTATCGTGAATGAGGTGAACATAGTTCTAGCACCAGGGTTCGGATCACCCATTATAATTATGATCCTGTTTTCTGATTTCAGCCTTGAAATCTCAAATAAACTCATAAACAGGAGAATTTAAATACCTCTTGACCAGGGGATAAATAAACTGACCTCAATGTTTTTAATCACAGGGTGGCCCATCTCATGACGGTAGTAGCCCACTCCATTCACTGTCATATTCACTGTCAACTTCCCTGTCACTGGTTTCCCAAAGGTATACCTGTACAACATTGACATGTCAGACCTCTACATCTACAGGACAGTCAAGGTCAGTGAATCAAGAAACTATTAAAAAGCATGATAAATGTAATGAAACAGAGCTACAGGAACCATCCTTTTATGGATGGTTAGCCATACAAAAGTAGCTCTCACGAGAGTACAAGAGTATGGGGACTTTTGTTTGATCTATGCTACGCTGAATTTTTAGTGACTTACCTGGCCCTCACAGTTGCCTGCTCGCATGAGTTCAGGTCACGGATGTAGCGTGGTGGATCTATCACCAACTCAAACTTGGGCATCACTGTAAAGGAGGCAACGGCTTATTACTTTTACAGTTACATTTCCTACTTTTTTAGTGTATGCTTACCGTTTATCTCTTGTATTGCTTATTACTAGCTTGCTGTTGTTGATACATAAAATTGTGTTATTCTACGAGAGAAGTCATTGTAATAGAATGTCCTCGAATAATTAACATGAACTTTATGTAGGTCTCCTGTACAAAAGAGATTAATACAAAAAATAAACTAAACCTAAAACATTGCATTCCACTTATAATTGAAGCACCCAAAATGAAAAAAAACAAACAAAACAATAAAAAACAATGTATTTTTTTCTTTGTTGTGCACATAGCTGTCTTACATGTGCAGGTCCTCACCATATTTCTGCACTTCAAACGACTTGTTATAGGTGTGGCCTTGCACCTCCACAAAGATAAACCACTCTCCAAACACAGGCTGGTCAGACAGAGGGAAACTCATGTTCACAACCCCTATGGGAGAGAGAATTCAATATTCAGTGCCTGTGAACTTGATTGTCATTAACCATATGCCAACATATAAACCCCTGATATAACAATTTCAGTGTAGCAGTGAATTATGCAGGATGTACCAGTTGCTTATCACCCCCCCCACAATTAAAAGTCCAAAATGGAAAAGGTGTTTTCACTTATAAAAAAAAATTACCCCGATAACACAGCAATGAAATGTGAACGTGCTGGATACACAATGAAGATGTGGCTTACCACAGCAGACAGATTTAAGACCCTTCCACTGGACCATCCTGGATCCTCTTGGATCCTGAAGGACAAAATTAAATAAACATAGTTAAGGTTACAAATTTCACATTAACAAGCTGAACTGTGTTGGTTGCACATTTGTATATTGTCATTGCACAGTGGGAACATCATATATTGTAATTGTTTAGTTGGGTTTAAAAGTCCTTGAACTGAACTTGACCCAGAGACCTAGTTTCCGTCGCAGACAACTGTTACAGCTTCTTCTCAGATGATACATATGTTTCAGGTAAGAGGGTAGTAAAAAAAAACCCGTATGTCTTTGTCAGTAGCTATAATTCATGCATAGGCTTCTGAAAAAAAAGCCTCTTATAAAGCAAGGGCTTGTTATTAGCCCTACAAATGTCTGAGGATATGGGAAGAAAGACAATTAATGAGCAGGGTCAGCAAGTACAGGTGGGAGACACTGTATGTGGGGATGTGGAGGGGCTGATAAAAAGAAAAGAAGAGAAGAGAAGAGAAGAGAAGAGAAGAGAAGAGAAGAGAAGAGAAGAGAAGAGAAGAGAAGAGAAGAGAAGAGAAGAGAAGAGAAGAGAAGAGAAGCTCCTTTCATGTTGTTTATCCTTGCACTATTCCAAAGAGCACCCTGTTATCTAGGTGAGCTGCCTTGACTTCTGCTCTGTAATCTCCAGCCAGACTAGGAACTAAAATTGCCACTGTCCCCTCCCGGACGTGGCTCTGCCAACCCTGGGTGGTCCTGCCAGCCTCCACTCACCAAAACATACACCTCAATCTGTTATAAAGAAAACAAGAGAAAGACAAGTACAAGATGTTATGAATTAGGTTTAAAAAACAAAACAAAACTGTAAAGCCTAGAGAGAATCCTATGCTTCTTCCCAGTGCTTCCCCCACTCCTTCCTTATCCCACAATCATCCATCTGTGAAAGTGAGTACTGCCCTTTACCAGCAGCAGACCTTTATAGCAGCAAACATCAATAAACCATCTGTCTGCACAGTTGCACAGTATATTTGGAGCCATTGCTAACATTCCAAGAGAAATGACTCTCGCTTGGCTTCTGTAAATAGGTGACTGTACATTTCTCTGCACTCAGGGCAGGCTAACTCTCTCCTCTTAATTTCACCAATTAGAGATGGTAAAGTATATTTGTGCTAAGTTTTTGAAAAATAAATTTGATAATGTAAACAGAGATTCTAGACATTCAGAATTGGTATTTTTTGCAATAAAATCTATGGATGGAATTACAGACTTTACCTCAAATCCTATTCAATTTTAGTACAGATTTTTATTACAATTCGTTATTGTTAATTCGCTTGTTCACCATGATTAATGTGAAAGGTTTGCAGTGTTTTTAGGTGCACATACTGAATGTGCAGCTTTTATCTGCATGGCAACATTTTTCATTTACCTTGTCATTTACTAGTCTCAGGTCAGGGGTGACTGTGTACACATTGATCAGCACTACAGACAGAAAAAGAAACACATTATTGTAAAATACAGCAGTCTTACATCCTTTTAACATGAAAACCTTTATGTATTTGAATAAAGTTAGTATCTTGGTGGGCCTTTTTCGATCAACAAAGTTAGTGCAGATAAAGTAAGACAGGCATTATATCTAGTATAGTAAAACATAATTACAGTGCTTATTTCCATATTGCTTGTTCAGTTCAAACCAAGCAGTAACAAGACATCATCTTTTGACTGATTTTCATTAACTAAGTCCTATTCTATGATAAAAATAAGCCTCAATTCTCTGCATTTCTGTGCAGTGATTAACTGATTAACTACCAGGTGCACTATGAGGGAACCTTTATGTTTGGGTTTGTAGACGGGCTTGTCGGTCTGGATGAAAACAGCTGTGCCCTTGCTCTCCACTGTAACGGTGGTGAAGTTGTGGAAGATGTAGCCTCCCTCTGTGAGGTGACGGTTCCCCCACACCTTCAGATGGGCCTGGCCTCTTAGCCCAGAGGGAACCTGGTGGAACATCCACACACATAAACACAAAACAAGGAAGGATCAGGGGCTGAAGTTACCGAAAGTAAATTAGGTCAAAGGGGGCGGAATGATAAGTTTACTCAAGAAATTTATAATCAGAAATTATTCCCCTTGATTAAACATTTTTAATATTTTTTAGGGAACAGCAGCTACAGGATAACAAAAGAACTACATTTAAACACAAGAGGAAGATGCCAAGCTATAACACTGCACACTACACATGACTGTATTTCACGAGAATGAGGGTGGAGGTTACAGGGAGGGGAGAGCAGGCAGGGGAGAGAGAGAGAGAGAGATAGAGAGACAGAGGGGAAGAATTGAGTCGTGCATACTAGATTGATCTATTCCAGCCTTCGGGGGCGGCGGACCATACATGCACGTCAACAGCTGTTGCATATTATATTGAGGCTGTTACCTTATTCCCAATGAATGAGCAGAGACAGATGTTGCATTACAAATAATGTTAGTGTTGATTTGCATGTTGCCTGAGGAATGTGCACACAACGGACAAGAGGTTCTCACTACTGTGCAGCTGTCACTGCTAAACAGCGCCGTGTATTTTAAACATCTCTGGAAAGCAGCATGCACATACTGTTGGGCACTGCTTAGAAAACAAATGCAAACTAAGCTGCGCAGACAGACTCACCTTTAGTTTGACGGTGCCTTTGTCTAAAATAGAAACAATGAGATAATTTAATGTGGGATATTTCTTCAGAGCTTGCCATACACTTATACATCAAATCATCAGTACAATACTATTCATTTGTAGTAGTTGTGAGAGCTACTGGACTGTGGCTGAGTTTGCCTGGAGGTTCTTGCTCTGGGTTAGTAGGACATCCAGCTGCAACCTGTCTCCATGCCACTCTGAGGCAGAGGTAGCACGATCACTAATGGAGCTGTCAAACAAATCACACACTGTGTACACTAAGTGGCTGGTGGGATGGGCTATACCGATGCCTCCAATCATAGATAATGTCCATGAAAACCCTGGCTGGTCAGGAGCACACAGTCAGGGCAGAGGTCAATTAGGCTCACGCTATGTGTATTCTTCAATGTATGCTTATGTTTTTGCCAGCACACCTTCCTGTGTGATCTCAACATCCTTTGAATAAATCACACAATTTTAAAAAAGCCCTCTTACCTAAATCATAGCTCAACTTTTGAGTGCAAGTTTTCTTTCAAAAAATAATGCATTGTGCCAGTGTAACCTTAGCTTCAGAATTTGGTCTCACCAAACACTGAGCCGTGGCTGTGGGCTACCGTCTGTCCCTTCACTGACAGCTGCACCTGGACGCGGGTTTCTGCTTTTGCATTGAAGATGGTTATGCTCACGCTCTCCTCTACGCCTGCTCGAAACACCGAGGGTGCAGCAACCAAATAACCCCTGAAAGGAGAGAGCAACATGGAGACAGAAGGATGGCGAGAGGAAAAAAAAAAGGGAAGGTGGGAGGTGAGATGGAAGGAGAGCAGACGAGTGCACAGAGGTGAAAAAAAGTAGAGATGGCAAAACAGAGGGAGTGGAAGTGGCAGGAGATGAAGGAGAGGTCAGGGGTCAGAGGTCAGAGAGGGAATTGTGACAAGAAGAGGAAGGAGGTAAACATATGATGCATTTGGATAAAGATGTATTGCATCACTGATTGGTTTTTAGAGGCAAGTCATCACTGATATAACTTACCATTCTGATTTTAAGTTAACATGGCAGTGCAATTGTCTTGTTGATTTTCCACAAATCATACAGGTGAACTAATCATAAATTCACATTTTTTTCTCGGTCTCTATTTCTCAGTTTCTTCCTGACCAACGCGCACATCAACATGCACGTATACACAACAAAATCACACATACAAACAGGGACATTCCACATGGATTTGTGCAGCGAGATCAGGTTTAATTGCAATGGTTACCAGGGACACCGTACCTGTTGGCCAATGAGCTTTCTGCTCGAGTGTTTTCTTTGGGTGGTCTGGCACCTCTGACAGAACCTTGGCGTCTGTTTTGAAAAATAACGACTGAGATTCCACACAGTCACTCTGACATTTAATTGAGGAAAGGAGCCCATCACTGAGGTCACAGAGCAAAGGTCATTCTTTGATGATTATAAACAGTCTGGAAAAAAAGCCCAATTTAAGTTTTATTTGGATGAAAGAATATGCCATCTGGCGTGGAGGGGCTATATCTCTCAGGTAACAAAGATAGAATAATAGGAGCTCTTGTTAGTGTGGTCCTGCAGAACTAACTCAGTATAGTCTGGTATGTCAGGAGTTAGTTAGGGGTGTGTGAAGCAGATGATAAAAGCCTCAACCTAATGATGTGTTGTGTTTGAGGATCATTCAGTTACTTTGATTATTTGTGAGAAACGCAAATAGCAAATCAGTTTATGCCACCCACAGATGGCAGGCGTACCTGAGGCAATCTAAGTCTACATATCTTTGTGTTTGATCAATTCAGTCCTAACCCAGTCATTCCAACTCTAGCTCTTAAGGCAAACAGGCCTACTCACCCCCTGAAAAACTTAACTGAAGATCACACAAATTAGGAGTGAGCAAAGCCTCGAGCACAAACCCAATTGCATGCCTGAGAGAAAGATCAGGTGGTTGGCATTACAGAACTACTGCATTACAGCCCAGAGGCAACCGCAGTTCCTGAGAGAGAAAGTCATGAGAAAATCCCCTGGAAAATAAGGCTTCGGGAGAAGGAAGATAATACGAGGAAATTGACTCTGTGCGTTTGATCTACAGTGAGTTTAACCAGCTCTTGGATGAGCCTGGATCAGGTGGTGGAGACCATGCTTATTTCAGTCACATGGCTTGATGTACTCAAGTTCCCATTGTTTTTGCCCAACTTTTGTCCTCAGCTGAGAGCTGGTCAGTGCCTGAGTAGGATTTGTGTTCTCCTTTGTAGGTGAAGTCCTTAACAGTCAGCTCTTTTTTTAGTTCAGTCACATGATTTTATGTTCTTAGCCTTTTGCAACTTCACCCTCGGCTGAGAGTGGTTTAATACATGGCAATAATGTAAGCTCTCTTTTGTAAATCAAGCCTGCATTTGTCAGTAATTTTGTTTTTGTTTATTTTCTACATTGAGCCACATTCCTTACCTCCCCCCTGAACAACCTGGAAGAACTGTTTACAACTCTTCACTATTACCACAACATTCAAGGTCAGGATTAAGCTCTCTAACAGCTGACAGCAGTCTGACTGATGGCATGGAAGAGCCAAGTCAATTTTACCTTTTTTTTTGCCTCGGAGTCTGGAGGAATAAACTGAACAACATAGGTTACTGCCAAAGTCAATGAATTTACTTAAAATACTCATTATCTGTGCATGGGCAATCACAACGTGAACGGCAGCACAGGCTCCCTCTCCATAATATTTCAAGTCCAGCAACACGACATGTTAGTGCAATAAAGAAGGCTGAAAAAACACGAGTGACTAAGTGTTGTGATAGTAAAATGTCATTATCTGTGATGGCATGAAATCCTCCCATATCCACAAATACCATGATAAAGTGAAAGATAAGGACAGTTGGTTTAAGCAGTAAATATTACTGAGCCATAATCAAGATGCTTGCTGCACACGTCTTGATGAAAAGGACAACGTTGCTGTGACCACAGGTAACATAAAGTGAAAAAGCAGCATTTTCCCTGCATATTTGGAACAGAGTAGCTTAAGTGAATTTCCGACTGAGAGCATCGGAAATGCTTGTAGTAAGTACAAAGCGCTGCACCACATGCAACATTGGCTACTTACTGTCTTTCTTGTGCATAACTTCTGCTCACGTTGCAGATGAACAAAGTCCATGAAAGACTCAAAGCTGTCAGAGACAACCGTAACATGTTGGCCTCAGTAAAGTGGAGATACCGCTGCTGGATATCGGCTCCCTCTCCCTCTGAAGGAGGCTGGATCTTTTAACTCTAATGAAATGTTAAATGAAATCTCAGCAGTCTGTGTCTACAGCCCCCTCAGTCTATCTATCCATTGGGGTTGATTTGCGTGATAGGTGTTCAGGGCTTCGTCCGGAACCAAAAGATCAACTTTTTGTAATCATCCCACTTCACCAAATCCAGTTCCAAGCAAGCCGTGATTTCTTTTTTCTTTTTTCTTTTTCTTTTCTTTCTTTTAGAGCCCAGAGTACACGGACAGTCCTCTCCCATGTGCCTTCACCCGCCCCGGTTCCGTTCTCTCATATTTCAGCATTACAAATTGCAAGCGTCCTCCCACTCCGGCGCGCAAAAATGTCACTTTAAAGAAATGTTTGACATGTAGTAATCCGTGCAACTCTCCGTTCCCCGATCGCTCCCGGTGATCTCGTTCAAGTCGGCCGGTCTGGTTTCTCCGCTCCCGCGGCGGCGGCGGCGGCGGCGGCAGCAGCAGAGAGTCGGGAGGCGATCGGCGCCGGGCTGCGATTCATTCACTTTAATGCCTCCTCTCACTTCTCTGCTGCGGGAGCAGGATCGGCGCGGACCCCGCGGCTTGAATCACTATAAATTACCTGCACGTCACATACCTTTGGTTCAGCTGACATCTCGAAGGATCTACCAGCTACACCTAGTTCTTTTTTTTTTTTTTTCTTTGTTGAGAAACATCACAAGAGCTGCCAAAACAGTTTAGAGCGACACAAACACACACTTGAAGCAGGGCTACCTCTTATTTAGTCTTTATTTTCGTACCAGTCGGATTGGGTTGATGCCCTGTGCGGATATCTGCTGCCCTCAAGTGGTAAACGGGATTAGACGCAGTGGAGTTTATCATTGAGTTCAAATTACAGGCCAGAGCGTTTCTCTTTTAGATAACAAAATTTATTGACGTTTCTGAGGTACTGCATTTTTGAGTATTGATGAACACTGTTGCATAGCTTTCTGAAATACTGACCAAAAAGATAAATTCATAAAATAACATTTAAACAGCAAGAATATGACCAGTATCAGCAACGGTATAAAAATTATTCACATTTTAAAGCAATTCAGACACCAAGTTCATGTTGAGAATGAAAAAAAACAAATCCGGAACCAAGAGGGAACTTTTTTCTGGATTCGGTCTCTTTCAGTTAGAACATGGCAGAACTTTAACAATCCTGATCCTAATCCCAGTCTTCAACATGTATAATCTGGGGCATTTCACTGTCATTGGGCATCCTAGAGGGAAGCCCTGAGGCTCAAATCCAAAAAGATCCCAAGAGTAGACAGAAGAGACCACTTAATAATAAAACAGCTGCACTGCTGAAATCTCCTTTAACAAGTCTTAATATCCCTTGTCAGTTGGACTGTGACTTCCCTGTGGAGGGTAGTGAGTTTGCAGACAATTTCCCTATAAAGCATTTCTGGTATTACTAATTGATTCCATCTTTTTTGTCTCAAGCGCAGCTGTGAATGATATCCCCAACAGTGAGGTCTCCCTGTTTCTCGGCCACTATGTTGTGATACAGTTTACAGTACAGTTTCCCTTGTTCGGGCTCAGTGAAAGCATCCTTGGAGAAAACCACTTGGTTGCTCTGGCTAACCTCCAATCCATAATCCTGACAGAGTCTGGCTGTAAGTGACGTGTCTAAGGACAAGAGCTGAGCAAGTCTGTCTAGAGGAAAGCGACAGTTGCGGCTGCTGTATCCGTGGCTGAATATTAGCAGCAGGTCTCTACGACATGTCACTAGGTGCCGGTGGAGCGCACAACTCTGCAGGAAGTTTAACCTCTGAGCCAATCGGAGCAAACGCACAGGGTTTCGCTCCAGATAAGCGCGGTTAATAGACAGAGCAAGCCTGATGGCTGGAGTACATCGGATCCGCTCAGGGAGCTCCATTATGTGCCGCGTGGCATGGGTTGCACCTGGGAGAGACGGGGGAGAAAAATAAATAAATAAATATATATATTTCAGAAAATGTGGAGAGGTCATCCTGGTTATGTTTCCAGGACACCTTTCAGGTGACTAAATTGCAAAATCCTTTTCAGAAGAAGGAGTTATCAATCTGCTGTGCCCAGAAGGAGCCATAAATTAAATTTCCACTTCCACATGACTGCCTTTGAATAATTAATTAACAAAATCTCTTTATTTCTTTTTGTGAACAAAACTGGCTGATGCTAAACTCACTGTCTCCAACATATACTTATTAAGGAGGTTTTCTGAACTTTCTCAAGTGCTCTACAGAGAAACACTGATTTTACAACACTGGTTTATTGCACTTAATACAATGCTTCAACATGCATGCAAAAAACCTGTTAAGCCTTTAACTATAACATACAGTAACCAACCCAAGTTGTAAAGAAGACCAAGAGCTTCAAACTCCTCCTGGTTGGGATGCGGTTCTTTTCCAGTTGTGTAGCTATCCAAAAGCCAGCTTAGATTCTCCTGTAGGTGCGTGTCGTTAATGCGTGGGTCATAGAGCCGCAGTGGCTCACCACAAAGACGATAAGAGGCGTAGATGAGGAAACGTACTGTCCTCTCCAAAATGGCCACGCAGCTCAACCCAGACACCCTCTGGACGATCATGTCCTGCTTCACACCACGTAGTCGATCAAACACAAAACTGTATACCTATAAGATAAGCATAATTTGAATAAAAAAGTAAATGCCTGGACGTGTTTTTAATTTTAATGTATCCAAGACTGTAACTACAGTATTCAAATGTTCTTACTGGGGCAGTCACAAATGAGCAATGTCAAAATCAATTGTACAAGCTAGACCCTAAAATTCTGATGTCTCAATCTGTTTTTTTGATTAGTTTTTAAATTACAGTACTTTTGATAGCCAGTCACTTAAAGTTTTGTCATTTCCTGTGTGGGCCAAAACCCATGCTATGGTATATGGTCTTTTTGGGCTTGTTTAGTACTCTCAAGAATATGTTCATATTCTTATGGAGATGAATTGCACAATTTTATGCTGCAAACTTCCTGTGAACTCAAAGTTCCCTGATTTTTCAACTGCCATTAACAGTGTGAAGATAATGCTAAAAGTTTCAATTTCCAAGTCAACAATTACCTCAAGATATGAGATGATAACAAAAACAAACAGACTGCAAAATCGATATAAATAACACTAGCCTCTGTCCAGGGATGCAGACTAGGGGAGGCAGCGATGTCATCGATGAGGTAACACACAGTTTTCAACAACATGGAAGGTGGACGGAGGTCAGTGGGTTTTGTCAAGTCTTTCCCAGCTGCTGGTCTGGAATACTCCTTGACAGCTCGCAAGGGGTCTCCCCTGGGCCGTTTATCTCTTACTGTACCCACTAACATCTCAAAACGGTGAAGGCGGTTCTGAGTCTCACGGACCCGCAGCTCATGAGCAGGGCACATGGTCTGGCAGGTCCCCCTGGGCGCCGTCTCCCCCTGCTGCTCATGTCTCTCATCCCTCTCCACTGGTCTCGCCGGTCTCGCCTGTGCTTTGTCTTGGCCTTGCCATTGCTCCTGGTTCCTCTGCCTCCACTCTCCTCTCGTCGGTGCATCTCTCCTCTGTGAGTGAGAGCTGTTTGGTGTGTTTAATTAGTAGCTGAATATGTGGTTTATACAGATGTACATTACAAAAAGCAAACAAAGGAACAGCAGCTTCTTCTATGTTGACCCTCCTCAACACCTGACAATCCCTACAATCACACAAAAGAGCAATTCATGCTAAGTCAATCTAAGATCTTTATGCTTAGTTACAAGCTTGTAACTACTACTCTAATAGCTTTTATTAGCCAGTACTGTGGTGGAGTATATGTATAGTAGCTCTAATCACCAAGCTAACATTAATGTCTAGTCCAACAGCTGTATTGCTATAGCCACGACAGCTAGCTAGCTAACTAGCTAACAACCACAGATAACGCGATAATACCTCTTCTACCTGGCAATTCCCGAGTTTCACTAAACAAGCTATCAACGTACAATACAATTATTGACTTTGAATAGCATTTCCATGAAATGCTTAGTTTGTGTGAACAAAGATCATGTCTGTACTCACATGCGACGAGGCGCTCGCCTACGGTTCATCGGTACTTCAGGAGGCAGGTCGTCACTTCGCAGCATCGTCCAATAAAAACGGGTCTTTCTTGTTTTGGTGTAACGTCACATCCGGGATTGTGACGGTTTTATTTACAGCGAAGGCAGAAACTTTCGAATGAAATTATGCATAGTGTTGTTAAACCCTGCAAACTACGTTTAAGCACCGCCCATGTATTGTCAGCGAATACGCTCACCGAGCACATTATTAGGAACAGCGCACTAACACGGAGCAGGGCCTCCCTCGGCTCTCGCAGCCTCAGTCCTTCACGTCATTGATCCCACAGGATGTTGGAAACTTTCCTGAGATTCTGCTCCATGTAAACACGATTGCATCACGTCATTCCTGCAGATCTGTCAGCTGTGAGTTCATGCTGCTAATCTCCCAAAGGGGTTCTACTGGATTCTGATACGGTGGCTGGGGAGGCCACTGAAGTTCACCGAGGTCTTCGTCATGTTCATGAATCGGCCTTGAGACGACTGTTTCCTTCTGACATGGTGCGTTACTATGCAGGAAGTAGCCATTAGAAGATGGTAAACTGTGTCCATGAAGGGATATGCATGGTCAGCAACAGTTCTCAGACAGGCTGTGACCTTTAAACCATCACTGATTGGTACTGTGGGGCCCAAAGTGCCAAAAACCCTCCCCAGACCATTACACCAACACCAAACAAGGCAGGCTGGGTCCATGGATTCATGCTGCTGACAATAAATTCTGACCCTAACATCTGTATGTCTTAGCAGAAATCCAGATTCTTTAGACCAGGCCAGATTTTTCCAGTTTTCAGCTGCCCAGTTCTGGTGAGCCTGTGCCCACTGCAGCCTCAGATTTCTCTTCTTGACAGACAGGAGTGGAAGCCAACGTTGTCTTCTGCTTCTGTTGCCCATCTGCCTCAAGGTTCGACATGTTGTTCATTCTGAGATGCTTCTCTACTCTCCACAGTTATAAAGAGTTGCTCAATGAGTTACAGTAGACTTTCTGTCAGCTCCAACCAGTTTGGCAATTCTCGTCCAGCCTCTGACGTCAACAAAGCATTTCCATCTGCAGAACTAATGCTCATTGGATGTTTTTTGTTTTTTGTATCATTCTGAGTAAAGTCTAGAGATTGTTGTGTGTGAAAATCCCAGGAGCTCGGCAGTTTCAGAAATACTCAAACCAGCCTGTCTGGCACCAACAATCATGCCATGATCAAAGTAACTGAGATCACATTTTTCCCCCATTCTGATGTTTGATGTGAACATTAACAGAGGCTCCTGACCTGCATCTGCAGGATTTTATGCACTTCACTGCTGCCCCGTGATTGGCTGTTTAGATAATTGCATGAATAGGCAGATGTACCAGTTTTCCTAAGTGTTAGGTGAGTGTATAATGGGAATACATGAGAGGCACAAAATGGGGCTACAATGAAACGTAAAATTACTTTTCTTCAAAAATGACCAGTAAATTAAATTTTGATTCTTTTCAGTTATATAAGGAGCAAATTAACAATACTGTGCAAAACATTTAGGCTTGTTAGATGTTTAGATTCTTACCGACCCACACAACACCATGAAGGAGGTGAGTGATCAGGGCCAAAGTTATTCTGCAGCAATGAACACAAACATTTAGTGTATCTTCAAGATGTCCTGCAAAAGATGGCCTGGCCCCCCCAGAGTCTTGATCTCGACACCATGGATTCATTTTGATTTACATGAAGAGACAGAGGGGACTGAGACAGTCTAAAGCCATAGTAGAATTATGGCATGTTCTCCAAGATGAGTGGAATAAACTTACTGGCCAAGCACCTTGAAAAACTGTGCACAAGTGTACGTCAGAGAACTGGCACTGTTTCAGAGGAAAAGGGTAGTCTCACCATGTATTGATTTGATGTAGGTTTTTTTCTATTCAATGCACTTCTTATAAAGTTAATTAATAATATAAGCTATTCATGGCATTATTTTCTTTAAGCATCTTCACTTTACTTTTAGAACCTAAAACATTTGCTTACTACTGTGCATCAAAATGTTTTTCAACATGTTCAGCCTCCTAGCTCTTACAACTTGTGTATTTGTATTCCCAGCAGTAAGACTCCAGATTTTTTGCAGCTGTATTTAACACAACATAAAACTGGAACACCCTATTCTTAAATACTGTTCCATCTAATTACTCATTGCCCACGTTGACTGTTCAATTTAAAATTTTAATTATTTTCTATTTATTAACCATGTTCCATTTATAAAAGAGTAACAGATATAATTCAACAATTACACTCTCTCATGATACAGCTGCAAATAAATCAGTCACAAATGGCACAAATATATCCAGGCCAGGGAAGTTAGAGGGGAAGGGGTTATCAAAGTGCATGTACTGTGTATCCCATGTTGTGTGGTGTCTTTCACTGTTTAGGGCAGTAGAGCTCATGGGTTCTTGCTGGGCCAAGCTGCTCTTCCTCCATTGCATGCTGGACATGGATTGTATGACGGCAGACTGATGATGACAGCTCCAGCAGCTCTGAAAATGCACTGGAAAAATTGAAAAACATCGATGTGTGAGTACAAGTTTAATCATATCAATGGGAATATTGATTTTTTTGATGCTACTGAATATTTGCCAGCGTTAAATTCTTTAAATGTAAAGCAACTCCCTCCTTTTCAGCCACAGAAAAAAAAATTAAGCTATTTGAAGAAGACTTTGTAATGAACATTTAAGACAACGCACTCATGACACAGTGAGCAATAATAAATCAAAACACTGACCAGACACAGCAGACCCTTATACACAGCATTCCCTGTTTGCGCCTACCCTGACAGCTGCTGACTGATGTCCTTTGACTTCATTTTCATGTCCCTAAGACACTCTAGAGAAGTGCTGTTGTCCTTATGGTCTCCTTCCGTGCATTCCAAAAGCAACTTCTCACTCTCCTTCAGGCAGGACTCAGCTTTATCTAAAATGGGTAGATACAGGTAGATATGATTATAACAATATTTATAATCATTTCCTGCATGACACATACAACATATGTCATTTGATGTTCACAAGAGCACACATTGGTTAGGTCACCTAAAATAAGAAATTTGTTTCATCTCAATTGTAAAAATCCAGAACCACATTGTTTAAAAGGGACATTTATTTTGTGGCGACCCTGAAAACAAAAGTATTACAATAACCAATAAGGTCCTACAGGACACCAGATTCTTCCAAACTCAGAATAATACTGGTTATGTTAGATTAGTGGTTCCTGTGTTTGTTCGGTCTATGCTCCCATTAATGGTTTGAAGAGAACTGGCCTGTTTTGGAGAAATATGATACAAGATATTTCTATGCACGAATTACAATTTACTGTAAGAATCAATATCGGATTACATTTTTAAGTTGTGATATTATGTGAGATTAACAGTGTTATTTTGTAAACTTTTCTTCAACTTTTTTTTTTTTAACTTTTAAAAACAGTAACTACAACCTAGAAATTCTGTTCTGTCCCCATCAATGTAGAAATTTTTGACAGGCAGTTCATGTCGCGTGGTGTCAACAGCTGTTGCAAAACACTTGTAGTCCTCGGTGAACTGCTTGGCAGCTTCTGCCACGGGAGTCAGTGCAGCAATCTGATGGAAAATGATAACATTAGTAGGATGAGAATTGTGTACTTTTACTGTTTAAACACAAGCCCACAGTTCGGACATTCTTACATTTAAAAAAAAAAAATTAACCAGCTATTTACCAGTTGTTTTGATTGGACTGTATCATCAGTCTGCAGAGGTGTGAACCAACATGCCTCAGTAGAGTAAAAGTACTAAAAAGCAGGCAAGTGTCTCCAGCTTGACATAAATATCAGTTTTTGTTTTATGATACCTTGCCATACATAAGAACTTTTAGAATTTATATTACACAAGACAATTTTTGATTTCTATCTATAAGACACTTCTGGACTAGATCGGAGATTCAGCTATGATTTTAATATAATTGTTGCTGCTCAGCAAGGAGGTGGCATTCAAACATTATCTCTGTCCTTACAATCACAAACAATGACACTGAAAAAAAAAATGAAAACTATGATAACTGTGTTAATATGTCTCTTAAAATTTCAGAGATTAGAGTAACTACAGTAGAGTTTAAGGTTCACACATTAAAAAAGGGCAGTACAAAGGAGAAAATTTCCTGACCTGCAAATCTAGCAGCTCATTCACGAGTCGTTTCTTTTCTGCGAGCAGGTATCGGCGTTTCTTCTCCTGGACCTCATTACGCAATGCCTCTTCTTCCTCCATTGTCTGCAGGATCCTTGCTTCTGCTTCAGCCTTGAGTTTTGCAGTATTGCTCTCCATCTTCAGTCAAACACCACAGAGATAGAGTCAGGTCATTTGCATAATGGAACTCTTGTTTGTTGTCTATATGTTTATACCCCATCAAATACAGTGGGCAACCCTCTAAAAACTACTTAAATGATATTTTTATTTAAAATGTCATTGTACCCTGATTTAACAAAGCCGATTTCAGCATATTAGATACACTTGGCTAACTCACCTTAGCTGTGAGGTACGCCAGTAGGAACGTTTGCATCTCAATATCCCTCTTTTCATTCTCTGGGTTTTTATCGGTTTCTGCTGCATTTTCTATCAGTGTTTTATCTTAGAGAGATTCAAAAGATACTGTTATTGGATTGTCCCGTTTGTAATTAACTCCACAAAATTTCAGGTTTTAAATCAGTTTACCTTTAATGACTGAAATATCAAAATCTGGTCGAAAGCAGTGTCCATCTGAGAAAGTAGACTGCAGAATACTTTTCCCAAGCATTGATGGTTCGTTTTCACGTGACATCATTGCTGCAAGGAAAACAGCACGAGTACACAAATGTTATTTATAGATCTCATTTATAAATTTTTATAGGATCAATTAGAACTCAGGGGAAATAAGTTCTTAAAACAACTTTTTGCCCTGCTGGGTTTCACTACAAGATATTAACAACCGTCTCAACTAGAATCATACAAAATCCATAAATCCTTTAAAAAAAAAAAAGACCTTTGAGGAAGATAATGGGAAGTTATCATCATTGCTGCTAAGGCACACATCAATGAGCATACTCATTAGATTTAAATTTAAAAATCAAAATGAAAAAAAATGCTCATCTGTCATAAATTGTATGATTACACATGATTATGATTACACATTTAAAATTATTATCTAAGGGAAGTACTTACATGTTGCAAGAGCCTGTGGCGCCATTGAACGTCTTGGTGGAGTGCCCACCTTTGGTCTGACGCCACTCGGTTTAGGTGAAGAAGGCCTTGGTGGCACGGCATTAGATTCACTGGTCAGTGAGTTACTCTGATTATGTTTTGGGGAGGTTTTAGAGGGGGGGTGCAAAATGAGACACAAAAGGTTGACAGCAACATACAGACAGAAATTAATTCACCTGAACTGCATATACACAAGGGGGACAGAAGAAAAAAAAATCAACTAATCATTCAAACATAAAATACTGGAAACTTAGGTCCACATCTTATACCACCCAATGCCTACCGTACTTTCATTACCACTAGTCACTAACATGAAAACTTTAAAAAGAAAGAAATTAAAAGCAGCAATACCTTTGAAAGTGATGACTTCTCAGCAGACTGCATATATCGAGACTTGACTATAGTTCCACCTGCTAAAGTTTGATGAAGAAATTTTAAGATATTAATAATGAAAGAAATAAAGAAATTTATGAAGCCATTTTATCGTTAATTAAAGATATGCATATATCTCATATCAGCCTTAAATCCCCATTTAAGGGAAAAACTGTTTAATTCCCACATGGAATTAATATAACGTTTTCAAAAATTTTCGAAACCATGGACAACATGTTAAAAAAATATATTAGTCAAGATGAGTTAATTTACAACATCTCTCTAGCAAAGCTGTTTGTGATATTAAATACAGAGCCTTGTGGTGGGGGGCAGCACACATCTGTGTATTTAATTGTATTCTGGCAAATAATATATGTTTCAGAACATACTGAGAACATGGATGGACAGAAAAGAAAAATATTCTATTACAGGAACTAGTTTCTACGCCCACTTTAATACTTTTCTGCTGTGAAAACTTATAAGATGATCTTTGAAGAGGAACTTAGGACAGATTGTTTTAAAAGACTGGGCGATGCTTTATGGGAATTGTGGGCATAGGGGGTATATCGTTTCTAAAGTTTGGTAGTGCTATGTAAACGAAGTCATTACATACACAGACTCGGGTGCCCGATGTCACGCATCGTGAACAAATACTTACATTTCACACCTTTCTTCCCAGTTCCACTGCTGCTGGCTATATTAGACTTGTTACCACTTTTCGAGCTGGAATAAGACAAACCAAAAATTAGCACTCGACAGCAACAGCAAAACTAGTTGTGTTTTTTTTAAAGAAAAATCTAAAATAAAATTAGAAAATGAGCTAAACCTAAAGATAAGCTATGATGTTAGCTTAGCTACCCTTAACTTACTATATATCAATATATCAAGTGTACATTTAGCTGTTTTATAGGCTAGTTGTTAGCTGTGTGTTAGGTCCGGTGGAGTGAAGAACTGAATTTGCAGCTACATGAAATAACGTATAGGGTTTTAACTAAAGGGGCTCGGCGTGACTGAGTTTTCTCCACGTCAAATTGTCAAAAGACGGGAGAGTGAGAGAAGAGCTACCTTTTAGCGTCGGTGCAGGCATTTTTAAAACTACTCGGCATCGTCGACGTTCTTCTCGACGCCATAATGTTTTGAAGCAACCCGCCTTCCGTCTTCTTCGTCTGGTGGATTTCCGGCGGGCCGTGGACGGCGGAGCGACGGTGGAGCCCCCCGGAGGCCGGGAGCCGCCGTCCACGGCCCGTGGTCTTTAAATGCAGGCCGGTTGAATGAAGGCATTTTAAATGTGCTTTAGCAGTAAGTGGGAAATCACTCTCACATTAAAAACGAAATAATAATAGACCTGAAACAGAAAGACGGAGGATCCAGACCTGATCTGACGACTCCCTGACTAACTGTTGCCTTTCGCTTACATATTTTTCACATGAAAATACAACATGTTGGACTGTTTCCAAATTTCCACAGTGACATAGACCGTCTGGATGTTCAAATAACTGGCCAGACCACAATGCCCCAGTCTGAGCCTCGTTGGAACAACAACATCCCTTCTCCCAGAGTTTATCATCAGCGTTTTTCTTTTAATAGATGTCTCCAGAGAGAAATAGTAATGCATACCCCTTCACTCTTCTTTCCACTCTTTTTGCCACTGAAGCTTCAGTTTTTCCTCACAAATGCTAGAGCGTTCACGTTTTCTCAGCAGAACGTTCTTATCAACAGTTTTTATTTACAGCGTTTCCGTAGCCGGTTTGTCAGAAATCTCTTTTCCTTGAACCTGTGAGTGCCAGGATTATCCACAAAAAGCCTGCAGGACAGCCCATGCTCTCCACCCAGAACAAGCAGCAGAAAATCTCCCAGAGCACATCAGGGCAGGCCCTTGAGGTCCCGTCTCTCAAAGTCAAGAAGGCAGCCACATATTCCAAACAGATGATACTTTTAGGGGGGGGGGGTTGACCAGCTCTATCCACCACATGGCCCATAAAATTGCCAGTAGTTCAGCTGAGAAAACAGAAAAAATGTCAGAAATGCAGATGCTCTGCTGGATCTGAAGATTAACCAAATTCAGTACATTCCAAACACATATTTTCCAGAGACAAGATCCATCGATAAAAATCCACATACACTCTTCCTGAAAGTTATATTTGTAAACATGACAACATGAGCCAGCAAAGGTAAATGTATGACAGGTTAAGTGATAAATCAGAAAGGAACTGGAGACCAGTCAGACCCAGTCACACTGTCTCACTCATACCCAGAATTCACTGCAAGCTGTTTTATGAGGTGAAGGAAATTTGACTTACTCTTCTTACCCATAAATTCCCAGTAATCCCGGGACATTTTGTTACAGAGCTGTGTTTAATGCTTTAATACTGAAGTTAAACCAGTAGTGAAGCTGCAGTTTGTTTCCTGATTATTAAAGGTGATTCCCCCATTTCTACAAGTAAGGTGTCACTCTATGAGCTGCAGCAGCAGATACAAAGACCTTGACTCTTTCTAAAGGACACTCATACTGGTAAGATTTAAAGCAGGAATTTCCCCCTTGGAGCAAAGGATCTTGAATTTACTTTATACATGGAAACCCCAAATCTCCATTGAACAATCTTGTCCATGGCCTTCTGAGGTTGATAGAGCAAATGGTGAATATTTTCCTCTCTCCTCCAGATGGCGCCATTATCTGCAAATAAATAATTTTCAAAATCCTATGTGAACTTTCTGAAAGACTCATTTATCATAACATTAAAGATGACTGGTATAATGGCTGAACCTTGGGGCGTAGCATTTTCAGTGTAACTAGTTTCAGAAAAAACAGAAAAAAACTCCCCAACACCCACCTGAATAGACATATGACTGAAAAAAAGCCTTTATCCAGTGAAACATTCTGCCATTAATACCTGCATTATGGAGTTTATTAAACACACTCTCACTCCATATAGAGCCATGTGGTTTTTCATTATCCAAGAATACTCCAATTACAGCTTCTTTACTAATAACAGCTTTCCTAATATCCGGGTCTAAAACTGTAATAGAATTCATAGAGCTTCTTCCAATTCTGAAACCATTTTGTTAATTCATAAAAATGTCATAAAGATACTAATGGCTTTGAGGGAATATACCAGTCTATTTGCAAACATTCTTCCCATTACCTTGCACAGAACCTATGTCTATGTTATAGGTTGATGAGATGTTGGACCGGGTGGACCTTTTCCTGATTCCAAAACTATAATCACTATTGCATTTTTTATTTTGTTTGTAACTTACCAGCCTCCAAGATAAAGTTAAAAGAGCAAGAATTTCTTCCATCATCATCTTATCTAAATGCTTAAGGAGCTCATAACCTATTTCATCCTGGCCTGTAGTGGTATTTTTCCCCAGACTGCACTGTATTCTTAATCGCTCTCAAAGAGATCAACGCACTTTATGAGCTTTCAGCTTCACGTGCATTGTTTAATTTCCATTTTTCTGCTTTCAAGGCTTCCTCCCTTATCCCAAAGCCCTCCTCTCCCATTGACCATGGATTATGAACATCCAGGAAAAATCTTAACGCATACCTTCTTTTTCTTTACTGTTTACTGTCTCAATAAAGCCATCGTTCAGAATTGGCATTGATGTCTTGACAACTTTTCCAGACTTTCTATGGATTCTGGACCTTATCTGACTGACTGGGGTATTTGGACCTCTTTCTTGTTAATGCTCTGCATCATTTGTATTCAATAGCAGTTGACTAAGTAAGGTTCTTACATACATTTCTAAATGCTTGCTTTCTCTTTCTTACTGCATAACACAGTCCTTATTCCACCATGGAATGGTAACATGATCTTTGAAGGACTTCAGGGGTCTAGGAAGCCAGTCTCCAAATCACTACAATTAGAGAACTGCTGTACTCATCAACTGATCGCAGCACTATAGACATCCCCTGAACCTACGGCTGCACCTTCCTCAAACTTGTCCTGTTCTTCTTAAGCAAATCTTTTTACTCTGTCCCCAGAATCCATAAGTAAGGACTTTCCAGACTGGCTGAGAACAGGAACATGGTCACTCCCCTTGAGTCTTCTCCCAGGTCAATCTATTCCCAAACTCTTGCTCAGGCTGGAGATGCAAGCATCAAATCAAATGCACCCAAACAACAGTGGGTGGTGGGGTTTCTACGCCACTGAGTTGAGTCTCTTCATGTACTTCAAACAATGGTGACTAAAACTGGGCAGACCATGTTGGAGTTGGAGGAAATAAACGTTGAACAACAGCAATTCTTACTGAAATTACAGCAAAACAGAGAAGAGAGTAGACGTTGAAGGAGATGGAATGTATGACCGTTAAACTAACTGAGAGTAAATATTTTTCCAGCGGATGGGCTTTCAGACCCAAAGAGCAGAAACAAAAAATTAAGAAAAGAAGAGAAGATTTGGATCTGGGATTAGGTCTGTGGCAAATGCCGTTTATTCAACTCTGACATCAAAACGGGAAAAAATAAACCCAAACAGAGTAACAACACATTTACAAAAACAAACAAGCAGAAAAAAAACAGCTACAGCGGGCTACTGCTGCAAAACCACATTCCTGTTTCTGACGAAAAGAGGGAAATTCATTCCAAAGCTTTCTGTTGTATTAATATCCTACATCTAAATGAAGGGTGCTCATTCAGCTGTGAGTATGACTACAAACGGAGCTACACATGACAGAGTGGGAGTGGGAAGAGTCTGGTTTAAGCACGGCCCCACCTGTACGCCAGTTTTGTCAGCTGGTATTGTGTTGAAGTCTGTTGCCTCTTCAATCTGTGTTTTTCTCTCATTACAACTGTGTTTCCTAAAGCATCCCCAGGATTCAATGCTTGAAGTCCTACATTCAAATATTTCACATGTAATATCGAAAGTATTTGATTCAACTGAGAATTCTGTTTCAGTGGTCTCAGTCTTATTTTTGTGGCTTACAGAGTCCTCCGATCTGCTGAAACTGTGACAGAGAGATGTGGTGTGATATTTGCATGGCTGTTGCAAGCTTTTGTACAATTCTTAATATTACTGTGTAAAAAGGAGAAGTTATCTCTAACATACTTTGGTTGCAACTTCTGCTCTGCATTGACTTACAGGGGTGTGAAAACCCACATTTGTTTTAGTAAGAGTCTGCATTCCCTGTCAAAGACATTTAGAAACAATTTCTTCAAATTAAGAAAACTTCCAGACTACATACACCCCCCCCACACACACACATATATATATATTTTTGTTCTCTGTCCTTTTTTTCACCATTTATTTGCAGGATAGGTGCAATGCTTCCCTATGAATCGTTAGATTAAGCTGTGCAGCCGACTAGACCATCACAACAATAAAAGCAATGAGCTTACTCACTATGATATACAATACATATATACAACATAGAGTGACCAGTCAACCTAAGTTGCATAATAGTAATTGCAGAAGTTACTCACACAGGCACAGAGGAGAACTGGAGATTCAAGCCTTGATGTATTTGCTGTAAGTCAATAGAGATGATGATGCTTCATGTGCATGTACCTGCATGTGTGCGTCTTCATCTCATTTGTGTGGGTATCTGCTTAGGAAGTTCTCCTACCCGGAGTTAACCACTTGTTTGTGTGCACAAGTCTTAAAGAACATAATGGGTGCTGATCCCACCTGTCTGAGCTGGTCTCGGGCAGCAGGAAGGACAATAGGAAGAGAGCGGGTGTCGGACTGGGTGGTAAACACTGGTCAGCAACTTTTGACCTAAGTCACTTTAACACTTGGAAGGATAAACCACTGGGGGTAGAGATGGAAAATACTGGTGGCTTGTGAGTGGGCATTAAAACTTAAAAATGTAGACAATATTGCAATGAGTTTAAGATTTGCATTCAAATTTTTACCTTGGATTCCTTACAATCCAATGATAGTAATTTTGAATAAAAATTTTAAGACATTACTTGAATTATATTTCTATAAAGCAAGTATGCTAGGTGACATCCAGGTATTGAAACTAGTTTTATCCTGACCTTTCTGCTTTAATGAAATTTCATGATAAAGGTTGAACATTTGGGCTTGGCAGTAAAACAAATCTCTCACAAATACATGTCTGTATTTGTGTGTGTCTGTGTGTATCTGTGTGTGTGTGTGTGTGTCCTACTTTATCAGCATGTGTAAAGGCCGGGTCTTATCATTGCTCTACTCTCTCTCAGTGTAATAAAGCCTTGAGGCAGGCTGCTGTGTGTCCGCATGCTGGCTGTCCATCTCTCACCACCAAGCAATGCCAGGACCAATAGCTGCTTTGAGGTGGACAACTAGTGCTGTTGATGAAGTTGATATGAGCAGCAAAACCTATTAGATTCAATCAGTAGTATTTTTTGATTTTATAGTACAAAATATTTTATTGGTATAGTGGTTTCCTTTTATTTTTCTCTGCTGGAAAGGACAAGATTCGGTCCGCCGCTGAGAAGCTTGGGTGAAAGAGTGAGAAGTGCATGTTGAAAGACAGAAGTATAGACAGGGAGTCATTGAATGAATAAAAGTCCTTGTCTCCTTTCTGAGGCCACCTCACTACCCACTCTCTGCTCCGAAACTCTGACGTCTGATGAAGGATTCGCCTATGTCACTGTGACCTCACTGATACTCCACATGGCCACTTGAAGACATTTTAGGATGATAAAAATGTTGGATGTAACAGCTTCAATCCGTGCTCTGAATGAAGTGAAAAGAAAAATTGTATTCAGCTCTCCTAACACATGGTTGTACACATGATTACACACAGACACACACATACACACATTGACACAAACACACAAACACACTTCCAGGACCCAGCCACTTTTCCCTTTGTGGTAAGCTGTTACTCATCACTGCCTAGTCTGCCAGTCTGGTCCACATAGCCTTCCAGGAATGCTTCAGATACACAGTGCCTTATACAGTAAAGCCAACAACCCATATTTGAAGCATTTCATTGCTTATCTGAACAACATCACATCACAGTCACAGTGAGATTATCGGGCTTTTGATCGTGGGTACATGTATTAATTTATTCAGTACTTAATAATTACTTCATTATATAATCTTCATTCTTCTGACTATTAACTGAATTAGTTATTGTCTGTCTTTTAATGTGTTTATCAAGGGTCTATTTTCAGCGGGCAAAGCATTTCCATCCTATCTTGTTACTAAAGGGCCCTTTTGGTTTTTACTACCTCAGCTCTCCAGAGCAGACAGGTGTAGGATTTGTTCTGTTTGCTCTTAACAGTATTGGTGGCCCTTCATATAGTAAACAGCTAAGGAGGGACCTACCCTGCCAGCCAGGAGCTCCTGATGCTAAGCCATTAAGCCTCCCTCTGTTAGCTCTCCTGTATTAAAACAGTGTTTACTTCTTACCCTCACAATATCTGGGTGGCTGTACTGGTCATTTTGATCATTTAAAATGTCCAAATCTGAGCACATTGGGTTCATCACACTGAGAACAACATAATGATAGCAACAGAGGGTTTATATGAATGGACAACCAACTATTCTCACTGGAAACCAACACTTATCAGCACTTAAAAAAATTACCTGTGTAAGAATACATTTTTAAAGGAGAGTTAGATGAGAACATCAGTATAAGCTGAACACAGTCTCAAAGCAACGCCACATCCATCAAATGACCTGAGGCCTCGTTTTCCACCTCATCCATGTGTCGCTCACTTCCCTAATTGTTTAATTACTGTGCTTATCTTCGCAGGATGTGACCTCAGCTTTGTGTTCACTCTTATGTACAAACCCTGCAGCATGGCTGTTTTCAGTGCTGGAGGCTGGGGGATTTCGTTACATTATTACAGGTCAAAGGTTTATCTTCCTAAGTGAATGAAGAAATGCAGGAGAAATTGTATTTAAATGTACAGAGGCAGAAAATTACTGTAAAATTTAAGTATTTAACTTGTATGTCTTGCTTAAGGATGTGTGTGTGCGTTTGTGTGAGTGTATGCATGTGTGTAAGTATTTGTCTTTATGTAGCCATGTGTTAAGCATCTATGTGAATTTTTGCGAATGGAAGATGAGCACCCTATCAGCAAGCATGACTGGCTGTATGTGTGTGTGTGAGAACCATATGCGGTGCTTTAGCAGGGCAGTGTAGCGTGCAGTGCAGGAGTGAGCAGAGGTGGCCCAGGCCAGCACAGCCCCAGTACCCTGGTAATCCCTGCGTTTTCAGGAGCCCTGGCCCGTACTTGATGAGCTTGAGCAAGAAAAAGGTTGCGCTCTCTCGTGTGTTTCTCTCTCTCTCTCTCTCTCTCTCTCTCTCTTTCTCTGTCTGTCTCTCACTCTTTCATTCCCCCTCTTTTTCTCATGGCCCCCTCCTCCTCCCCATCCCCTGGAGCCACTTTGCGAATGAATGGATTCCAAGTGTTTACTCAGCAACTCCGCCAGTCCCTCTGTCCCTCTATATTTCTCAGGATTTCACCAAAAAGAGGAAGAGAACCTGCAGACCAACTATCACCAGAAACCTCCAGAGACACAAACATAACAGTTTTTTGTATAATGTTGTAAGGGATGCACACAAATCCAAGTGCTGTCTCTATAGAGCAATGTCCTATTGGGTGTCTAACTCTCATAGAAATTGGTTCAGGTAAAAGTTCCATTTTTTTCTCCATTTTTAGTTTTCCATATAACAGCAGGGAAAAAACATGAAGAATTTAATCCAAAACAAACTTTCTGGAGTGAGGTAATATATCAAACTTTCACAAAATGATGAATGATGGTGGGACACCTCGGTCCTTGGCTGTTATTTTTTCCCTACAAATTCATCAAAGTATTAGCAGCAATAATGAGAAATTCTCTCTCATTTTGGGTCTGTACATCAGGCTAAAATAAACAAATTGGTAAATCCCCCCAACCCAGTGTTAGTCTAGTTGGTTGTGTTATACTGATATATTTATAGGCGATACTAATGTCATTCATTCTAATATGCCAAAGCAGCCTATTCAGGCTAACTTGTTTTTAGTGCGTCCTTATATTCTAGAATCTTTGTTCAGGTTTACACATTAAAATGTGATTCAGGCTACAGCTAGAAAATTGACAACTACTGCCTCCAAGATAATAAAGATCTTGTTTGCCTAAATGCAGGCAAATAAGACAATTGTTTTATGTTATACACTACAGTGTGATGTAACCACAATACCAGAAGTTACATTTTTTATTATCAACATGACCCTGGACCAGCAGGGCTTCAGGTCCAATACAATTGTGACAATTGTGTGTATGTGTCTGTCTCTAATAAAAGACTATTCCAAGATTTAAGATATAGCAAACAACTTGTGGCTTACCTTGTTACTGTAATTTTTGTGAGATAACTTTATCTTATAATTGCACTCAGATTAATAGATGGCTTTTTCCAAACGGTGCATTGTTGAATAAGGTTCTTCGCTCTTGCAGAAGAGGATGCTGAACAGATATATGACATTGTCAGTCCTCTCTTTTTTTAATCCATAGAACCTGATGTGGTTTCCTAAGCCGTAGCAACATCGTTGTATTGGCTGGGGTTGGGGGTAATCACAGAAACACTGGGTGGAACACAAAAAATGCATGTGTACGTTGGTGTGTGGATGTGTAAAATACAGTGATAAAAATCGTAAATACATAAACCACAGTACAGGATGAGTTTATAATGAGCGTTTAGGTGCAGAGAGGTGTAGGGAGGCTCTGGTGGGGTGGCGGTGTGGTTTGGGGAGGGGAGGGGATTAGCAAGAGGCCGCAGGCCCCGAGGCAGAGGGCCCGTTTCCTGGCCTGAGCCCCTGTTTGTCCTGCCTGACCTGACAGCTCTGTGGGCAGATCCTGCATGGATACAGCCCCGCTCCCACGCCTGTCTGAAGCTGTTAGCCACTGGCTGTGAGTAGCTAGCTGGGCTTAGTGTTGTCTGAGCTGCGGCTCGGTCGGGAGGGGTCCAGTCATCTGTGTATGTGGAGGGGGAGTGGTGGGGTGGGGGTGGGGGATGCCAACTACTTTGTGTTGGTGGAGTGAGGGTGACGGGCAAACACGCATCTAGTAGAGCAATGGACAGTTATCACTAATGACTTTGGTTTATTTATTACCATTGTGTTCTTTCATTAGCCCTGTCAGAAGTACAATTAACATACTGCCTTAAATACTGAATTGATGGATATGAATGCATATTTATGAATGGGTGACAGTTGAAGAAGAAGTAAACATGTAGTTTTTAAATAAGGTGTGTGGCCAATACACTTGTAAAGTCCAGAGTAGCTGTTTCGCACTTTGGCACTGATCCTGCAATGTTCTTCCTAAATATATTCACTCATTTGGTTTGATAAGAAGATTGTTGGTGGTTGAAGAAGCTGAGGTATATGATCCATTTCATTTTCATGCTCAGCAAACTGGTCAGTGACTCTTGTGCCCCTGTGTATGGAGCCTACTTCATTCATTACGTTTTTCCTCAGATTTTCTCTGGTTATCCTAATTTTCCACCTGTCTCAATGCCACCAGTTCGATAAACTTTCATGCAACATGAGGCTGCCTCACTGGGCTCAGTCCAGACGTCGTATCATTCAGAACAATCCACAACACCTCTCTCCACGTTGTTAAACGCAACAGCAGCATGTCACCTCCCTGTGTATCCTACCCTTTGTAATTAACGACAACCCTCTATTTGCCTAAATAATCAATTAGAAGCACTATCACATGCTTGTGTTTAAAGGGTGTTGTCTGCATACCAATTGTGCGCAGAACTGTGTTTTTACTTCAAAATCCATAAGATAACACCTCTCTTCTCAGGCCAGGGGACTGTTTGATTATCACTGTCCAAAAATGAAAATGAAATGAAGGGATATTTACTTTTCTTCCCCAAAAGCTTTGATAGCTCAATTGCTTGTTTTCAGTGGCTTGTTATTATTTTTCAATTGCTGGATAGGCTGTTGGGTTTGGAGTAGCACAGAGCAGCTCTGTGACTGTTGTTTCTGCCCTAGGTATACACAGAGCTGTCAGTGAAAGCCTGGAGAGAACAGCAGAGAGACAGAGTCAGAGAGATAAAAGGGGCCCTCAATAAATCTCCGTTAGTGTCTCACACATTAAAGGCTACATCTAATAATGTTCGGATATGATAACACATCACGAAGTCAGGCTTTATGTGCAATTATCAGCGGCTGTATGAGCTACCCATTAGTTTCTCTGGGCTATATGTTACCATGGAATTGAGCTGACAGAAGGCCTCTTCAAAATAAAGTATTCTTATTCACCAAATCTTAAAATGCCATTTTGAGAATTGGCATCAGAGTAAGACAGAAAAGTAAATACTTTAGCACTATACTATAGAAAAATAGCCAAAACTCCTTAACTGCAAGATCATGTGACTTGGTTTTTAATATGATATCACAGTACAACTTCAGTCCCCACGGGTCAGAGGACTATACATTTTTTTTCTTCTGGGTTTTATCCTCCTGCCTGCGTCGTCACTGGCTCACCAGTGGCGTCATTCCTGCCCTGCCTTATAAAACTGTCAACGCCTCTCCCTCACCTGGACTGACACACTCACACTCACACACACACACACACACACACATACACACACACACCACCCAAACACCCGGGCAGGACAGGGGCTATTTTTGGCCAGAGCAGGGGACCGGTCACTGGTAAAAAATACGCACCTGACTTGTTTCTTCTACGGGCTTTTCCACCCAGCTTATCATTTCGACCAAAAGGAGAGCATCACATTGTTTCTTTTATGAATCTGGCAAATTATTCTTACTTCTCTGGCATGTGCAACATGACCGCAGAGACGCAGCACTCGCCTGCCGAGGCAAGTCCTGTTGTCCTGTCTCCAAATGTGAGCTTGGACTCGCCGCTGGCCCCGCCGCCTCTGATGCTGCAGGCCCGATCCAAGGACAATATTTTGATCAAGTCTGAGCCCAGAGGAAACAGCCCCAGCACGGAGGATGGAGCCGCTCTGGGCCAGACCGAGGAGCACCTGCCCACCGGGAGCCGCCGGAGGAAGAGGCCCGTCCAGAGGGGGAAACCTCCCTACAGCTACATCGCCCTCATCGCCATGGCCATCGCCAACTCCCCCGAGAGGAAGCTCACCCTGGGGGGCATTTACAAGTTCATCATGGAACGTTTCCCTTTCTACAGGGAGAACTCGAAGAAGTGGCAGAACTCCATCCGCCACAACCTCACCCTCAACGACTGTTTTGTGAAGATCCCCCGGGAGCCCGGCAGACCAGGTAAAGGCAACTACTGGACTTTAGACCCCGCGGCCGAGGACATGTTTGACAACGGGAGCTTTCTGAGGAGGAGGAAAAGGTTCAAGCGCACAGACGTGAGCACTTACCCGGGGTACATGCAGAGCTCCAGCGCCTTTACCCCGACCCCAATGGGCAGGCCCTCGTACCCCAACACTCTCTACGCTGGAATAGGGTCCGGTTACGGCTCCCAGCTGACAGCCACATCCCCACATCCTGCCATGCTGCATCATTACCAGACCTCCGCCGGGGTCGGCCAAGGACAGCCGCGCATGTTCAGCATCGACAACATCATCAGCCAGCAGACGGTGGTGCAGGGCGGCCCGGGGGGGGACCTCAACTCCCAAGCCCTGGGGCTGGGCGGGGGTGACCTGGGCACCATGACCTCCAGCTGCTCGGTCGCCGGCACCGACCCGTCTGCGTGCTTCCAGGCCCAGGCGGTCAACCCCTCGGCGAACATGCTGAGCAGAAACAGCGGGAACATCGCCTCCAATCTGGCCGCCGGTTACACGTACTCCTCCTCGGCCTCTCCTCCAACCCTGCCCACCATGACCCAGTCCGGGTTTTCCCCGGGGAGCTCTCAAGTGTACTGCTCCGGAAACCGGCTCTCCCTGCCGGCCCTGCGCCCGGGCTCCTGCGCCGAGCACACGGAGCAGCTGCTGGGCCTCTCCAGCCCCATGAACTCCTACAACAACACCTACATGAGACAAGCCAACTTTGCATCAGGATTAGACCGGTATATGTGAGACTTTATTAGCTAAAATAAATAAACACATTGAAACAAAAGAAAACAAAAAAATCTCAATCAATTACAGAGGACTAGGCTACCAAACAGTCCCTTATCAAAGAAACATGCCCTCGATCAGTCCATATTAAATGAAACACGATTAGTATCATAACATAAAAGCTCCTGTCGAAATTATTGGAGTATTATAGCTTAATATAAGGCCTATATTCCAAAATGCCTCGAATGGCCCACTGTCACGTCACCATAAAAGTTTCTGTAAGAAAATATTTGTTTTTTTTGCCAAGGTTAGACACGAAATGACACAAAATGACCGAGCCTCATGCAAAACATTCCTATTTAAAAGGTGTAAAGCCATTTAGATCCGTTTGACACATTCCATGACTGTATCTCAGAGTTTAATGTATTATTATTGTGACACATTTCGTTCATGTTTCCTGTGTTTTTTTAGAATTTGTTTTTAAGTTTTACATGCGTCTGTTATATCATTCAAGTCTGCTGTTTTTCATGTACATAGTTTTTTGTTAATGTAAAAAACTTTATTAAAAGAAAAGCGTTGTTATTGGTGAAGACAGATCGCCTAAAAATAAATCCGTTTTTAAAATAAATGTGGTCTTTATTTATGACAACTTAAATATGTTGGATGAAAGTGATTCTTTTCCAGACAGTGAGGTTTATCCTATTTGTTTTTCCTATCATATTACGCCACTGATCAGTAACAGCCGTCATTTGTCTGTAAAACACAGTTCATGTGAATTATGTGATAACATGTCTCAACTAAAAAAAATAAATAAAAAAAATTAATCATATTCAAACAATTGCCCAGGAAAGTCTTTTTAGACTATTTTTGTATGTATTGTCTCCAAATGAAGACATTAGAGATCTCTAAATGTTGGCCTGTTGTAAAGCATTTCAAGATGTTTAATATTATCTTGTTTCATTAACACAAAGTAAACATCAAATTAGTGAAAATGATTTGCTAAATGGAATCAAAAGACTATTTTCCCCCTTAGCCTTGACAATGTGGAGAACAGGTGTGCAAATTAAATCTAATAAATATTTATCATAAATAGATAACAGACTTAATTAGAATAATAATTTTTTAAAAAATCATACATTGAATACAAATCACAGAAATCCAAGCTCAGGCTTTGTTCACACATACTACCTATAGTGGCCATTATAATAGTGTAAAAATAAAAGAAAACAATGCAAAATGTTCTCTTCTATCTTTATATAACTGGGTTCAAAACATAAATTAGAAGCCTCTTGTCAAAACCGAGAGATTATACATGTGCCAAAAACACAATCAAGTTGTAAAAGATGTACAAATGTCATTTAAAATTTGGAATGGAGTCTCAGTTTCAATATTTCTTGAGAAATACTTAAAACTTGAAGGCTCATAATTAGTTCCTTAATTTTGAATTCCACCGTATGAAGTTCTTATTCAAATTTTTTTGAATACTTTAACTTGTCTCTTTCCTTTTTTCAGGATAATTTTAATAATAATGCTTTTATATTACTTATGAAAGGGATCTCAATCTATAAAATGTATGCTCCTGAAATATTTTTTTTGATAGATGTAACAGTACCCTTTCATTGCTCATTTACTATTTCAAAAACTATTTTTTATTAAATTTTGACCTTTTTTTTATTAGTTTCCTGTTCAAAGGTATATCAACTAGACATTAGTTATAGTTAGAGCTGGAATTTATGAAAGCTGCTTCCCTAATCACCTGAGCTCATGTGGAAATACAGAAAGAAAGTGTAATAGTTTGTGTTGGTAAAGAAAAAAAGTACTATTCAGTTCTTTGTAGTACTCATCTGGGGCAATTCCCATCCTGGAGAGGTATTTCAGTGACTGTGCAACCTGTTGTTACATTTCAGTATTCTTGATTAAATTTAGAAGTCTAAAATGAATGTAGAAGAAATACACAAATCACAAAGTTTCAGAAGTATGTAAAAATACTTACTTGCTATCATTTAATAATAAAAGAAACCATCTGAATTATTTTTGTTCTCATTTGATAAATACTTAGCATTTTTATGTGTAATTTACCATACACTTACAGGCCAGATGTAAGTTTCAAAATTGCTGGTGGTCAGACTGTTAGTACTAATAATAGTCACTCTGTGATATGCAAAAATATACCAAAAAAAAAAAAAACCCCACCCCAAAACAAACCCAAAAAACTCTTCCCTGTTTGACTTTGCACAGAGGCCCTTCAACACTGCATCTACTCCTGCACTTAGACTGTTGATGCATCCAAGGGGTTGTAGGTTATGCTCCAAATAAAATCTGTACTAGTGTAAGGGCTGTATTATAATCTAGCTTACAGACGTTCCTACCTTTTTGCAGTAGGTCCATAGCACATTTTTGCCCTGGGGCCACCTGCTGGGTCAGTCTGACCACGCACAGGATCAAACGTTGGGGTGAAGCACCCAGCACAAGAGTGTCTTGAATAAGTGGAGTGGAATGGCAAAAGACCAAACAGCAAGTCCAAATGCCTTCAATAATCCACTTCCACACATGGCATGACCTGGAAAGTATTATATTAAATCAGTTAGTCAGCATGGTCAAATTCCAAGTTTGGGCCTACTCATAACCGGCTGAACCTCATTATCTCTGTCTGATACAACAGCTGTCTGTTCAGTATAAGTGAAGGATGTTGATTCAACCCTAAAATGCTGAGGGAACTGAAGGAATCAAACAGCTGCTCAAGGTTAGAAATTTCCACCACTAGATGGAAGCAGAAGCCGGAGATTTTAATCCTCTCAGATTATTTCATTCTTTTGCAGTTTTGATTTTTTGCAGTTTGTAAATTTATTGTAATTATGATTCACTGAAATTATGTTGGCTAACAGTGATCAATGAAAACGTCACTAAAGTAAGCAGATTATAATGTTCCAAATAATAATTTTGTGTGTACAATAAGGTTGGTTGGCTCTATACAAGTCTTACACAGAATAAGGCATAATATGATTTTTTTTTTTTTGTGAGTGTTTTGTTACACTGAACTGAAGTTTTTTTTTTATTGTTTGAGGAAGCAATGTCATACATATGTGGTGTTCTGATTCCTTTGTTATATAAATAAAATATAAATTAGTGATTTCCTCTTCGCCCCCGGAACTGATTTTCTAAATTGAAGACCTTTAAGTTTTGGTTTCATTGGAAGAGGAAATGGCAATCGACACAGGGCAAGAGAGCAAAACTTTTTGTTATGGAAAAGAAGGTTGTGATGCAAAAGGGCAGTTTGTGCAGAATTTAAAATATTATTATGAAACTTGTTAAATGTTGGCTCTATGTCAGGTTTTGTCTCTTAAATCGTGATTTTTTTTTTATGAAATGGCATAATGTCACCTTTTCATGTACACAACCTCGACTAAAGACTCTGAAATAATTATTTTTTCACTGGCTTCAAGACTGGGATGCTACAATTTCTAACAGTCTCTAATCTTTATGCAAGAAAACTCATTGTGTTAAAAATGCCTCAGTGTTTGTAGCTGGATTATCATTAGTATTATTTAACCTGAACAAATGAGAAACAGTAATCCCAACATGCAGGTGCTCCTGTGTGGTTTTAACCATTCTTGGCCTCATGACAGTATTTAAACATTGTTTTCCTATTGCCACTTGTTGTCTTGTGGTTTTTGATGATGTTATTTATTAATACTTATTGTTACATTGATCAACATAGAGTCACAAAGCTACAATTCAGTCCGCGGCCTTGACTAGAAGCCCACTCCTCGGCTTCTATTAGACCCTTTTTTGGACATTTGTTTATGGTACGTAGGTATCCTATGCAAATCTGATACAGCTGTTTAATATTTGGTGATGTACATGAATACTTGTGCATTCAGATAACTTTATATATCACAATCACATTCTTTTAAAAAAGCCTAACTTCTACATTTCTTACTGGGTCACGCTGATTTGGGACTGCGGCATTTTATAAAAAAAAAATAGCTGCCGGTGGACATGAATTTGATTTGCTCCTTTTGCATGATCTCAGAAAACCTCAGCAGCCTTCAGCTCTCCAGTGCTGTGGAGGCTCCACAGTTACACACTATTTCCCTGTGTTTACACAGGACACAACTCTGGCTTCAACTAGTATTTAGGATTTTAGTTGTATTGCTTTGCTAACAGCAGAGGGCGCCGCAACACAATAAACTACACTTACTAGAACCCCCCCCCCCGCCCCCCTCGCCCCCCTACTCCATTCGGGTAGATCCCGGCTCATAAGAACCAAAACCCTATTAAACCTCCGGAAACTTGAAGAACCTGAAATATCCTGCTGTCAGCTTTGTTATCAAATATAAATCACTCTAAAAGGCATAATAATAAAAAATCGATAAAATAATTACTTCCCACCGTATTTCATATCAAAATTAAATATGTGCAAATACAGTTTCCTTGGCAATATACATTTATATCTTGTTTTTCTAAGTTGTAAATGAAACGATGATGGTTCTGTAGCTAATGTAATACACGCAAAAATCTATATTTCTGAATGAGTCATCTAGCCCATCTTTTATTGACTGACTGTCAAGCACAACATTACCTTCAAATGCAGCTTAAATCAACAAGTCTGGGCAGAAAGATCTGCAGTTTTTCATATCCAAGAAAGTATTGCAGCTTATTACATCTGTTTCAGAAGACGGTGCGAGAGGCCAAGTAAATATACAGATAAATAAATAAATGTTTAAAAATAAATAAATAAAACGGGGGCGGTTTTTTTTTTCCATCCCCCTGCATAAGACCCTCTGGCACACGAAGGAATTACAGTGAAAAATGTCTGATTATGCTGCATCTGCTGCTTGTGAGACCTGGAGGAAAAGTAAAGTGTCGCGCCCGTCGGGCAGTTGTCAGGCGAGTCTCAGTGTCTATTTCAGATTTTAAAAGGCTTGTGACAGGCGTGTCAGAGAAGGGGCCAGGGCTCCTGTGGGGTATTTAAGGTGCTGCACGCTTGACTTCAACTTGATTTCTCAGTGGAACAGTCGCTTCCTCCGATAAATAAAAAGCACAAATGCAGGCTTAAACAAAAGCCAATATGTGCAAAGCAATGCAGATGTATTGTGTGAAAAGTCCGCTGTGATTTGATTAGTCAAAAAAAATTAACATTAAAAAAAACATGACAAGCTTTATATTGCTGAACCTATAAGATGGATGGGGTGCTGACGTAAACGCACATTATAATAACTCGGTGTTTCTGCAGCGTAATGAACTGTAACGTCCGCACACATTACAGACACATTACACATTGTCATCTGCTGGCCCTTCACTCCTGACAAAGACGGATCGGAGCAGGTTGCAGCTGACTGTGCCCCAGTGCAGCCTTGTGAATTATGCAGAAAACGCACATGGATAATGTTGGAACTCCTCGACGAGAAAAAAAAAAAAAAAAACAAAACCCGTGAGAAGCGATCAGGGAATTGGGCTACTGGCCAAAATCTTTGAGGAGGAATTCAATATGCCCAAATCAAACAGTTTATTAGGGACCAGAACTGACATACAAAAAGCTCCTTTTGCATATGCGGTTTATTTAACACCTTAAAACGATAGATAAAAACAACTTTTACGGATCCAAATGTTTAAACTCGAAACGAAAATAAGAAATATCAGTTATACTCCCAACGAAAATCAATAAGCATATTTTAGTGAATTTGGCAATATCTTGATATCTATTATAAACTACATTTTTAATTGACAGATTCTGTGTGCAAATTTTATGCATTTCACTCCAGAATGTAAAAAATAATTTGCGTTTGAAAAGGAACGTAAATCTACTACTACTACTAATAATAATGATAATAATGACAATAATAATATAAAGATGATAAAATTACTACTTCTTTGCATTTAGGATTTGCCTTTTAACCTGTGTCATTATCTTTTTGAGTTCAGGTATTTTCCGACGGTTTAACAACTTATTCTTAACCCCAGTATAAATGACTGGGAGATTTGAATACACTACATAAACGATCAATATAAGCGTGGATTGTGTTGGTAAGCTGCAGATCGCCATCATCGATGTGCAGCCTCTAAATGGGCCAGTTTAAATGAGTAACGCAGCCTCATGTTCACAAAGAAACACATTTAAAACCAGTAATTAGAAATGTCAAAATTTGTTTGTCTGTGAGTCATTCTTTTCTTTTTTTTATAAACCCTATTTTTTTCCTCATAATCCTATTTTTTTTAATCGTTTGTCAATATATTGATGAAGTCCAGAATAAAGGTGATCTCCAAAGTAAATGAAAACTTAAACAAGTTAATATGCACGAGAACAACTGACATTACCCTTCTGTGGAGCGTCTGTGTTTACATTGGTTTTGCATATTTATTTATTTTGCCAGATACACTTTCAAGATTCAAGAGCTGTTCCAATTATTACTTTTTGTTGGATAATATCTTCCAGTTCCTGGTAACAGTGACTCAAAGACCACGTGATCGGCGTGGTCCTATAAATACCTTTTGAGAGCTAAGGAGGATAGTGTGACAGTCTGGCAGGATAACTACCCAATCCCGTGCGTAAAAGATATTTTGGAAAGACACTTGGATATCCAAAAGTAGCCTTTTAAATCACCTACTGAATAAACTGATCACAGACGGAAACCATCGCATTTGAAGACAATAGAAGTTTGTATCGGAGCAAGATCGATGATCTTTGCCTGTCTTTTTTACGTCCGAAACCCAGAAGTTTTCTGCTCGATGAGAACCTCGCAGAGCCCTTCCTGAACAGCCCCGGACGACCAGGAGTCGCCAAAGTCGCAGGTCAAAGAGTTATTTATCTTTTAAATAGATTATAGCCATGTGTGCATTCGGTAGTTGGACATAAAGCTGCAGCAAAAGCCTGGTGTGGTTGTACGGGGGAGAGGGCGAGTGTGTGTGTGTGCGCTCACGCTCAGTATCCTCACCGGGACCACAGGAGGAGGAAATCTGGGAGAGAGGGGGAAGAGAAGCGGCGTCTCCAAGGATGACTTTAGGGACGGATATGTCCGACAGCTCTGCATTGTCCGAAGATGTGGACATCGATGTGGTTGGGGGTGACATATCCGTTGGAAAGGAAGGGAAGTACATTCACCACGAGTTCAACTTGGACAACGACTCCGACGATAATTACTCCCAGAGCGCGGCCGAGAGGGGTTCCTCTCCCGGGCTCAGCAGCTCCGACTGTCCGTCAGACCAGATGGGTTCCAGCGCTGAGGCCGGGACCGTGATCGGGGACAAACCCAGAAAAAGCGCACTCGTGAAGCCACCCTACTCTTACATCGCCCTGATCACCATGGCCATCCTGCAGAGCCCCAAGAAGCGTCTCACTCTCAGCGAGATCTGCGAGTTCATCAGCAACAGATTCCCTTACTACCGAGAGAAATTCCCGGCATGGCAAAACTCTATTCGCCACAACCTTTCCCTAAACGACTGCTTCGTGAAAATCCCACGGGAGCCCGGCAACCCCGGGAAGGGCAACTACTGGACCCTTGACCCGGATTCCGCAGACATGTTCGACAACGGGAGCTTCTTGCGCAGGAGGAAGCGCTTCAAGAGGCACCAAACGAACGAAATCCTCAGGGACTCCGGTGGCTTCCTACCCGGGTTTGGATACGCACCGTACGGATACAACTATGGGCTTCAGCTGCAGAACTTCCACGCAGCTCACAACCCCTATCACCCACACCACACAGGTGGTTCATTTGCGTTCCCTAACGCCCCCTGCACCTTGCCCTCATCAGCCTCCATATTCCCCGCGCCGCACCCCCTGCCCTCTCTTCTAGGGGCCGATTTAAGAAAGCCCTTTTATCCTCAACTGAGCCCGTCTCTTCCGCCTCTCAAGACGGACTCCAGCACCCCGAGTCGGCCTTCTTTCTCCATTGACAATATCATCGGTGCGGCCAACTCCACTGCCTCCTCCTACAGCGCACAGCCGGGCAGCCAGGCACAGATCCTGGCCATGTTGACCCCGGCACTGGCCTCTGCTTCCACTCATTTGAACTTATCACCGGACAGCTTATTACAGCCTGGGCCACAGAGTGAGACTTTTTCCAACAAAAACCCGAACATGAACACTTGTCCTTTCTAAAAAAAAAAAAATAAAAAAAAATAAAAATAGATAAATAAAGAAAGAAATAATAATAATAATAAAAAGAAAAAAGAAAAGAAAAGAAAAAGAAAAAAAAGACTCGCGACGATGAAAATCTTTTTTTATTAAAAGCCAGTTGTGGCTTCGTCTTATGTGAAGGTAGGCTGAACATTCTTGCTGAAATAAGAGTGTTTTGGCTCTCCCCGTTTCCTAACAATGTAAGAGGAGAGAAAGGTTTATTTATGGTTTGTAAATATGTGTATAATATTCAAAGACAAAGGGGAGAGAAACTCGAAGAGGGATGTTTTTAAAACGATGCTGGCCTACAATCTGGCATGTGGCCTTCATTTTGTCAGAGGGAAGAAGGGTAAAAGGATCCTGTTATTTTATAAGTTAAAGGTGTCGCCCACGGATGATTTACGATTTTTTGAAAAAAAAAATATATAATTGAGAATTTTATTATGATTTATATTGTTCTTTTTTTTATTTTGTGCGTCGTGAGAAAATGGCACTGTTGTTGTTGACCTAGGCTGACAAGAGACGGCAAACTCAGGTTTTTACTTAGAAAGCACATGGAGATAAGGGGGATGGGGGTGGAGGTTCTGACTAAATAGCGATTTCCCATCATCACCCCCTCCCAAATCTCCTCTACATAGTGAATTTGTGACAGTATCATTTCATGTTGTTGGATACGTAGCCTAAGTGGTTTTGGTATAAAAAGAGCGCATTACCTCTCTCAACCTCTTAATTGTTGTTCGTTCCTATCTATTTCACAATTTAATCTGTGAAACATACAGTATGTCATGTGTTGCCAATAGAGAGAGAGACACTTAAATGTTCATAGGTCATTTTTTGTTGTAATGGCAAGAATAATAAATGTTTGTGAATTTAAAAGAAAACGTTTATTTTTTTTTTATTGCATGGAAAGTTGAGCAGCTCCACAAAAAAAGGGTAAAAACTATAATGGACTAAACAGCAGCACATGAGTTGAATTAAATTATATCACGCTTTATGCCGTTTTTGTAAGCATTTATATATTTTTTTAACTTTAAAATGAATTGTTTTGAAAGTGCTCCTAACCATTTATGCTGCAGAGTTTCTTTTTAAACCACTTTTATTTGAATGATTGCACATAAAGAGTCGATTTTCGTTCTTTAATTCAACTATTCACACCTTAAGGCCGAATTATAATATTCATGCAAATTCAAACCATGCAGCTCCTAATTAGAATTAATTCAGGTGTGAACACCGACCAGTTAAAGCCAGGGGACCAGACAAACCCGATTAGTCTCTTAGGCATGCAGTGATTTAAGATTCTTTTTAGGTGTGAGAAACGCGCAAATTTCAGTTTAAATATTTCAAACGCGACTTGATGTATATAACAGCCGTGAATATCACGCAACGGTGGGCAAGTATTCCTCTTGTGTGGCTCTCGCTCGCTTTTAAAGGGCCATTTTCTAGCAAGTTACAAAGGCCCTAAATGAATGGGGGACGTTAGCGGGTCTCGGCGGTCTGTAATTGAAAGTGAACAAGGATACACCCACGGTCTTTTGGGCTTTCGTTGCTAATTTGTAGCAGCATTTTTCATCAGGTTCCTAATCCACCATAATACGGCTTTTTGGCCGTTTGTTGATGTTGTCAGTGCGGACCCCTGGTCCAAGGGAGTGAATGTGCGCACAGCGAGCGGTCCCCTGTGAGACCAGCCACACACATTTAGATCCTGAAAAGCAATCTTCTCAAAAGGCCCTCGGTTTGCTCCGCTTTCATGTCGTCCGTGTTGTCTCGGGATACATATAAAAGAAGCAGTGGGACTCGTCCGGCTACAGAAAACAGGCCCATTGGTCTTTTTCAGAGTTGTTGGAGCACATGTTTCCAGACAGAAGAGGGATGTAAAGCCTCTTTTATTCACCAGATCCGTGTGCAAATGGTTAAATTAGTTTGTGGGTGTTTTGACAGATGATTATTAAGGATGAAGGGTGGGAGGGCTGACTCCTCTGTTTTTCCCTCAGCACAGCCCGCTGAAAGTCTTTGAAACGAAAACCAACACATGACTACTTTCTTTATCTGGAACCAGCCTTTATTTCTATTTTTCTTCCCTTCTCCGTCCTTGTCAGTGCAAATTGGGCGATTGATAAATATCGCATCAGGGTTTGAGAATTAATTCTGATTAGAGCCCTTCCACTCCTTTATACCCGCGATGTTAATTGATATCCTGCATATATAATTTGCACAGTAAATGAGGTGGAAAAAACACTAGTAGACTATTGAAGTTTTCTCCGTTCAGCCGCTCTGACAGGGAGTCATTACGCACCGCATCAGTCCATTAAAATCCACATGAAGCGTTTGCAGAGGTGGTTAAAAACCATTTAAGTAACGGCGGGAACGAAAACTAAGCCAATAAAAATTCACAGACACAAAGCACAACACATACATACACACATACACACACACACAAACACACACTGGATCTGCCGTAGGGAGGTTCAGCCAAAGGCACAGGCTTTGAAAATGGACGATTTAAGA